>JAGWCC010000737.1:0-361483 GCA_022651775.1 Drusus annulatus
GTTGTTAATCAATACTAGTTGATAAGTTATATGGTATAGTTATATATAAGACTAGGCTAGTAAAGCATTGAAGCCCAAATGCCAACGTGGGAACCTGATTGTAACCGTTCGAACCGGTTGTTAATCAATACTAGTTGATAAGTTATATAGTATAGTTATATATAAGACTAGGCTAGTAAAGCATTGAAGCCCAAATGGCAACGTGGGAACCTGATTGTAACCGTTCGAACCGGTTGTTATTCATTACAAGTTTATAAATTAATTAGCATAGTTACATATAAGATTCTTAAACCAACCAACCGGTTGTTTTTCATAACTTGTTGATATTGTTATATGGGATAGTTTTATATTTATAAGCGGGAAACGTTGCTTGTGCAATGATAGAAGACTTGGCTAGTGGAAAATTGAACCCTTAATGTCTGGGTAGGAAGCTGACGCTTTGGACAATGCTTTTATGTCAATATTGTGATAAATTTAAATCGATTAAATTTGAAGATTTAAATTGAAGGCACACATGGTCTTACATAAAATTCATAAATGCCGTGGGCGCAAATTAATATAAAATAGATTCAGAGAGTATAGGGCTCTTGGCGATTCTCTCTTTAAAAAAAAAACGAGTGTGATAGCTACCGCCAGGTCACTTGGAAAAGCTACTAATCTCATGTCTTGATGATTGAATATTGATAAATTTACTTTAGACATGTTGATAAAACCATTTTTCGTTTTTGAATCAAAATCACTTTTAATTGTGGAACACCCTTTGGACCATTCAACCAACTGAGAAGTTTGTTTTGAGTAACTGGTTGATAATTTAAATACATAGCGGTTAATTTATTTATATTGTTAAAATACAATAGGTTTACACCAGGTTAAAGTAGAATCACATGTCAGTACATTTATCGTTTGGAGCCTTCGTGGTCGAGTGGTTACGTTTATTAATTAATTGTTTTTCAGATCCTCATACTAGTATAATGATGCAGAGTAGAGTTCATGAACTAATGTTAACAGGGCTACCTACTCCTGCTCGCTCAGAAGGACAAGACTCTTTGCAAGAGAACTCAGAGACCCAAGACAAAAATTAGATGAACATCCTTCTTTTTGGAACGCTGTTAACTCGGTAGTGAAAAAGTTGAAGCCCACGAATGACCCAAACAGTAAATGCCGCAAAGAACTTGACATGTATCTTGAAGTGGATCTTCTGGATAGGAAAAGTTGTCCTCTAAAACGGTGGAAGGATGACCAAATATATCTTCCAAATTTGAGAAAAAAAATCATAGAGAAAGAAATGTGGTATTGTAGCCACATCCGTTCCATGTGAACGAATTTTTTCCAAGATTGGGCAGGTCATATCCGAGCGCAGATGCAGTCTTAAGGCTGGAAAGTTGCGACAGCTGGTGTTTCTATACATGAATTCGAAAATATAAAATTTTGTGTTAAATGTGTAAATAGCTCGTAAATAACTTGCAAATAACTTTTAAATAATTAATGTATAGTTTAGGGTGAAACTTTTGTAGTTCAAAAATTTTTGAACTGTGTTATAAAAAAATCTTTATGAAAATAGTAATGGTCGTTTAGATTGAACATTTTTATAATAATAACCACAAATAATGTTGTTGATGATAATAATGCATCAACGAAGAGGTGGAGGATGAGTCTGAACCTGGTACGAAAAATAGCACTCAAAACCCAAACAGTCCTATGGAATACGTAAAAAATATTGGGCAGTTGATAAATCACCAGAAATAATCACTATCGCCGTGTCAACATCGGCGTTATTTTCAACCGTTATATTTAACGGTTAACAATCGCCAACGATAACGGCGTTGGTGTTTTTTCGAATTATAGTCAACACCCAGTACTAGTTCAAATCTCAGTGTGCGCAAATAATTTATGTATAATTAATTTGTGTTATTTCACATTTAATCAATATAAAACAATATATTTGCGGCACGTCCCAGAGTGGTAGATACTCTAAGTATCGCCATTGAGAACTGGAACGTTGCTTGAAATGACTTTAGCCATGTTTAGTGACCAGATCTGAATAGTTAGGTACTTCCCTACCTTCGACGTCCCCACCCCGCTACCTTCAGCCTCACAAAATACTCAATCGGGGATGCCATAGTCCTGTCGGTCCAGATAGTTGGGAGCAGTTGGGACTGGTGTGCGGTCTTCATCGACCATTTGGAGTAATGCTTCCCAGGCTTTTGCATATTATTTTAAGTCGCCTGTCATTAATTCTATACCTGGTTACATTGTAGTTATTGCCCTTACAGGCAAAAAGGGTTTGTGTACTGTTATTTTCAACAGTTTCGCCATAATGGCACCATCGCTTTAACCCAAATGTTATTAGAACTATGTATACTTTGATTATATTGCTGTTTTATTTCATTGTGTGGCTTTTCAAATAACAAAAATCTTAAAAACGGTTTTAAAACAAATATACCGAGTTCCTCTATAGCAGTGCTCATACAAATTTGTGCTGTGGCACACTGGTGTGCCGTGAGCCGGATACAGGTGTGCCGCGGTTAAAATCAGTGTATTTGACATTTTACGATTTTTCATTATGTATTTAATACACAATGACAAATTATTTTTCATAATATTGTTTATTTTTCAAAATGTAGTATAGAATAATTATTATAACTAAATCATTTTTCAATGGTCCCCCAGCGCCCGGTGCCAACTGTTGAAAACTGCGCAGTGTGCTTTTTACACATCATGGCCGCACCAAATTAGTCATAGACAAAGAAAAATAACCCTTATTTGCACGCGTTACCCTCGAATATCCTCGCATTTCCGACGAAGCAATCTTAACACTACTTCCATTTTCATTGACATATTTATGTGAGCAAAGTGTTTCAACTCTTGTATTAATTAAAAAATGATAAGGGGTCATGCTTAAAAGGTCTCGACCAAGAGCTTCGGGTTGCGCTGTCAAAAATCTAGCCGAATATAAAACTTTTGTGTTCATTGAAACAAGTGCAGGTATCACATCGATTAATTATTATTTTATAATAATAGTTAAGATTGCGTAAAAATAAATTTGTTATAGTTTTATGTATGTATACTTTTCAAATAAAAAACAAAAATTTATTATGAAATTTGTGTATCAATTTAATACCTATATATTTTAGCTTTTGGTGTGCCACGGAATTCTAGGAAGAATTCTGGTGTGTCGTAGGTGAGAAAAGGTTGCGGAGCACTGCTCTATAGCTCTGGATAGGGTCTCGTTTGATTCCATTGATTGTACATTTCTGTAGTATTCTCACAATAGTTGTGAAATTACGTTTGATTTGTATACCTTAAATGAAGTTGCGCCAAAGTGGAATGACATCTCCGCATTCTTCAGTACAACAGCGGGCAAGTAGGCCTCCTTCTTCTGCTGGGGATTTAGCCTGAATGCTGCTCCCAGATCTGTGCCGTTCTTTGTGAATTTTATTCCTCCGGAATCCAGGTTCAAAAGGCACCCTGAAATACGCAAGTAAATGACATTAACTAACAAAGAATCATGATAACAATTTGTTAATTATTTAGTCAAACTATGAATATAAATTAGATTACATAATTACACAGTCAAACTAGGCAAAACAAAAAAGTTCTCCTTAATATTCTACTAATAGTTTCAACCTGGCTTCATTGTTAAACATTAATTTTACTGGAAAGCATGGAACAAACAATGTGGCTTGATGTATTTTTTTTTAACAGTCAAATAAATATTTCAAAGCTCCATAGATCATGATGGATTCTTAATTGCCAGCTGAAAATAGTCACGTTGACCTAGAAATTTGAGACAAAAAAAGGTGTGCAAATTTCATGGGTTTTTGCTGCTTCTGAAAACAGATTTCTGGTTTGTAAGTATGTACATACCTATAATACATACAAACATACACGTAGGAGGGTGAACGCAGGAAACTCCACCACTGAATGCTGTTGGCGTTAATAAAAAATTGTCCAAAGAAGCGAGGCTAGCAGTCCACAATGAAGTACTTATACCAACCCTGATGTATGGCAGCGAGGCATGGAACTGGCAGAGAAACGATGAAAGTAGACAGAATGCTGTAGAAATGAGGTCCCTGAGGCGCATGTGCGGTATAAACATGTATGACCGCGTTAAAAATGTGGATATCCGGAAAAAATGCAAGGCTGATGTAAGCCTAATAAATAGAATCAAAAAAGGGACGCTTAGATGGTTAGGGCATATAGAGCGAATGAACGAAGAAAGGAGTGTGAAAAGAATATGACGCAAAAGTAAATGGAAGAAAAAGTCGGGGACGCCCGAGGAAGACACGCCACGATCAAGTGAATTAAATACTTGAGTCAGACCATGTGAAGAGTCCCCACAAAACGCCTTGAAATTATATTTTTTAATGTTTTTAAAATGAAGAAAAAATTGAATTGAATTGATTTTTTTTTTTAAGTATCGCCCTGGTGAAAGACCGTTCAAAATCGAAACATTGTTTGAAATGGCTTTTAGCCATGTTTGGTGACCAGATCTGAATATCCTGGTACTCCCAACCTTCCTCTTTCTCATTTCCTTCCCTTCCGCACTACCTTCAGCCTCACAACATACCACAATTATTGGGGATGCTATAGTCTCATTGGCTCCAGATGATTGGTAGCAGTTGTGACTAGTGGGTATTAACTATTTAAAAAAAAACAAAAGGTGCAAAAACTTACAATTGACGTGGACCTCCCTACCCTGCAAAGCCCTTCGTCTGTAACGGTGGCCTCATAATAGTTACACCCCTTTCCAAAAACTCCCTTTGTAGTCCTTCCTCCATGACTCTTTGATTTCTCGAGATCATCGCCTCAGACCATCAGGAGTCACTGCCAGAGCTTGTACACGATCAAAGAAACTCCAAAGTCCAAATTGGACAAGTTGTAGCGATAATTTTACTTCCTTTGTTCAGGTCTTTGAGAGTTTCCCAAACGGTTTGCAGGATCGGCAGACAGAAAGAGCCGGTTTTCCGCCGCTGCCATGAGAACGTCGCCTCCGATAAGGATGAGAGGGATTGCTTCAGCGCTTTCACATCTGTGGTAGCATCCCATTCCGGTTCCAAAGCTCCATTTTTGACAGTTTGCGCGCACTTTTTGAGGATGACTAACTCTTTTTTTTCGAAGTCCTCGAGACTGCAGTCATCGCGGTGTACGTCTTGAAAGACGTCAAAAACTTAAACTAATTGCACAAATAACAAAATGTTGAATGAATGGAACAAGATGGTCGATATTCCTATTCCGGTTAATGAAGCAATGAACTCGGTTCCAGTTTCTTATGATTTCTGTGCTTGTTTTGTCTATATACGTCCCTGGATGGCCGTTCAACTTATTTATTTTAAGGAAGTTGGGGTTTACCAGGCCAAATTTTTTCAACGACAAACAAAATCGATATCATTTGTCCAAGAAGAACTGATTAGCCCTGAAAAACGTTTTTTGGAAATTTCGCAATTACTACATTTGCTTTTTGCAAAATTCTCTGTGAAAGGTCAAACCTTTGTCATCGAGGAACCGGTTCCAAAGCTCCATTTTTTTGACAGTTTTTGTTGTACAATAATTTTTGGGAGATTTAAAACTATTGAAAATGACTATTATTTTTTTATCGAGACGGGGAATTCTATTATGTTACTTCAATTGAAAGGGTTCATCGTGAACTTCATTTTGGTATCAATTCGACATTCGAAATCTGTGAAGCTTTTCCCATCGCTAATCCCTACTGCTAGAGATAGCAATGGCAAAGCAAGTGGTTCTTTACTTCGTCGCTTCCACTTCTGTGAACATCGTTCAGATGAAAATATTGTCTATGATTTGCTAAAAATTATGTTCTATGGCTTTTAGTTCTCGTTTCGCGCCGTTTTGCCGAAGTCCGAACTTCTTATCTTACAGGTTTGACGTTTCTGTTTGTTACTTTGAATTTCAATATAGTTTGGCGGTGCGATCAATTTGACTATTTTTGTACTAGTGTTATTTTTTTGTTCGGTTTAGTTCAGTTTATTTACTTGTGATTGACGAATTATCTGTGAAGTTTTCTTTCCAACATGGATTTCACTATCAAGCGCAAAAATATTAAACTGTCACACACTGGCAGTCTCGCGGAACTTTATCCGCATGATCTTCAACTATACAGAATCCCTCCTATAAATAATATCACTCTCCAGGAGTTCGAGGAGTTAGCCATAGAAAGACTTAAAGTGCTGCGAATATTAGCAACAGTCACCACATTGAAAGGATTTAAATTATTTTCTAAGGAATGGAAGGCAGCTGTGATAGAAGAGCTACACAAGGAAGGATTGAAGGGGTATGCGCAGTCCTGTAAAGCTGCGGGCTTCACCACATCAGAGGCTGACTTACAAGCGAGGCGAAGAGATGACGTCTCTCACTTCATCCTCAGGCTTGCCTATTGCAGATCCGAAGAACTCCGGAGATGGTTTACCACACGGGAGCTAGAGCTATTTAAAATGAGGTTCCAGTCCCTTAAACCAGAAGGCGTCAAAAGCTTTTTAACCATTAATAACCTCCAGTACGTACCCATCACACAAGACGAGAAGACTGATATTTTGAGTAATTTGTACGAGTCCACAACTTCGTGTTCACACGTCCAAGTCGAAATGGTGAGCTTTTACAAAGTGAAGTTTAGTGAAGTTTTTGATTTGATCAGGTTGAGGAAAGTATATTTACAAGGAGGTTTTGCTTATATTCCGAGTTCAGACTTTGTGTCAGTAATGTCCTCGCAGTACAGAGCTCATTTGAACAAGGCTCTTGCCATGGCCAGTCGCAGATTACCCGAAGTAGAGCACGATGAGAGATTAGTGTCCTTACTGAAAGGGCTGCACAATTCCTATACTGGCAATGATTACAGCACCAATTCTAAATCTGTATTACCGATTGAAAGCTTGGACAGTTTGTCAGTTAAGGCGTACCCGCTCTGCATGCGACAACTTCACGAGCACTTGAGAAGCGCGCATCACATGAAGCACGGGGGAAGGATCCAGTACGGTCTGTTCTTGAAGGCTGCGGGGGTTACATTAGAAGACTCCCTCAGATTTTGGAGGGAGGAGTTTACAAAGTTGATGGACTTGGACAAGTTTGAGAAGCAATATGCTTACAATGTGCGGTACAATTACGGCAAGGAAGGAAGCAGAAAGAACTACTCGCCTTACAGTTGTATGAAGATAATCCAAGGGAACCCGGGGGCGGGAGACATGCACGGCTGCCCATTCAAACACTCTGATCCTACAATACTAAAAACTAAACTCCTCGGTTATGGAATGAATCCTCTAGGTGAGTTATTGAAGATTTTTGCTATCATAAATCTATGCTGTGTTGTACGACAATCTTGAGTATTTTTATTGTGAACCATTCACATGCTCGTGATATCTTTGTTAATTTTCCTATAACTAAGTCTCACTGTTGACTAGTTTTCTTTATTCTTCTTTCAGCAATCAACACCATAGTAGACCTGGCCAAGCAGGGGCACTACCAAGTTGCCTGCAGCAAGTACTTTGACATCACCAACAATGTCCACATAGAGCTCGGAGTCAATCATCCCAACCAGTACTTCGAAGAGAGTCAAAATATTTCCGCCGGTCAAGGGAAACCAAATGTAGATAATATTGTCAAGACTGAGAGGACTTATGTTTACAACAGTCAAATTCCACAGAACATCTCAATTAAGGATGAATCCACAAATCATTTTGAAGATGGCTTTGATGAGCAGTTTACAGAAGCAGATTTAAGCATGGTGGACATAGACATTTAGAATTAAGTTATGTAATGGATAATATTTTGATTTGCATAAGGTTTTGATAATGTTTTAGTGTTGATCCCCACAGCATTATTTCATGAAATAGAGTCAGATTTAACACTACTTTAAATGGGTCCAGGAGTGTGGCTTTGCACTAAAAAGGCCCCCCCAAATTCAAAAAAAGAAAGCTTTAAGTTGTTTCTTAAAATATATTTTTTAACAGGATCGTAAATAGCTTGTAAAATACAGAGAAAGAAAGGATACAAGCTTTATTGCACCAACGCAACATTTTTTCCAATGGATTTTTTTTTTTTTTTTTTACGTGAATACCGCACAAGAGTCAACTGCTCCCAACCGTCTAGAGCCAGTGAGACTATGGCATTCCCAAATAGGATATGTTGTGAGGCTGAAGGTAGTGGGGAGGGGAAGAAGATTGGGAAGGGGAAAGTTGGGAAGTACCTGGCTATTCAGATCTGGTCACCAAACACTGCTAAAGCCATTTCAAGCAACGTTTCGATTCTGAATGGTGGTCTTTCACCAGGGCGATACTTAGAGTATCTACCACTCTGGAACGTGCCGCAAATATACTTTTTATTATTTTTACATGAATTAAATGTGTTATGACACATATTAATTAAATAAAAGTAATTGGCGCACGCCGGGTTTGAACCCGCGACCTTTGGATTCGTAGTCGAGCGTCTTACCACTCGACCATGGAGGCATGGATAGTTGGATGTTGAATTGTAAAAGAATTTAGCATTTTTTTTCCCTTTCGAGAACTGATTACCATAGTGTAATCTGCTATATTTGCCAAAAGATATTATACTAAGGATGTGTGTTGAACTCCCTTATCCATACAAAAGCAACAGTTTTTGAAAAATTGAAAATATAGAATAGAATAAAACTTTCCTTCTAATGACCCGAAAAACATAATTAAGTAGTAATAATAACTAACTATTGATTTCATTGTTTATTTTGATAATAAATTATTCATAATTTTATCTGCATTTTTCTCATGTACGAATTTTGTTTATCATATTGTATATTTATCAATGTATTTTACAAACTCCCTTTACTGGGGAGTCGTACATTTTTTTTTAAACCCATACGCCGCTACACGAACATGTATGCGTGCGCGAATAAACCGTGCCCCAAGCGTTACGCACACATTAATGTGCATTTATTTTAGTAGAAAATGTATGAATATCCAAAAAAGTGTCGCGCACACGCGTTATCCTATAAACATCAAGATTGTGGTGAAAAGGTTAAGGTTTTAGCTAGCAGAGGATAGAACCCGCGACCTGCGTGGGAACCCTAAGCTTTGAACCACTTGGGTTCAACAAACATTGGTCAAACTCGGTTCATTAAACAAATGGGTGTAAGATTTCTCATTTATATAGAGAGATTGAACAGGGGTTCTGAACAAAAAACATTTTAATAGCTGCACAAATTGAGCATAAGACATTTCGTGTACAGACTTATCTGTGCGGGGAGGGGCGTCGCCGCTGTTGATATTGGGGCTATCGGTGCAAAAATAATTTTTTACTTATGAACTTTTTTTAAAAAGAAAGACAAACATTACCACAAATAACCTGAAAATATTTGAAAAATTCCTACTACCATCACAATAAGCGAAAAATGTTGCTTGTACAATGATGGAGGACTTAGCTAGCAGAGGAATTGAACCCGGGACGCCCGGGTGGGAATCCGACACGCTTGTCCACTTGGTTATATTATGTCCGCTTTGTTCATTTGCTAGTTTCTTTTTTGGTCTTCTACAAAGTTAAGTTTGTAAATCTGTAATATTGTTGAATAACCAGGTGGTTGAGTCTGTCATGATTATTTAATTTTTTACACCAAAAGGAAACAAAATAAAATTTAAAGCACGAAATTTGTTCAAAATGATATATTTATTATAAAATTGTTAAAATATAAATTACAATATAAAAGGATGGGAGTTAGTCCTGGCTACTGCGTCGTCATGACTTCTTGTCTATGAAATTTTTCTTTACGTCTCTAACCATTAGGTCCACCAGTGCGTCGATCCCGTACTCGTGGTGCCAGCCCCAGTCCTTACGGGCCTCACTGTCGTCAAACACCTGCGGCCAGGAGTCGGCTGTAATAAAACAATTCATAAATATAAATGAAAAATAAATCTCAATCCGAAATGCACAGAGTGACGTACTTATTTATTTTATTATGGAAACATAGTACTGTAGAATCTCACTTATCCGGCACTATTATTATTAACTATAAATAATTTGTGAGTATATACCTCGAAGATATATACTTACAAAGGAGTGTGAACTTTTAAAATTTGGAACTGGTGTTAATTCAAATGATCAAATTTAAAAAATAATCTTTTCAAATCCCCATCTACCTAATAAAGTACCCATCTATGACTTTCAGCAGACATTATTCTATTTTTGAAATGGGTGGATTAAAGCAAGAAATATTTTTTCTTGGCAAGTCAAGTTCCTGTGATTTTTCACAGGCACTAGTAATGTATAACATTTGTGGTTCCTGTATTACCGAGTTATATGGGAAACTCCAAAATTAGAAGCAAGTATTTGTGATTTTATTAATGTATCTTCTATGATACTCTGCTAGCTGAGTCCTCCATCATTGCACAGCCAACATTTTCCGTCTTTAATGACGACAGTAGGAGGAATTCAAATATTGCCAGGCATATACAAATACCTGGGTAGCGTTTATTTCTTTAAAAAACTCAGTGCAGATTGCTGGAGATGTTGGTGCTTTGAAATGTCCTATTGGCGATTTGAGATATTCTACCAATGCATTTGTTGCATACAGCTTGTTCACAGAAAAGATAATTCCAGTGAAATAGAAAAAAAGTTAATTTTTAATATAATAAAAAGAACACCTGTTAAAGTGTTCCCTTGTGTCCCTTTCTTGTCGGTAACAATAAGTGGGCGTAAACAAGACAAAATGCTGTTTCTCAGTGACGTTTGTTTAAATTATTAAAGTGAAACAAGTTCCATAACACAGTAGGGGTAGAAACTACAAAAGTATTATTATTTAACCATCTTGCCATTTTAGTTTTTCCAAGAAACATTTTCATTCAATTGACGTGAGGATGAATAGATAATATTATATATTATCAGTGTTTGAGAAAATTTTGGAAAAAAGTTGTATTCCGAGTAGTTTTTTTATTTTTGCTTAAAGAAACACAAACATTCCCGGGTTAAGAATTACCTGACAAGATTTGAAAAACTCCTACTACCATCACAATAAGCGGAAAATGTTGCTTGTGGAATGATGGAGGACTTAGCTAGCAAAGGAATTGAACCCACGACACCCGGGTGGGAGTCCGACGTGTACAAGTATATGTACTCATACCGGTCTCAGTTAGATTATAAAAAGAAAAAATGGTGGGAATCGCAGAAAAATAAAAATGTACTTTTAGGCTATAAAATGAACCATAGACTATATGAAACCAAATGACAAGTACCTACTTGGTACCTACCGACATTCATTGTTTTCCAATGTTCAATCAAATATAATTTACCGATATGCTGCCTGGAATCTGGTTTGTACGTCACCCTCAACTCGGGCACATGAGTTGACAGCTTCTCGGCCAGTTCCTCAGGCGTGAAACTCATCGCCGTGACGTTGTAGACCCTCGACTTCAATTGGTCGTGGGGCGCCTTCATGAACTCCCAAAGTGCCCTCAGACAGTCGTCCACGTACATCATCGGCAGCCTCGTGTTGGGCTGCAGGTAGCACTCGTATTTCTGGTTGCGGAGAGCGGCGTGGAAGATGGCGATGGCGTAGTCTGGAATAGATATAAAACGAGGTGAGTAATTAAATACTTACCTTTATTTGAAAATAAAATTACTTATACCGAATAAATGGTTCGTAGTCAAACCATACGTTTAAATTAGGTTTATTGTCAGACCTTTCTGGTCCTCTCTCTGTTGTCTTTGGTCGTAATATTATGAGGTGGGTATCCACCTTTTACTTTTATATCACCAGACATTGAGGAATCGATTTTACGAATAGATACGATATCGTCGGTGAAAAGGTAAAAGGGCTTAAGCGACACTTTGTTAAAGAGTGTTAAATATGCAGTTTTGATCAGTCTTTTTCTGCATCGAATGCTCGCGAATGCAATGCGAAGACTTTTGTGGCGCTTCAGCCATTTAAAACATACGAGCATTTACCATTTGGGAGAAAGCTTGACTCAAGCGACACAAGTTTGGGACTTTTAAGGTTTTTGTCACTTCACATAACTCAGTGAAAGCACTGAGTGGCCTGAATTAGCTTTTTTTTTTCAAAATCCAACTAGGTACTGAATACTTAATTAAATTTTACGGTAAAACAAAAAATAAAATAAAGTGCTTTGGTGTTACCTTCCCAAAATGACGCTTCAGCCATTTTGCCTTTCCGGTGACAATATAATGTTTGAAATAGCATTAATTACAGAAGAGTTTTAAGAAGAACAGGCCAGAGCGTAATAAAAAATAATAAGTAAGTATTACAATATCATTGATCATTGTTTTCATTCTCAACCTTCGGGCATGTACCTATTTATTACAGTAAAAAATTACAAAAAATTGGAACCTAAACGGCCAAAAGACGAACTAACGAATAAACAAGGCTGCAAAATTATGCACCAAGGAATACAAGGATAACCTCTTCATCTATAGTAGCAACCTAGGAACGCTCCTTATACTCGTAGTACAGATTAGTTATTCATCTGTATCGGAAATTCGACACAGGTCAGTTACAATAAATAATTACGCAAAGAGGAAACTCAAACCACTGTCAACAATGCAGAATATTTTTCAGGATTGTTTTTGGCATGTCTTTACGGTTGCGTCACAGTTTCAATAAATTATTGAAAACAAGTGTTGCATAATATTTATTTAAATGTTTTGAAAGATATTTTTATATGACATTGCACTGTGTTGCAAACGCTGTAGCTGATGGACGATCCGAAAAAGTATTCAATTGAATTATTTTATAGGCACAAAACACATGTGGTAAACAAACAACAAGTTAATGTAAGAATTATATTCATCAATAACGATGTATAACTCTTGGTGGTTGATAAATGCAAGGTCTAATAAAACCTTGTATCTACTAAGACGAATACATCCCACATTATTTACCTGTGGAAAAACACTCACAATGCAAAAGGAAATCATGTTTACGCGTAGTCGAAATTCGCAATCGGGACTGTTTTTATTTTATTTTATAAAATGTGTTTTACTCACAATCAATCATTATCATTATTTACTAATGTCTGGTATTTTATGGCCCATATAATGCAAATATAACATGATGTGAATAGTTGTATTGGCGCCTTATACCAATGCGGTAATGTCACGCGGTGGATTCCAGCTAATTTATTATGTTTAAATATTCACCACTTATTTTAAATAAAATCTTTTTTTAAATGTTAGATTTTTTTAGCCCGCTAAAAAGGCTCACTTCAAAGCAATATTGGCGGGGTGTGCAGCATCACCTGTATCCAATCAGTTGTCATTGCAACTGTCGTTGCTAGTGGCGTGGGTTTTGATCAAGTTGATCTATATTCTACGAGAGTATATATATTTTTAAAACCATAATATTTTTCACTGGAATGGGATTCGTTTACTAAACAGTGTGTTTTACTCAAAACCATTATTATTATTGAAGTTTGCTGATGTCTGGTATTTCATGGCCTGATTCTTATTTGCTCATGTTCAGACATATTTGCTATTATCCCCAATTATAGTTTAGCGTGAGTAGTGCAAATATTTATTGTCGCCGCAAGCCAACGTTTTAATACCGCATGGCACATGGAATTTGAAAATATGATCGTCGCTGGTAAGCGACACTTTAGTGAAAAATGAGTTAAATATGCAGTTTTGATTAGTTTTTTTTTTCTGCATCGAATGATTGTTCTCTCGTTCGATTCTCAAGACTTTAGTGGACCTTCAGCCAGCTAAAATATATTTAACATTTGGGAGAAGGCTTGACTCAAGCGACAAAAGTTTGGGACTGGGCATTGAAGACTTATGAATTTTATTGTAAAACGAAATAAAGTGCTCTGGTGTAAACTTCCCAAATTGGCGATTCAGTCCTTTTGCCTTTCCGGCGATGATATTATTCGTGATAGACTTACAATGTTGTTGTTCGTAGTAGAAGGGCTGATAGATATAAGTTAAGAATACCTGTAGTTCCTCCTCCCGGGGGATCACTGGAGATGACTCCTGGGAATCGGAGGCACCTGAAGTCCAGCCCAAACCGATGGTAATAATACTCCCCAATGAGTTCAGCATGCACCTTGGAGACTCCATAAATAGTCCTCGGTCTTTGGATGGTTATATTAGGAGTCGGATTCCTCGGCGAGTCAGGACCAAAGGCTCCGATGGTGCTAGGAACAAACACCCTCAGTTTGTACTGCTTAGCCAATTCAATGATGTTGTGAACTCCTTCAATGTTGACCCTCACAGCAAGTGGTACGTTCTGCTCTCCGATCGCGCTGAGCAGTGCAGAGAAGTGGATCAACCAGTCTATCCTGTGGTCCACGACGATCTTCTGGAGACCCTTGAAGTCCAGGATATCAGCGAAGATGTAGGGGCCGCTCTCCATCACCTCCTTGCTGGGCTTGATAATGTCCGAGAGGATGACGTTGTCTTTTCCATATTTAACTCGTAGGAAGTTTGCGCAGGCTATTCCCAGCTGACCCAGCCCACCTGAAGCAAAAATACATTAAAATAAATGCCTAATACCATACTATATAAAGTTAAAGGAAATGATACCGCTGTAATACAAATAAATAAAATTACAAGTATTTTCCAATTTAAAAAAAAGCGAATATCCAACCAGACCTCTGTAGAACTACTAGACCAGATAAATTAACGCAAAAAAACGTTTGGAAATGTAGAATGAAACATTTATTTGTAGTTCGATAGTGAAGGTTACAATATAATCGCTTCAGTGACAATGTGTATTTAAAAAAATAAATTACATTAACTCCACACAGGAGGCCTTGAGGGAAATAGTTTCCCTCTGGGCCTATGTTATCTTTGAAGATGCTGTGCGCAGAGTCTTTTTGGGGAAAGGAAGGAGTGAACCTGGGTCTTGAAGAGGCCCCTGTTGAAGGAGGAAGTAAACACAGAGATCGGCAAATCGTTCCACAGCCGAGCTGTTGAGCATAAGAACGAGTCGTAAAAGCGACCCGTTCTCGCATATCGAATGTCAACCGCGTGCAAATGATGGACACGCGTTTGGTGAGTTTCCCAACTATGCACCGGTGGCGAAGGGATCAATGACGCAAGTTCCTCGGAGCATCTTCCATTGAAATATCGGTAGAACAAGGTTGGCATTCCCACCATGTGGTCCAAAGATTGCAATCCGTTTGTTAAGAAAGGAGAATCTATCAAACGGACCACCCATTTCTGCACAGAGTCAAGCGTTTTTTTCTCAGGTATTTAGGGGCTCCAGACCAGAGGTGGCTCCCAAATTCAACAGTGGGGCGGACTAACTGCACTGACTGCATTCAAAGTCGAAAATATTATTATATTTCTAGTAGCGCAAAATACAATAGGCAATCGACGTTATTATTTTGATGGCATCATATTCGATTGATATGAGTTTTTCATTCGGTGGTTATGGGATTAGAATGATAATATAATAATGGCAATATCAGGTATAATAGACAACCATTATCAACGCGTAGCGCCCTTGAGGTGATTTTTCACAAAAACGGCGCTATACAAATTATCCAAATATTATTATTATAAAATACACATACGAGGCCTGTTCAAAAGAAAAGGTGAATTTTGAATTTTCGCGGGCTGTGTACATTCGATTATCGTTTTTTTTGTTGTAATGTTGGCACACATATGTTTATCATATGTTAGCATTATCAGCCATTTTGGATTAGTGGTTTGTTTTTGACAACTGAAAAGGTTAGTCACGTTTTTGTGTGTTCTTCGATTTTTTACTTTTGAAAAAAATGGATCAAAGAATATGTATTAAATTTTGCGTTAAAAATGGAATAAAGTCCCAACGCACTTAAAATGTTGACTGGCATTTGGCGAGTCTACTTTGTCTCAAAAAAAGTTTATAAGTGGTACAAGCGCTTTACATAAGGCCGAGAAGATGTTAATGACGATGAGCGTCCTGGAGTTGTGGAAAAACAAATCATGGATTTTATTCTTTGATCCATTTTTTTCAAAAGTAAAAAATCGAAGAACACACAAAAACGTGACTAACCTTTCCAGCTGTCAAAAACAAGTCACTAATCCAAAATGGCTGATAATACTAACATCCCTTGAGGTGATTTTTCACAAAAACGGCGCTATACAAATTATCCAAATATATATGATAAACATATGTGTACCAACATAACAAAAAAAATAAAATCGATAATCGAATGTGCACAATCCACGAAAATTTTCTTTTGAACAGGCCATGTACATGATCTATCTCTCACCTGTGAGAAGAATTTTTGGTTTCTTTGTAGTGGGATTGCCAAGATACGTAGATGAGGAAAAGTGGTTCCGGAGAAAGATGGGCAGAGAAACTGGTTTTAACGAAAGTTTATGTATCATCAGCGGAAGAACTTTTTGCGTAAAGTGTCTCGCCATGCTAAGACAAAAGCAGATAGTGAGATTTTACGTAAATTTTCAGTAAATATGTTTGTAAAAATGTAATAAAATATTGTGAAGATAGATATTTTAATAACTTAGTATCCCTGTACGAAGAAGTGAACTTACCCAACCAAAGAAAACTCTCACCATGAAGAAAATAATATGAAGGGTTAAATTTATTCTGAAATATATACATTTTCTTAGAATTTGAACTAATTGCTGCCGTTGAAATGGAAAATGATAAATGATAACAGAATTTTCATTCCTAAGGAAGTAAAGAAGGGTGAATGCTCACTCATTTGCCTTATTGCCTCATTCCCTCCCCTAAGCACGAGAATTTTCTCAGTTAGGTAAGTAATTTATCATAAACTAAACCAAACTAGAAATAATTACAAGGAGAAGAAACATAAGAAGTGATTTCTCTACTGAATTTGGTATTTTTTGTCAAAAAAACCTTGTTGTTATTAGCTTTAAGAAATTTCTGTAATTTGTAAATCTATTGTATTATTTATATTATATTTGAATAAATAAATAAAATATTTACGACTTTCGTGGTCGAGTGGTAAGATGCTCGACTACGAATCCAGAGGTCGCGGGTTCAAATCCGGCGTGCGCAAATACATTTCAATTAATTAATATGTGTCGTAACATATTATTAATATAGTATTAGCTGCATGGTCGAAAACATTGTTTTTATAACTACATTACGTAGGTGGAAACTGGAAACCCGTTATTATGAAAATTATATGATACCACTTCTTGCTAACCCCACCTAGGAGAAGGAAACGTCATATGAACGTATTCAATTTACAACGAGTATCCGGAAATTCCCATTAAAAAGTTATAAATCAGGTTTATATATGTCTTCTTCTTATGTTATTGAAAAGAAACGCCGAGGAGTTCACCTTCTCATATTCTCGCCATTACATCAGTGCATAATAACAACTCCGTTGTGAAGGATAGTTCAATTGATTTATGAGTATTTACGCTCGAGCGCAGAGCTTGGAGCGCTCAACTGGAATAAAAGTAGTGAGAGATCAATGAAAAAGATTTTTACACAAACAACTTCTACTAATGAACGTACTTTTAGAATGGAGTGTCTTGATCAGAAAAAGTTCTGTTACAGACCCTGATGTATGCTGTGGCGTGCACATAGTTTTTGATCAGAGTAGGCACTAGGAAAAACACCGGATTAATTGATAATAAAGATACATAACCAACAAATCTCACCGATTCCTATTGAATTTGTTCTATAAAAGCCCTGCCTTAGACACTAACAAAGATAGTAACACGAACGAGCTACTTGAACGCGTAACAGCTCACAGCATACATATTTTGTGTAGTCTAGAGAACGTAGAATAATCCACTCTGACGTTGGCGGCGTTTGAGCATATGTAGTTACTGCTTTTGACACTTTATAGTAGGAAGGTCAGTGGGGCGCTTGCGGCCGTGCGAATAGCAAATTTTCGCGCGTGTTTTTGAAAGTGTAGATTTATTTTTGCAATAATTTAAAATTATTTAATCCAATATTATACATATTTCTATGCGAGTACGGCAGGATAGGCAAGTTCAACTAATCACACCGCCGCGAGCGCCCCTTCAACCATTCTACTATAACGTGTCAAAAGCGGCAACTACGTATGCCCAAACGGCAGAGTAGATTATTCTATGTTCACTAGACTACACTAAATGTGTACGTACTCGTATTTATGCCGTGAGCTGTGCGCGCGTTCAAGTGGCTCATTTGTGTTGGTATCTTTGTAAGTGTCTAGGCAGAGCTTTTACAGAACAAATGCACTAACAATATGTGCCATCTGTTGGTACCTATCTTTATTATCAATTAAGCCACTGTTTTTCTTACTGCCTACCCAGATTAAAAAAAAAACTCTGTATACCCCACTGCGTATATTGCATGTGAACGAGGCAAGGAGTTTGTATCAAAATAGAGTCGTACGGCGTTTAATTATACCCGCTTATCCCTGCGGATAAATATACCATAAATTTTTCCTTTTTTAAATTTTGCTAACGCGTGGTGTTTAGGTAGTACTGTACTGTAGTAGAATGTACTCTGCACAAGGAAGGTAACTAATAACGTGACTATTTTAGACGAATAGTAATTGCAGTAATTATTTGAAAGGTCATATTCGTGGTCTAGACAGAGCCCCTTCACTCTTACACCAAGAATTTGCACTGGGAGAGCTTTCACTTTGCGAATTGCAGAATGCGAGCGTGCTTTTTGTATAAAGGCATTTCATGTAATGAACCTTCTAAAAAAACATTTGTTTGAGAATATCTTTTTGCAACAAATTCTTAAATCTAATATCTAGACATTTTGATATTTATATTTTCAGTTTATTATGTAGAACGAAGGCAGTCGCATACAATCAATAACTAATGATATTATACTAACTCTAATATTGATGAAATTCGGAATATTTTGAATTCCACGAATAATTTTTTTTTGTCCTTTTTTTCAAAAAAAGACATTCGCGGATTGCGAATAACTTGACATTATTTTAATTCTCCCTACTTTCATTATAAAATTTTTGCTTGTGCTACGATGGAGAACTTACATATATTGGATTGAACCCGCGACGCTTGAGTTTCTAAACATATTTATTTATTTTATTGTGTACGCCCGAGTGGACTATTACATTTAGGTGCAATAAACAGTAAAAAAAATGAAAATTATTTGCTCAAACTAAATAAAGAATATTTGTAAAATAGTAAAGAATAGTGTTTGATTACATTAAATTAATATTTCTTAAATGTATATACTCTTATATCCTTCTTGTTGCAGTCAAATATACACCTACCTAGATTGAATGCAGTTGATGTGTATGTATTATCAACTGCATTCAATCTAGGTACAAGCGAGTAACTGAAAGACTTAGTCCTGATATTATTGTTACAACTAAATAGAATTTCGATCGAGTAGTTATCATTGGTATTTGAAAGGAAATAAGGTTCAGTAAATCAGGGCTGTCTATAATACAATTGACAATTTTATAAATCAAATTGTATTGTACTGGCAATATTATTAATCATGTGCAGGTGGTCTATGGTGGATACAAAGTATTCAGTAAGTTAACACGAATAGGGTTGAATGTAACTATTTCATGGTTAAAATTAAAATAAACTTACGACTGTTTAAATTTCCTAGTTGGTACTACCACAATAAACATTTAATGTTTTAATGAACATTGCAATGTTGATGACAATAAAAAACTCAAGACATTCATTAGATGCTAATCATTATGTCAGCTTTGTCGAAATATGCCAGTTTGACAGAACAACGTTGTTTTTTTCGAGCAGTTCTCTTTTTTCGAATTATCAACTCTATGGCTATAAGAAATATTTTGTGAAAGTAAATATTAGTGGCAAGCATTCTTTGAGAATTAAAAAATATATATAAAAAAAAATACAAATTATCTGCCTGCTAGATTTTCTATCCAGCTTTGTCCAAGATTTCCATACTTTTATTACTGAATCGAAATATTTGCGTCGACCTAGAAATTCCAGACAGAAAAAAAAACTGTTCAAATTTCATGATGCCAGAGCTCACTGTTTAAGAGCTTTTGCCGCATTTCCGTTTTGTGATATTAACAAAATGTGAAAAAAATAAAGACTAAGAAATAATAAACCAAAAAATAATAGCACTAAAAAACAAGGGGTTTGCCCGAGATTCACATTTATTTTGAATTAATTCTGATGAATCTGTAATAAAAAAATTAAAAAAATATTTTCCTAGGTTGCACTCGGGATGTAGGTAATTTATGTTTAAGGTTATTTAAAACTAACACTTACCGTAAAACGATTTCAAAATTTCCAAATTCTTTTTCACGAATAAAATTAGCGGTACAGACCATTTTTTTTTCTATGCAATGAATTAGTTACTTCCAGATATATTCTACGGAAAACATTTTAAATTATAGTCATAATATGTTCGTCAGAATTAATTAACATGAACACCGTTCTAAGCCTGCTACAGCAAACTCGACCCTATGCCCCTCCTATACGCCTTGCGGTGAAAATTCGTTTTTCCATACCGCTTTTTTGCCTTAGACTGTTTTTGTCTCGGTCGGCCCTCGTGAGTCGGCGGATAGAGACCTCAGATCTGTGTCTGATCAGCGTGAAAACTTGATTTTGATTTCACCTACCTGTAAATAAAAAGTTATTGGATTTTTCCGCAATTAAATAGAATATGAATGCAAATGAATTTTGATCAATTTTGAAGTCTTCTTCTATTTTATGGGAACGCTTCTCACCGTTTTTTTATTGGTTAGTGGGTCCTCATGTAGCACAAAACTAGATCATATTGTTTAGTACCTATAAGAGTATATAGAGTTGTATCAGTCCAAGGCAGGTAGTCAATTTTGGATGATTTTTACCTGACTCGGCGGACCTGGGCGTGACTAAGACCAAGGCTAGGGTATTTATACATCCATTCATATCACATATCGACATAATGTTTTTGTTTATTCGTATAACCACTTTTTCACAGTAATGATATCAACAAAAATATAGCATCTAACCTAAAAAACCGTTTAGTTATGTCAAGTTTAGTGGAATAATAAAAAAATGTGGGGGAAGTCCCGCGGTGACCCAGGAGCCCAAGATCATTGTGACAGTACGTAGAAGCGGAGTATTATATTTGTTGTCTCTTTCTCTCTCATGGTGTAAGACGTAAAAACCAGGAGAAAATGATTTATCGCAAGTTCGTATCGGTTGGGTAAAAATAATTAGCTCTCTCTCCATACATTGTTTCTCCAAGGTACCTACCATTAACTTTTTCTCAATTATTTTTAGATATAAAAACTAGTTTTTACTTTTCATCAAAACTTGTTTCAATGCGGATTTGGCTTGTATTCAATATCTCTCGAAGCAGTTTGTTGCTATAATCATTACTAGGTATACATAAAGAAGTTTCAACTAATACTTGATAAACCATTATGTATTTTTTATCGAATACATTCTATCCAAACTACTTTTTTGTCTTCAGAAGATTACTATGGGTAATAAATAAAAGTGTTATTCAATAAAATCAACACAAAAAATGAGTACGCCACACTTGAACAAGGTATAGTACTAATAATACACTTATAATGTACTGACACGTGATTCGCTATTATTTATGTATGCATTAATTATTTAAAAAAATGGTACTTAAGATTATACGTTTTTAAAGGTTGTTTGGAATATTTGCTAGTATAGACACCAATGTGGTAAATAGCTCACTGGGTAGAACGATCGGATAACAGTCGGACGGATAGAGTTTAGATCCCGTGGTATCTCGTTCGATCAGCGCCGGATCCACTATACGTTATTATGTAATATTTTAAGTAAATTTAATGTGCTGATATATTAGCTTTAAATAATTTCCTTTGTGAGTACCTACGTACAAACGAGTGTGAACTTTTCAAATTTGGAACTGGTGTCAATTCAAATGATCAAATTAAAAAAAATAATCTTTTCAAATCACTACCTACATATTATAATATATTTTATCAGACATTATTCTATATTTGAAACGGGTGGATTAAAGCAACATTTTTTTTTTGGGAAGTCAAGTTACTTCCCGTGATTTTCGACTAATGACAACTAGTACATGATATATATTTATGATGTTAAATGTATTTTTTTTAAATGTTTTTATTTAGGTTAATTTTGTACCCCGATGATGCTTAGGCTAAGCAAAACCGATCGGCCATTGAAATTAAAATAAAATCTGTGGTCTTATACAAAGTTGTTATTTGGTTTTCTTTAAATCTAATACATAAAAGAGTTAATGACTCTCATAATATAAAATGATAATAGACTTTATGGCTTTATTTCACTTGATTATTTGAGACCGGTTTAGTTTCATCACACTACAGGCATCTTCAGACATCAGTTAAAAAATATTTGCCACATAATGTTGCAATAGATTTATACTCGATAGTAAAAAAAAAACTTTACCTGTAATTAACACTTTTGGCCTCTCAGCAGTCTGATTAGAGTTCAATGACGCGGTGCTATGTATACCACGGCCTGCGAGGGCTGTCCAGGGGTTGAATTGAAGGGCCCTTCCTTGCACGGCCCTTATTTCACTGTTACATTTGGCGGTGGTAATCCAGAACGAAGTATTTGACAGCCTCGAGGGCAAGAGCCTCACCAGGGAGGCCATGCCTGCCGTGCGAGGAGATGGCTAACAGGCGGATTGTGTTGGATTGAGTTGGATCGATTGTGTTATGTCGGGTTGGTTAACACTTTGCGGAGGATTGAACTTGACTGAGTGTTTTATCATTTCACCGGTGGTGCTTTGCCCGCGAGAGCGGACCAGCCTCCGCGAGGCGGTTCCGAATCTACGGTTGAATTCTTTCACAGATTTATAATAAAAATCGCAGAATTACTTCAATGGGTTAGCACCACTATTTGCACTTTGCTTGGGTTTATTGATGTGGGTACAATAAGCATGAAATTTATATTGGTTTAGAGATTGGTTTTAAGAAATTTCTTCAATTAATTATGTTGTTATAATCAGTTTAGTAGCTATTTTTTCTCGTAAGAATTGAATAATATTCAGAAAAAACAACTATAAATAATTTCCTTTGTGGGTACGTACGACCGTACACGTTAATTGAAAACATAAAATTAAAAAAAAAAAGAATCTTCTCAAATCCCTACCTACCTAATAAAGTAGTTAGTTACCAATAATGTATCTTAGCAGACATTATTCTATATTTGAAATGGGTGGATTAAATCAACGAATATTTTTTCTTGGCAAGTCCAGTTACATCCCGTGGTTTTTCACGGGTAATAACGAAATAAAAAAATACAACCCTTCAATTTCTTTAACGCGTAATCTTTTAATTTAAACTAACCTCTCAAAGATTTAAGTTTCGTTGTGGTGTTGAGTATTTGCCTTATCATGGTCATAAAAATCACACCCCATTTATAGTTAAGTTTTTTTCTTAGAATAATCCTTTTATTAAGATTCTGAACTTTCGTTTTTTTTTTTAAATTTACGGTATACGTGCGTGGCACAAACTTCATAATATCGTACAATTTTAAATGATGGATACTGGACGGCTGTCCAAAATGTTTGATCAAGAAGTTGGAGAAAGTGTAAAGATATCGCCGCTGGAGTTGATAAGAACACAGAGCTAAGATACATTGCTTGCATATAGCATGTTTCAAACTTGTTATAGGAAAGAAAAATCCAATGAAATCAAAAAGAAGATTCTTTAAAATATTATCATAAAAAAATATCTTCATCTTCAGAAAGCGCTCACTTATCGTCCCTTTCTTGCTAAGAACCATAGTAGGCGTACGCAGGACAAAATTATATTTCTCAGTGACGTTTGGAAAGGACATTAATTACGGGAATACATGCTAACATGGCTCAACATCTTAAAATGCAACCGTATAATAAAATATTACTTTGAACTCTGAACGAAAAATCCATAGAAGTGTGATTTATACCAATTTGAACGAAAACTGTTCTTTCGACTCCTAGGCCCCAGACAAGTAAATGAAATTAATTTTCTGTTCATTTTGATATTCGAAGAAGTTTGCTAATTTTCATCCAAAGTAAGGGAAAATTTTTTCTTGACACACCAAACACGTCCACACTACACTTACATCGGTCAACCTTTCCACCGACTGAATAATATGAATACAACAAGTTTAATTACACGGCTTCGGCAAGAGAGGTCACTCTGTATTCTAAATATTTTTCTTATCGAAAAATTCGAACATATTTCAAAGCTCCATATCACACACTAGAAATGGCGTTTAGAGCGGAAAATAGTTGCGTTAACCTTTCCGCACCTGAAAGTTAAAATCAAACGTACAGTCCGAAATGGGGTGACGTAGTTACCCCATTTGACCTTGCGTATTGCATAGTTTTCATGACATAATGTTGGGTAATTTGTTACACTTAGCAGGGCCGACCCTGTGCAGGCGCAATTGGAGCAGTCCTGTCCAGGCGGCAAATCGGCAAGGCGTTTATATTCCCTAATCACAGTGCTATATGCTATTAAATGAAAAAAATAATACTATTTATGGACGGCAGTTTAACCCGTAAGTTTTCTGTCCCACGGCGCGGAATAAAAACCCACCCTCTCGTCTTATACTTGATACGAGTTGGTACCAATCTTCTGTTCGAGCAAAAAAATTACCTGCGCCTAGAGAGATGTTTATTCATAACATTTCAGTAATCTTTATCTAAGATATCGCCCTAAACTCTTGTTAGGGGTGACATTAGAACCCTTCTTCGTAACGGGAGAACAGAAAATCTGTGCAAATTTGATATTATTTTTAATCTTGCTACATTGCAATCCCGATGAGTTATAAAATCATATTTTCATCACTGTTCAACGATTCTTTTCTTGTGTAACGGCAGAGAACAAAACAAGTTTAAAATTCTCCAAAATAGAGCAATGATAATTATACTTAGGCGAAATAGATACTAAAAAGTGACTAAAATGTACGAGGAACTAAATTGGCCAACAGTAAAACAGATGCTAACATTAAACACATTGATGTTCATACATAAAATGAAGAACAATTTGTTACCAAAATATTATTCTGATAAAATTATCTACAATGTTAATATTCACAAACATAATACAAGGGCATTCAAAGAAATCAAACTACCAGAAAAGAATAAAGCCAACACACAAAATAGCTTACTATATAAAGGGAGGAAATCATATACTGCGTTGCCGGAAACTATCAAAATTACGCCAATCAATAAATTCAAAATAGCCGGTAAGAACTATTTAAAATACATGTAAATCAAAATAATTAGTATACGAGTATAAGTTAAAATACTATAAAGTCAAAAGAAATGAAATAATTAGATACTTTGTAAACTTTAATGAACAAATAACTAATATAAAATAAATAAAACTAAAACTAAAAAATCATTTAACCTTTATGTGACTGAAAGGGTACCCGGGTACCCTTTTCGGTTTTTAACATAGATTTTTTAAATTTTCCAGTAAGTCTAACCGGCTGAAACTTCCTGACTTCTCCACAATAGTGAAAATGAACGATTAAACATAACCGTTGGATAAAAAAAAAATATCTATAAAAAAAATAAAAAATCATAATTATAATTTTAAAGTAATAAGTGTATAAATCTGATGGGACGTGCCAGGTAAGTATGTTCCTGTATGTATTTTTAAAAATTTAAACTAGGAATTAATATCTAATAATAGAAAATAAGATCTGCACTGCGCCCTTGAGGTGATTTTTCACAAAAAACGGCGCTATACAAATCATCCAAATATTATTATTATGACGGTATGTGAGCGGAAACCGCTAAAAGTAAGTATTCAAACTTACACCTTCTGTGTTTAATATGGAATTGTAGCTTGTTCGTATTTATTAATCATTTCATCTTATTTTAAATGACGAAAAAATGAAACTCTGCTTTATGAGCTAGTGGGGTTCTTTTAAATAAAGTAAAAAATCTCTTGAAATTAATTTTTTTTTTAAAGATATGATTTGAGAGTAAAGTCGCGGTTAAAATTGAATCAGAAATCTCATAATACGTAGGTACTTGAACCCTGTTTGTTCAATTGGACATACCGCTCGTTCACCTTGATCAAACATGCCTCCCGCTCCATGCACGTTACATAGACTCGTTACTCCACTCAATACATCGCGCGATCTAGTCCGTGGCGACTTTGCCGAGTGAGTTGGCCAAAACATAAATTGGTTCCTCCAATCATTGCGGTAAAACATCGCGGATATGACGCACTGGCAATCTTGTATCAAATCACGTGTCGTAACCTAAGTAGGTTTTGGTACTGTACCATGGCGGTAGTCATTTGAAAAGCGTCCTTCTCTTTGCAAGCAATGATTTAAAAAAAATAATATATATACATATATATATATTTCTACGGCGCTTATTTTATTTTTATATCAACGGACCATTGCCCAATTCTCAGAGCAAGAATATTTATATGGAGAGAAAGCTAAATATTTTTACCCAACCTATACAAATTTTCGATAAATCTCTTTCTCCGGATTTTCACCTCGTAAACCGTGAGAGAGAAAGAGATAAGACAAGTTGTCACATAATATCGCAACAATTTTCCTTCTCTTTGATAGCAGTGATTAAAAAAAAACCCTTTTTTATTTTATGAACGGCACTTTATCTTATATTAACGGACCATTGTCCAATTCTCAGAGCAAGAATATTTATATGGAGAGAAAGCTAAATGTTTTTACCCAACCCATACAAAATTTCGAGAAACCCCTTTCTCCGGATTTTCACGTCGTAAACCGTGAGAGAGGAAGAGATAAGACAAGTTGTCACATAATATCGCACCAATTTTCCTTCTCTTTGAAAGCAGTGATAAAAAGTTGTTTTGTTTTATCTACGGCGTTTAATTTAATTTAATATTTGTATCAACGGACCATTGTTCAATTCTCAGAGCGAGAATATATGGAGAGAGAGCTAAATATTTTTACTTAACCCATACAAACTTACGATAAATCACTTTCTCCGGGTTTTTACGCCGTAAACCGTGAGAGAGAAAGAGATAACACAAGTTGTCACATAATATCGCACAACTTTTCATTATGTACGATGTTTTCCATCTGCCGCGTTTCCGGTGACTACGTTTTGTCATGCGACATAACAGGAAATAACTCAACGGTTTTTGAGGTTATATATTGATTACAAAACTGTGACAAAGTGGTTATAAAATAAACAAAACATTAAGCCAACATGTGCTATGAATGGATGTATAAATACCCTAGCCTTAACCACGCCCAAGTCAGGAAAAATTTTAACAATCCTGACTACACAAGCTATCTCTCCTGGTATATTATAGCTTTGTATACAAATTAAAACTAAAATCATGATCGCTATCATAAATCATGAGAGAAAAGGTACAGCTATGGTTATAACAGTGCATGCGTACATCAAGAGATTAAAAAAAAAAAAAACAATTTACTAGAAGCTAAGGGTGTAAAAATTCATATGAAACGTATGAATTCATGTTAACATATTTGTTAAATCAAAGAAAAGGAAATAAGATTGAGGACAGTTAACATGTTGGCAATAAAAACATGAATATTCAAGTATTATAAGTTAACGATTCTAAAGATGCAAACAGTGTAAATATAACAAGTAACAAAAGAACAATACATATTAAGGACATTTAGTTGTAAGGATACAAATAAGGAGAAAACCGAAACAAAGCAAATTAAGGACGTTTAAAGAAATTAAATTACTATCATTGTTCAACATTTTTAGTTTATGGTGAAAAAAAATAAATTTAGGAGGACAAAAAATAACACCAACTGTTAAAAACAAAATATGTTGTCTTTATTTGAAAATGAAACAGTATATTATATTGTGTAATCAGTAATCACCGTGTTTAATGGTAAAATAATAACTTGGTGTAGTTTTTAAACGTGGTGCGTTGTCACCTCCATAATAGAGTTTTCCCGTGGAAGCGAAGATACATGGCCTGTTCAAAAGAAAAAGTGAATTTCGAATCTTCGCGAGCTGTGTACATTCGATTATGTTGGTACACATATGTTTATCATATGTTAGCATTATCAGCCATTTTGGATTAGTGGTTTGTTTTTGACAACTGGAAAGGTTAGTCAAATTTTTGTGTGTTTTTCGATTTTTTACTTTTGAAAAAAATGGATCAAAGAATATGTGTTAAATTTTGCGTTAAAAATGGAATAAAGTGCTCCAACGCACTTAAAATGTTGACTGTGGCATTCGGCGAGTCTACTTTGTTTCAAAAAAGTTTTTATAAGTGGTACAAGCCCTTTACAGAAGGCCGAGAAGATGTTAATGACGATGAGCGTCCTGGAGTTGTGGAAAAATAAATCATGGATTTTATTCTTTGATCTATTTTTTTCAAAAGTAAAAAATCGAATAACCCACAAAAACGTGAATAACCTTTCCAGTTGTAAAAAAACAAACCACTAATCCAAAATGGTTGATAATGCTAACATATGATAAACATATGTGTACCAACATAACAAAAAAAAAACGATAATCGAATGTACACAGCCCGCGAAAATTCAAAATTCACCTTTTCTTTTGAACCGGCTATGTATATTAATTTTGACTAACATTAGAACATCGAAAACTTCCGTTATCGCGGTTTCAACGGCCTTCAAATAAGGGTTTAGAACCTTAACAAAACTATCAACATCACAACACCCAGACCTGCTCCTATATATCGTAGAATAATCCACGTTGGTGATGGTTGGGAATCGAGCGATCAGACTGCCGACTGAAAGTCAAAAGCTTAGGCCACTACACTATGAAGGCAGTCTACTTATTTCTGACAGCATCGCTCTGGCGAAAGACATTCATGAACGAAACGTGGAAACATTTATGGACTGTATCTGAATAACCAGTAATCCACAATCTTCCGCTTCCCTATTTTTTTACAAACTTTTTTATGCGGTTAACAAAATTCCACAATAATATATGTTCTGTAGACCCAATGGCTCTGGGGTTTGGAGCTCTTAAGTGGTGTTGATTGTTTTTTTTTATTGTCAGGTAAAAGGTTCAAACAGGTTTATGGTAATCGTTTTGAATGAATACAGTTAAATAGTGCATTTTTTAAACTACGCATTAATTATATAAACATTC
This sequence comes from Drusus annulatus, assembly GCA_022651775.1. Classification (NCBI taxonomy): domain Eukaryota; kingdom Metazoa; phylum Arthropoda; class Insecta; order Trichoptera; family Limnephilidae; genus Drusus; species Drusus annulatus. The sequence continues at coordinate 28,973 of JAGWCC010000737.1, forward strand.
TACCATCCATTCACGACAAACTTAACAATATAATTACTCAATTAAAAACTGGTCTATCAAATAATTAATTAAAAAAAAACAGTTCCTACATAAAAGTAATACATTTTGTTTCCTACATACGTACATACCTTAGAGTATATAGAGTGGTATCAATCCAAGGCAGTGTAGTCAGTTTTGATGATTTTTACCTGACTCGGCGGACCTGGGCGTGGCTAAGACCAAGGCTAAAGTATTTATACATCCATTCATATCAAATATCGACATAATGTTTTTGTTTATTCGTATAACCACTTTTTCACAGTATTGAAATCAACAAACATATAGCATCTAACTTAAAAAATTGTTTAGTTGTGTCAAGTTTAGTGGCATAGTAAAAAATGTGGGCGGAGTCCCGCGGTGACCCAGGAGCTTAAGATCATTGCGACAGTAAATAGAAGCGAACTATGAAATTTGTTGTCTCTTTCTCTCTCATGGTGTACGACGTAAAAACCCGGAGAAAGTGATTTATCGCAAGTTTGTATAGGTTGGGTAAAAATAATTAGCTCTCTCTCCATACATTGTTTCTCCAAGATACATACTAAGTTACTAAGGCCAGGCGCGCACGGGTGACTTTTGTCACGGCAACAGTTTCATCACTGTCACTATCTCAATCGAGCACGCACACGGTGAGCGACTGTCACCCTTTCATTCCGGCAATAGATTTCGAACAGGCGGATGAGTCACCGAATGACATTTTGTCACCCGTGCGCGAGCGCCCATACAAAAGTACTCTCTACAGACACGGTGACAGTTTCGTCGCTCAAAAGTCGCCGGCCAGTAAAAATAAACAAAAGTACTAGTCGGTAGAGATTTCAAATTAAAAAGAACTGGAACCGGTTCCTCACCAAAATAAAAATCACGTTCCTTTAGATCGAAGTTCTTTGAAGTCGGACTTCAATTGAAGTACTTGTAATGAAGTACTTCTTTATAGGCTTTGAAGTTCACATTCACAACTGTACTGCTGCTAATTGAAGTAGTTCTTTATAATCTAAATTCCATTGTAGTATTTGTTCAATGAAATGAAGTTAATAAAATGAATGAACGCTAAAATGAACTACCAACTTCAATTGAAATATTTGTTCAATGAACAATGAACGAAGTAGGAACTGCTGCCAAAAGAAGTAGTTCTTTGAAGTAGTTCTTACAAAGCAGTCACAACGCTACCCAACTGCTTCCAAACGTTTGGAGCCAGTGAGACTATGGCATCCCTAATTGGGGTATGTTGTGAAATGGGAAAAGGAAGGTTGGGAAGTGTCTGGCTATTCAGATCTGGTCACCAAACACGGCTAAAACCATTTCAAGCAACGTTTCGATTCTGAATGGTGGCCTTTCACCAGGGCGATAGAGCACTCTGATACATTATTGTTAATGATGCAAAAACAAAAAAAAAAAAAAAAAAACACTTGGTAATTCACTACTTTATCACACCAGCAAGTGTTTGTTTCCTTTGATAAAATGAATAATGTATGTTTAAATTTTAATATTTACCTGGACGGTAGTTAAAGACAGGTAAATGTATGCACGTATTTAGACAACTTTCTAATAATCAAAATCTTGTATTGATTAAAAAAATGTTGCAAACATCCGATCAAGGTTGCTTGCGAAAATATGATTGATGGATTTTGATATAATATGCTTCCTTAATTTTTGTGTTGTTGATTTTTAGTATGTGGCTTTGTGCGATGACGTTTTAGTGGCCCATTATTAGAGTCATTTATCTAAATCATAACCGCGGGACATTCCGGCACACATCGCGCGTGTCTCAAACACCATCAATGAACAATCTGCTATTCTGTTAGTAAATATTAATACCGTGAAACGTCTGTCGTACACACTCGCCATGGAAGCATCCGCGAGCTAGCTACAAACGAAAGTGCTGCCATCTTTGATATTCGAAGAGAACTATTCATTTGGAAGATAAAATATTAAATTTGTGAAGTAATTAAAAAAATAACTTCGTATAGGACCACGGATGCTATTTTATTTTTTATGACCGACCGGTTTCGTTATTACATCGTCAGGGTACAAAATCAAACTGTTTATTTTTTTTACCCTGATGATGCTTAGGTCAAGTGAAACCGGTCGGTCGTAAAAAAATAAATAATATTCGTGGTCTTATACAAAGTTGTTTTGTTTATTTCTTTAAACATGTCAACCACAAAGTGATTACTTTCTACGAAAATATATCAAATTTGCATTGATTTTTTAATTTTTTAATATATATTTTATAGTGAATTCCGCATAAAAGTCCCAACTGTTCTCAACCGTCTAGAGCCACTGAGACTATGGCATCCCCGATTGGACATGTTGTGAGGCTGAAGCTAGTGAGAGGGGGAAGGAGATGGTGAAGATAAAGTTTGATAAATACCTGGCCATAAATAGCTATTTTTAATGTAAGAATACCTGTTGCTAACAAGAATAACGTTACTTGAAATCGCTTCAGCCGTATTTGGTGACTAGATCTGAATAGCCAGGTACTTTCCAACCTTCCTCTTCCCCATTTCCTTCCCCTCCCTGTTACCTACAGCCTCACAACATACCCCAATTGGGGATGCCTCACTTGCTCCAGACCATTGGGAGCAGCTCACTATAAAATTCATAGTATTCACTATAAAAAAACAGATTTAGAGCTACTGAAAAATAAAAGTGGTACATTATATTCACTGGGTTCCTTGATAAATATCCTCTAAAACATAAACAAATCTAAGGAGACTCTAAGGCTATTTTCTCAAACGTTAAAATGGTTGTACGTTGTAGGTATTAGCAGTAAGACAGTACCTAGAGCCTGTACTGGAACAGGTCCTACTGTACTGTTTTTGCTCAAGGCAAGACAAGTGGAGAGCCTATCTACTGCTGTAACCTTAGATTTGTTTTACAACCTGAGAGCCTAGTAATAATTTTACAGAGTTGTACAAAAAGAGTCGTTTGAAAGAAGGAAATACACAGTGAGAATATCAACTAAAAATACCATATTTTATTAGAAATACTGTAAGTTATTAACATAAAACATCTTATTATGCATCTAGACTAGTAACCATTACTAAATTTCGCCAGAGATTCAATACTCTTTACGCGTTTTTTTTTCATTTTGTAAAATTGAATGATGTGGGACTAATGATATATGGCGGATTGCCATATGCTGGATTTCAAAGGGATAATTTGTTGGGTTCTCACTTCATGTTTTTCATAAATATCCTTACCTACCCAACAATTTTACTTTATCGCCGTTTTATTAAAAACAGTTGACAATCGAATAGAGGAGTTTTTGTGTAAAAAAACATGGTTGCTCGTTCGTTGATTTGTTTTTTGATATTCTAAAAATATAAAATAAATGTGGTGTTTCGTGAATTAGAAGAATACATTAAGTGTGGTGTTTTTTGGTTTTTTCATTGGTAGAATTGTGAAAGAAGAACCAAAAACATCAACTTCATCGGCGAGTGAATGGTTTTCCATTTTCCGTATATAATTGCATAATTAGTTCCACATCCATAATTAAACATTTCTATCAATTAGTATAGTTTATCGTTTACAGTTCACTATTTTCCAAATTCATCTGAAGCTGGAAACACACTCGGTGTTTCATCGCAGCTTCGGATCCAACACCATACTTTTAGACAGCCTTTTTTATGATGGAAGTTAAATTGCCAGCTGAAAATGTTACATTGTGAGATTAACATGGAATTTCTAGACTGAGAAAATGCGCAAATATCGAGTTAATTTGCTGCTTCAGTACTCGGGGTTAAGAGTCAAGATGCTTACACGTGGTTGCCTAGAGGTCGTCGTGATATTGAGAGGCAGGGTTAAGGAAGGGGCTGAATTTAAAAAAAACGCCGGGTACCGCTATTTCTCTAGTCCGCCACTGCTGCAACGTTGGCCATGTAATTTTGCATTCCGTATTGCATTATTATTATTGCATCTTATTATATTATTCATTATTATAATTATGTAATTATGAATAATACTTATCACTTCAAACTCTTTGGACAAGTCTGTAATAGAACCCGTTTAGAACGCTTGTGATATATGTCTTTGTAAAGAGGTTTTCTCATGGACACTAGCTGACTTACAACAGCCTGTTTGGAAAAATGCATTTATATGCGAATGTTTTAGTTTTTTGAGATGCACGATTCTTTAGCTTTTCATATATTTTTAATAGAGAATATCGCCCAAGAGTCCCAACTGCTCCCAACCGTCTGGAGCCAGTGAGACTATGGCATCCCTAATTGTGGTCTGTTGTGAGGATGATTTATTTATTTAATTTCAATATTTTACAAAATTATTAAATAAGTGAAAGATTTAAAAAACAATATATTACGATCTCTCAAACTAGGCATTTGCCCGTATCACGGTGGTCTGCATTCTATATAAAAGTATCATATGGAAGATAGTACTGTTTAATAACAAGATCAAAACAACAACAAAAAACAACCATTCACCACAGCACGTCATAAACAAGTCAGTCCGGAGATGTCATGATGGACCTCGGAGTAAGAATATCTATGGAGAGAGAGCTAATTTGTTTTACCCAACCTAAAAAAAATTGCGATAAATTACTTTCTCTGGGTTTTTACGTCGTATACCGTGAGAGAGAAAGAGACAACAAAATTTTGGCATAATTTCACACCGCTTCAAAGTTTTGTAACCATGTTCTTTGACTCGTGCGTCTCCCGGGACTCCGCCCCCCCGCTTTGATGTGCAACTAAACTGAACATAACTCAACAGCTTTTTAGGTAATATAGTATATTTATTGTTCTAAGAAAACTGTGAAAAAGTGGTTATACGAATAAACAAAAACATTATGTCGACATGTGCTATGAATAGATGTATAAATACCGTAACCCTAGTCGTAGCCACCCCCAGGTCCAACCGAGTCAGTAAAACCTAGTAAAAACTGACTACAGATCGATCTACAGCGTTACCTCTTGTATATTATTGCTCTAAGTGATGGACCATAGCACGATAGCAGAATCCTAAGTATCTGCTTATCCAAGCGATATCCCCTTCGCATAAAAATCCTCGAAGACCTAAATTATGCCCTGTCAGAAGAATAAACTCCCTTCCACTCGGTAGTATTGTTAATATATTCACCTACATTTCCAAGAATATGAGCGGAATGAAAACATCAACAACAACTGAAGAATAATAATGACAAACTATTTGTGTTGTTCTCATTTCTAGTACAACTATTTAGTGCGATGTTTATTAAACAATTAAAATATGAAGGTACGTACATCCGATCTCATTAAATTGTATGGCGTAGGTTATCTTATAGGTGTGTAGGATCAAATAGTATATTTTTCAATTCAATTAAATTGTCTATTATTTTAAAAACTTAATGAGTAAGTGTATTAAATAGTATACAATAATCATAAACAAAAAGCAATAAAAAAATCTAATAAATATAAATTACAATGAATGTAAAGTATAAACATAAAAAAAATAAAACATTTCAAACATAATATTTCATCAAAATGATGTATAAAAACCAAGGAATAATTACACAAATAGCAGGAATTCTTGTCGTTTGAACAAAGCTTCATTTATGCAAAATATATCGACATCCGAAGCGATTCGATTCAACAACAAGATTGCCCTCCCCACCGCCACGACTGTTGGCAAGTTAGTCCTTCAGGCCGGGAGATAAAACAATCTATGCTGCCGATAACGAAGATAACTATCAGGAACATAGAAACGAATGCTCTCCATGATAGCTGAGTTTTCGGACCATCCACGAATCAATCTGAAGAAATGTGTAGTAATGTACACATCCCTTCTGACCTCTAGATGGTATGTTCCAAGCATACCTAAGTAGGATAGAGCCACGGGTAATAACCATACTCCCTCAATACTTTTTTGAGAGAGTATGGTTATTACCTTATCTACTTGAGTAGAGAAATCTCAGTTTTTTTTTCTGAACCCTCTCCAATATGAGGGAGTACTTAACCTCGTGTGGACTCCAAACGATCGACCCACTCTCAAGTCTACTCCTTACTAATGAATTGAATAAAATTTTGAGAACTCGGGTGTCTGAACTTCCTTGCAGTGCGTAGAACAAAACCTACCATTCTCAATGAATTGCCACAAGCCATCTCAATGTGAGCATGAAATGTCAGCCTACTATCAAACATGATTCCAAGATCCTTCATAGTGGAGACACGATTTTAACTTCGGACGTCCATCGTATTGACCGATTGAATTTAACGTCCATATACTGTAGTTTCATTCCTAACATGTTACCGGTAAACCAATTTCGTTCGTGTCACTTCAAACACCTTACCAATCCTTTCTGATTGTCCCAATATCTCACTCGAATACTTTATGATTAATTCATTTAACATTTCTTTCTGTATTTGCATTCGGTTGACTTTTGTTTTAAATTTGGGTAGGTACTTACATTGAACATTATTTTTGGTAGATTTCACCAATGATGATCAATTAAAGAGAATTGTGTTTACAAAAAAATACAACACCATGATAATCATTAACATACTTAAAAAATAAAACTCTAGGTCAGTTTGAATGCAACCAATTTGATGGATTTAAAAAATCGTGCATTTTGCAACATTGAATTGTTAGGTTCTAATTAAGGTTTTCGGGTTGCAAGTGGTGAAAATAAAATGAGACTCATTTATTGAACCATTTCACAATACGACGTTATATTACGCCCAATTGAATTGTTTGTGAAACAAAACCGAATAACCTTCTTTTCTGCATAGCGATAATATCCGCATCGCCGAAATGCAAGTGTTTTAATTAAAACACACAAATTCGTCGGATATTATTTGTCGGAATTTCTGTCGTCATTTGAAAACGTGATGTGGTAACAATTAATTGCATAATGGTGGCGTTTACGGATTTGCAAAGTATTCAATTAACTTCCGTTTTACGAACTACCCAACGCAACTGGTTATTTATAAGATTACTATGTTATTACTAAATATAGGATTATATGCATTAGTATATTTGCATGGTGCATAATGCATATTTGAGCCTTTTCGTCATGAATGCACATTTCAACCTTTTGATTCTTCAAAATAGGACAGTTAAAAGACAGTACCAACCATATTATTGTGACAATTCTACTTCAACCTCGCAATATTACACTCCTATGCGACGAATTCAACATCTGAGAAACAAATACTCCGATGTTGTTGATATATGTACGTCAATATCACAATATAAGTATACTTAAAAGACAGTACCTACCATATTATTGTGACAATTCTACTTCAACCTCACAATATTACACTCCTATGCAACGAATTCAATATCTGGGAAACAAATGCTCCGATGTTGTATATATATGTACGTTAATATCACAATATAAGTATACTTAAAATACAGTACCTACCATATTATTATGACAATCCACATCTAGGAAACAAATACTCCGATATTATTGATAAATTTAGTTCGTCAATATCACAATATAAGTATGGTATACCTTAGTACAGTTTTTTAAACTCTGGATATTCCTGTTATTCAATAATATTTTTTTTATTTCTTGTTAATTAATAAAAAGCTTGTTAATAATTAATAATAATAATTTAATATTTGCGTAAAAAACCTTTAACGGGCGTAAATAAATAAATAAAATTGAGTTAAACAAGTCATCGTTAAAACTTTGGGGTAATTCTGAAAGCTCCCCCGTACGTAGGCACGAACTCAATCCGCTGGAGTGCGAGAAACTTTAACAAAATGTACCAAACTTCGAGTTTCGTTTTGCACCCCGCCTGACCCCCTCACATGAAAATCAAAATTCTACCAATTTTTTGCTTTTTCATTAAACATGCATATTTTGGACCTTTTACTCTGTTTTTATCGTATGGCATGTGTTTTGAAATTGTTAGTGCATATTTTGGTATTTTGATTGCACATTTGCATGCATATTCGAGATTTTTTAGTGCATATAATCCGATGTCTAGTTATTATTACCTTTCTCCAAAGGTAGGATACATATCCGGCATTATCTAATGTAAAATAAACATCTTAATTTATTGTAGATTCCATTAAAGTTGCCAAGATTTTCTCTCTCCGAATATTTATTTAATTGTATTCCTGCCCAAGTGCGATTTCACATGAATGCACATTTTACTGTGCTACAAGTGTAAATTATTTGCTCATACGAAAATTTAGCATGAGTAGTATACATAAGTATTACGTACATTGCATTTGATTGAAAGATATATGATATTATAGTCTTCTTGTATCTACATATTGTATTGTGTAAGGGGGGTTCTAATGTCACCCCCTCAAAGCAATAATATACAAGAGAGAGCGCTTAGAGAGAGTTTTTACAAGGTTTGCCGGATTTGGCTAGACCTGGGCGTGGCTAGGACTAGGGCAAGGGTATTTATACATCCATTCATAGCACACGTCGACATAATGTTTTTGTTTATTCGTATAGGCACTTTTTCACAGTATGGTCAAAAAATATATAATAATATGTAACCTTATAAACCGTTGAGTGATCTCAATTTATTTCGTGTATCTTAACGTGTGGGCGGAGTAAACGGAGACGCGGGACACAAAGAAAATTCTAACAATACTTTAAAGCGGTGTGATAATTCGGGAAAATTTGTTGTCTCTTTACTTCTCATGGTGTACGACGTAAAAACCCGGAGAAAGTGATTTATCCCAAATTTGAATAGGTTGGGTAAAAAGAATTAGCTCTCTCTCTCTCCATATATTGTTACTTTAAGGATTAAGATTACTAGCTTAGAGTAACAATATAAGGAGGTGTAGCTAAACATTTTTACCGAACCTATACAAACTTACGATAAATCACTTTCTCCGGGTTTTTACGTCGTAAACCGTGAGAGAGAAAGAGACAAGACAAGTTCTCAAATAATATAGCAACATCATTCGGTATGTGAGCATATTCTCCATCTCCCGCGTCTCCGGCGACTCCGCCCACTTCATTTTGATATGTGACATAGCTGGACATAACTCAACGGTTTTTTAGGTTATATGCTATATTTTTGTTTAAAACAATACTGTGAAAAACTGGTTATACGAATAAACAAAAACATTATGTCGACATATGCTATGAATGGATGTATAAATACCCTAGCCCTAGTCCTAACCACGTCCAGGTCTAACCGAGTCCGGCAAAACTCATCAATACTGACTACAGTCCTCTCTCTGTACTTCTTTCTAAGTATTACCAAAAACAAATAATCTTTTATTGTTATGTCTATAGCGAATACCGCACAAGAGTTCCAACTGCTCCCAACCGTCTAGAGCCAGTGAGACTATGGCATCCCCAATCGGGGTATGTTGTGAGGTTAAAGGTAGTGAGGAGGGGAAGGAGATGGGGAATAGGAAGGTTAGAAAGTGCCTGGCTATTCAGATCTGGCAACCAAACACAACTTAAGCCATTTCAAGCAACGTTTTGATTCTGAATGGTGGTTTTTTACCAGGGCGATACTTAGAGTATCTACCACTCTGGAACATGCCGCAAATATACTATATATTATTTTATATGAATTACATGTGCAATAACACATATTTATCAAATAACATTTATTTACGTACGCCTAGATTTTGCTCAAGAAAGGGACGCTTAGATGGTTTGGGCATGTAGAGCGAGAATGATCGAAGAAAAGAGTGTGAAAAGAATATATGACGCGAAAGTGAATGGAAGAAGAAGTATGGAGGACGCCCGAGAAAGACATGGCACGATCAAGTAAATCAAATACTTGAATCGGGTCATGTGAAGAGTCAGAATAACAGAAGAGTGTGTATGAGGCGATGTATGAATATGAATGAAGCAAGGAGTGTGTGCCAAGACAGAGTTATATGGCGGTCCGTCCTCTCTGCCTACCCCTGCGGGGAAACGGCGTGATAGTTAGTTAGTTAGATTTTAGCCCGCGACCTCTAAGATTATTTCATGAAAATGCTTTAATAAGCAAGATCAAATAGGGTAACTACGTCACCCTTCGGATCTTTCGTTTGATTTTTACTTTCAGGTTCGGAAGGATAATACGCATCCGGTACAAACTTTTCAGAATTCAAAGTGTCGCATATGACAGGACGAAATTCAACACTGTATACGCACTCCCAAATATCTGGTGTAATTCATTTACTGTACTGATGATGTTCAACCTTATTAATTATTACTGTGGTCAAGTGTTATGCTCCGTGTCTACTAACAGCATGAAATACCAAGGAAAGAGTGGTTAGCGCCTGCTTTTCAGAAGTATGCAACCGTATCAACAAGTGTACGTTTGTTCAAAAGAAAAGGTGAATTTCGAATTTTTTCGAAAAGTATTTATTTATTCATCAATATCCATTTTCTCCCCTTCAAAGTAATCCCCCTCAGATATAATGCACTTATGCCAGCGCTTCTTCCAATCCTCGAAGCACTTCTGGAATATGCTTTTCGGTATGGCCATCAGCTCGTTCTTCGATTCTGACTTTATCTCATTAATTGTGGCAAAACACTTTCCTTTCATTGCTCTCTTCAGTTTCGGGAATAGGAAAAAGTTGCAGGGAGCCAAATCTGGTGAATACGGTGGTTGAGGCATGATTACGGTGTTGTTTTTGGCCAAATAATCACGAACAAGCATTGATGTGTGAGCTGGTGCATTATTGTGATGCAAAATCCATGATTCGTTTTTCCACAATTCCGATCGTTTGAGCCGTATTGCTTCACGCAAACGTTGCATAACTTCCTTGTAGTATTCCTTATTAACCGTACGACCTGTTGACAATAACTCATGATGCACCACGCCATTGTAATCGAAGAAAACAGTGAGCAAAACCTTCACATTTGATCGAACTTGGCGTGCTTTTTTCGGTCTTGGCTCTTCTGGCCGCTTCCATTAGGATAAGTGGGCCTTGGTTTCGACGTCATAACCATATACCCACGTTTCATCACCAGTTATGACCCTTTTGAGCGAATCTGGATCGTCGTTGACGTCATTCAACAACTCCTGAGCGATACTAATTCGTTGCTTTTACTCAAAATTTAACAATTTCGGAACAAACTTCGCTGCCACACGTTTCATGCCCAAAACATCCGAGAAAATTGCATAGCATGAGCCGATTGATATGCCAACATTCTCTGCAACTTCCCTAATAGTGATTCGACGATTTTCCAAAACCATTTTCTTCACTGTTTCGATGTTTTCTTTCGTTTGTTGACGTGGTTGCAACTCCAGGACGCTTATCGTCATTAACATCTTCTCTGCCTTCTGTAAAGAGCTTGTACCACTTATAAACACTTTTTTGAGACAAAGAAAACTCGTCGAAAGCCACAATCAACATTTTAAGTGCGTTGGAGCACTTTATTCCATTTTTAACGCAAAATTTAACACATATTCTTTGATCCATTTTTTTTCAAAAGTAAAATTCGAAGAACACACAAAAACGTGACTAACCTTTCCAGTTGTCAAAAACAAACCACTGATCCAAAATGGCTGATAATGCTAACATATGTGTAACAACATAACAAAAAAAAATCGATAATCGAATGTACACAGCCCGCGAAAATTCACCTTTTCTTTTGAACGGGCGTATTAACAGAAAAACGAAGGCAATGTAGAAGTTCTTCACGAATTATTCACTGATCTTCAGGTATTTTTTGCTGTTGTAGTATTGAGCTTTCCAATACTCCACATGATTTGTATTAATGTTTAACATACAAAATCGCAGTAATTAGATACAATAAGCGGGCGCAATTGAAGCAGCCCGCTCCAGGCGGCGATTTTATAAGGCGCTGATAGTACAAATACAGTATTTTTTTACGCGCCCAGCGCCTTTACATTTATACAAAATGAAAAAATCATACTATTCATGGATGGTAATCGAACCCGCAATATCCCGGCGCAGTATTTCGATCGGCGTCGCTCATTGATTTGATACGAATTGGCACCTATCTTCTGTTTGAACGAAAAATTCACACCGGATGATAAAAAGACAGAATTATACAGAAACAAGCAATGCAAATGAGAGAGAAATTAGCGCACATATATTAGATTGAAATAATGAGAGTGCGCCATACGAATTTATGGTGCTGTCGCATTCTTTCAGCAATAGCAGCCATTTTGAAGATTTTTTCCCAATGCGAATGCACATGAATTCGAAACGTATTTACAGCAGCTTAAATATTATTTTTGCATACATATTATTTTAAGTTAGGATATAGAATCAAAACAATATAAACATCTAGATAATTGCAAATCATTTAAGAATTTGTGACGCACGTCGACATTTTTGTTTTGTTATTATTTTTTTGATGTATGTACTAAAACTAATCTCATGTTCTTAATGAAATTATAAATTATACAAGTTTGAATTAAAAAAAGGAATTTCATTCGGATAGCGCCAATAGATTTTACTTCAGAGAGCGTTCGCGTGAGCCAATATTGCTCGCAATTTACCTTTTTTTTATTTTTCATTTAATCGTTTTAATTCTATCATTCTTAACTGAATTCCAAAGCTTTAATTCATTCAGTCCCATAGAGCCTGAGAAAACGGCATCCAATTTCCGACTCTAAGGCTCGCATTTTGTCAGCAAAGTGGTATTTAGAAAAAAAAAGTACTTTTGATATATTTGTTCATTTAATCATCTTTGGACTATTATTCTAAACCTAATCCCAAAGTTTCAATTCATTCGGTCCTCATAGAGCTTGAGAAAACGGCATCCAATTTCCGACCCCAAGCCTCGCAATTTGCCCGACAAGTGATTTTTTTAAAATAAATTTAACTTGTAGATTTTTTTTTGATTTAATCATCTTAAGTCCAGCATTTAAACCGAATTCCAAAGTTTCAATTTATTCGGTCTTATAGAGCCTGAGAAAACGGCATCTAATTTCCGACCCCAAGACTCACATTATGCCCGCAAATTAATATTTTTTTGACACATGTTATTTTTGAAAGATTTTTTCATTTAATCGTCTTTAATTTATAATTCTAAACGGAATTCCAAAGTTTCAATTCATTCGGTCCCAATGGAGTTCGAGAAAACAGCGTCCTGTTTCCGACCCCAAGCTTCGAATTTTGCATTTTTTTTTTAACAAATGTTACTTTTTGGAGATTTTTTCATTTGATCATCTTAAGCCCATCATTTTAAACAGAATTCCAAAGGTTTAATTCATTTGGTTCCATAAGAACCAAACAAAACGGTATATAAGTTTTGACCCCAAGACTCACATTATGTCCGCAAATTAATATTTTTTTTGAAAAATGTTATTTTTGAAAGAATTTTTCATTTAATCGTCTTAATCCCATCAGTTATAGCATAATTCAAAAGGTTCGATTCGTTCCATCCCAACAGAGCCTGAGAAAACGGCATCTAATTTCCGACCCCAAGGCTCGCAATTTGCCCGCAAAGTGGTATTTTTATCAACAAATGTTACTTTTGATAGATTTTTTCATTTAATCGTGTTTTAGTCTGTTATTATAAACCGAATTCCAAAGTTTCAATTCATTCGGTCGCAATAATGCTTGAGAAAACGGCATCCAATTTTCGACCCCAAGCCTCGCATTTTGCTTGCAAAGTTGTATTTTTTTAACAAATGTTATTTTTTTTAAAGATTTTTTCAATTAATCGTCTTGAGTCTATCATTTTAGGCATAATTCAAAAGGTTCAGTTCATTTCGTCCAGAAATAGCCAGAAAAAAGGTATCTAATTTCCGACCCCAAGGCTCGCAATGTGCCCGCAAAGTAGTATTTTTTTAATAAATTTTACTTTTGAAAGATTTTTCCATTTAATCATTTTAAGTCCAGCATTTTGAATAGAATTTCAAAGGTTCGATTCATTCGGTCTCATAGAACCTAAGAAAACGGTATGTAATTTCCGACCCCAAGATTTCCATTATGCCCGCAAATTAATATTTTTTAACAAAATTTCTTTTGGTAGATTTTTTCATTTAATCGTTTTAAGTCTATCATTATTAACTGAATTCCAAAGTTTTAATTCATTCAGTCCTATAGAGCCTGAGAAAACGGCATCCAATTTCCGACCCCAAGGCTCGCATTTTGCCCGCAAAGTGGTATTTAGAAAAAATATGATACTTTTGATATATTTGTTCATTTAATCATTTTTGGACTATTATTCTAAACCAAATCCCAAAGTTTTAGTTCATTCGGTCTCATAGAGCCTGAGAAAACGGCATCCAATTTACGACCCCAAGACTCGCATTTCGCCCGCAAAGTGGTATTTTTTTTAACAAATGTTACTTTTTGAAGATTTTTTGATTTAATCGGTTTATCATTCTTAACAGAATTCCAAAGTTTTAATTTATTCGGTCTAAATGAATTGGTTGAGATGGCGGAATCGGTAGACGCGCCAAGCCCGGATAATGTGGAAGTTTCGGGTTCGAATATCGATCGCTACGGAATCGATTTATTTTTTCTGTTTTTTCATTTATTTTTTAGTGAATACCGCACAGGAGTCCCAACCGTTTGGAGCCAGTAAGTATGTTGTAAGGTTGAACGTAGCGGGGAGGGAAATGAGATGGGAAAGAGGAAGGGTGGGTACCTGGATATTCAGATCTGGTCACCAAACACGACTTAATCCAATTTAAGAAAGGTTTCATTTCTGAGTGGTGGTCTTTCACCAGGGCGATACTTAGAGTATCTACAACTCTGGAACGTGACGCAAATATTGTATTATTTAATATGAATGAAATGTATTATGACACATTTTAATTAATTAAAATTTCTATTTTCATATTCTTTGAAGATTGTTAATATTCTTACAGCAATCAGTAAATTATTTTATGTAAAATGTTTGATAAACAATTTGGCTGGTTATGTTAATAGTGACAAGTGAGAATGCAAAAATGCTATGTAACTGCACTGTCACACATCATGCCTAGAATTAAAAATGCACCTTCTATGATTATAATCAGCAGTTACACAATCATATTGTACGTATTACCTGACCGAATAATTGGGAAAGTGTCTCGTAGCGAACAGCAACCATGTTTGTAGACGATTTGAGCAGTAGACACTAGACACACTGCTCTGCGCATATTAAATAATATGAGTGACATTTGTTCATTATTACATCGATCAAAAATATTATGGTTTTCTTTTAAGGCAGTTAATTTATTCATTGTCTGTTCGTGCTATATTATGGCTAAAAACAGTGTGTCAGCATACATCACAATCGGAATATAACGAAATAGTGGTACGTGCTCACAACACAAGAATAACTGCAAACGATGGACTTATAATTCCCAGATATCTGAACAAATATAGTCAAAGAACCTTAGAATACTTGGTTTCCAAAATATACAACTTGTTACCGGTGTCAATAAAATTTGTGAAATTATTTTGAGTAGGAGATGTTTACTGAAAGCGTGGCTTCGTGGAAAAGATTTTTTTGTAAATCTTTTATGTATCTATTTTTATTCTATATATTTTTTTTGCAACAAACTTATTGTGTGTATAAAAAAAATATTTTATGCTTATTTTTCTTAAGATGTAATGTATTCACCCATTCTAAATTTTGATAAACATATTTTTAATTATAAGACCTGTTGATAACTGCTATGTAGCAGTTTAACGGGACTTAATTTTTATTTATATTTATGTGACTTTTGAAATAATAAAAAATAAATATTTAATTTGGATAACTGAATGTGTTGACATTAATCATTACACTTCATTACTGTATGGAGAGAGAGCTAATTCTTTTTACCCAACCTATACAAACTTGCGATAAATCGCTTTCTCCGGGTTTTTACGTCGTACACCATGAGAGAGAAAAAGACAACAAATATAATACACCGCTTCTATGTACTGTCGCGATGATCTTGGGCTCTTGGGTCACCACGGGACTCCGCCCACATTTTTGACTATGCCACTAAACTTGAGACAACTGAACGGTTTTTTAGATTATATGCTATATTTTTGTTGATAACAATACTGTGAAAAATTGATTATACGAATAAACAAAAACATTATGTCGATATGTGATATGAATGGATGTATAAATACCCTAGCCTTGGTCTTAGCCACGCCCAGGTCCGCCGAGTCCGGTGAAAATCATCAAAAACTGACTACACTGCCTTAGATTGATACCACTCTTTATACTCTAAGTCATTACTCTTGTTAATTTTAATTGTTTCCCCTAACTGTCATTTTTTTCATTCTCAAAGATAGATCTAACAATGACGGCCTCCGATGTTAAGCGGTTAAGATCCTCGATTACGAATCCAGAGGTCGGGGGTTCAAATCCTGGCGGCGCAAATAAATTTGACATCTATAGTATTAATACGCTAAGTCGTCTTCTGTACATGATACGAATGCTAATTTTCGCTCATACGTAAAAAAGTCTAAAATTTTATTCCGATTACGCTATTTTACGATTTACTCACTATGTCCCTTTTGACGTATCTGTAAAGACTAAACTGTTAACTAGTAATTAATTAATTGAATATAATAAACGGTATATTTGCGACACGTTCGAGAGTGGTAGGTACTCTCAGCATCGTTCTGGTGAAAAGCCACCATTCAGAATAGAAACGTTGCTTTCGCAACCGTCTGGAGCCAGTGGAACTATGGCATCCCCAATTAGGTGGGATGTTGTGAAGCTAAAGTTTGAGAATAGGGAGGTTATGGTGAATAGAAAGATAAGAAAGTTTCTCGCTATTCCGATCTTGTCACCAAACACGGCTATTTAATAAAATATCATTGTGAATACATCTCCAAGGTACGTTTTGAGGCTGAAGGTAGTGGGGAGGGGAAGGAGATGGGGAAGAGGAAGGTTGGGTAATACCTGGATATCTGAATAGCCAGGTACTTCCCAACCTGAATCTGGTTACCAACTACAGCTAAAGCCTATTCTAAACGGTGGTATTTCACCAGGGCCATACTTGGAGTATCTACCTCTGGAACGTGCCGCAAATATACCATAATATATTATATCATAATAATTACATGTATTATGACACATATTTGCCCACGCCAGATTTGAACCCGAGCCCTCTGTATTCGTAGTCGAGCGTCTTACCACTCGACAACGAAGACCGTCAGTACAAACTAGAGTTCTTTATAATTTCATCTCTTTTACACTTTTCTTCAAACATTTTTTTTCAGTTATTTGATTTTCCGGGGCTAGTCACTCTGAATTAATATTTTTTCGGTACCTACTCATGAAAAGTACGCAGGGGTGATGTAAATATTTTAGCAATCGTTTTCCCCCTTTTAAGAAGCCGGATGTCGTGCCTTATACCATAATATCCTCGCGGTCAAATAACAATATGAATATTAATATTGCCTTTGCGCGGTAGGTAGGCACGCACACTGATTTATTTGTAGAGTGAGAGTGCATCCTAATTTGGTTGGCTGAACAAGGCGATCTCGGCCGCGGTTGCTTTAACTGCCTTGCTGCCTAGTCTGCCGCTTTCACTCTTGTGTTAACTGTTATATTTCTACAATATTGTTTTATTCAATTTTAATTAATTCTTTGTTCCGGAATTTTATTTTATTTTACTTCATCCCACATATGTATTCGGTACAAACATGTGCCATTGACAAACAAGTGAGAGATTAGGAGGCACAGTAAAACTAGAGAGTTTGTACACAATTTGTAAAAGTAGGAATGGTAAATATTAGAATTGGGTGTCACTGCGGTTCCAGTTACCGGTGACTAGCGAGGAACCGGTTATTTATCCAGTTATTTTTGGAACCGTTTCCTGATGTCAAAAAAGTTCCAACAAAAATACTTTTAAGCCACATTGTTAAATATTTTCAAAATAGCTGCGGAACCGGTTCCTTGCCAAATACTTCAGTTTTCAGGGAATTTCTCGACAAAAAGGACCGCAACCGTAGGAAGCGTAAAATATTAAATGGATATTCGCCATTTTTGCAAACAAATGGAATCGGTTCCTCGGAGAAATAATGTCGACGGTTCCAGTGACCGGCTTGGAACTGGTTACTTTTGACGGGGACAGGAATAGCGACCATCTCTAGTAAAAAGGGAAAAAGTAAAAAAAAAAAATGATCGTAAACTACCAGTAAGATTGTATACAATCTTTTGGAATTAGTGACAGTGAAATAAATTATGAGTATTCTTAAAGATCCATTTAAATGTGTTTATATAAAGTAAAAATACATTGGTTATTTTTAACATAATTATGGGTAAAGTTTTGTTTAATT
This sequence comes from Drusus annulatus, assembly GCA_022651775.1. NCBI lineage: Eukaryota > Metazoa > Arthropoda > Insecta > Trichoptera > Limnephilidae > Drusus > Drusus annulatus. The sequence continues at coordinate 47,129 of JAGWCC010000737.1, forward strand.
CTACTTTTGTGTGACAAAAGTATAGAATATTGGGAAGTTAGTACAATCTCTCACAATTGTATAAACTCCTTATTGTACATACAAATAATAACAGTAAAAATGCATAAAAGTAATAATATAAAAAAAATGACATTTCTTTGCTTAAACAAATTAGTCCATATTTATACATACTTTTATCTGGATTTTTACACCTTGGGCTTTGTATGATTAAATGTTTTTTAATCTGTTGATGTACACATGCACTGTTATACCCATATCTGAACATTTCTTTCGTAATTTACGATAGCGATCAAGATTTTAGATAGTTTTAATTTGCATACATATCTGTGATATATTATTTTCTCGTTGTTATATTAGGTTAGGTAATTTAGTGTGCAGCGCACTTTGGGTTACACATAACTGCGCTATATAAATTCAACGTCATTATTCTATGTCAAATATACAATAAAACAATAATAATACGCCAAATATAAAAAAAAGATAAAAAGAGTTGATGCTCTTATGGAGTCTTTCTGAGCTGTGGATGCGCTTCCGCAAACATCGTTGAAGCGCTGCAGTAGCGCGGTAGTCCAAACAACAGTCTGTATACATTATTATTAATATAACGGCTTTAAAATTGCAATTTCCGATACCCAAGATTTCATTTCCTTTAAAGTAACTGCCAATTCTTCAACATTATTGTGATGCATCCATACGATTATTTGAAAAGTTTTACATAATGTTCTTTTATTATTAACTATAAATAATTTCCTTTTAAGAGTATGTACATACCTTCAGAAAACCCGGGCGTCGTGGGTTCAATTCCTTTGCTAGCTAAGTCCTCCATCGTTGCGCAAGCAACATCTTCCGCTTATTATGATGGTAGTAGGAGTTTTTTTCAAATATTATCTGGTGATTCGCAACCCGGGAATGTTTGTTTGTCTTTCTTAAAAAAAAAATCTTTTCGGAAGTCGAATAACATGTTTGAAATATGATGTATGCAAGCAATGCATCATCTACGTGAAAGTAAAATTAATTGAAAAAAAAATGTGGGTAAAAACCTTGCACTTTTTTAAAGTGAATATCGCACAAGATTTCTATAGACTGTGACATCTTCAAGTGAGGTGTGTTGTAAGATTGAAGGCAGTGGGGAAGGGAAGGAGATGGGAAAGAGGAAGGTTGGAAAGTACTTGGCTATTCAGATCTGGTCATCAAACACGGCAAAAGCTATTTTAAGCAACATTTCGATTCTGAATGGTGGTCTCTTACCAGTATTGATGACTGAGTGTCTATCACTCTCTGAATGTATACTTATTTATTACATAGTTACAAACTATTTTTAGGAACATAACGTAATATTAAGTACATTTGTTATAAGAATTATAATATTGTAAAATGTGTACAAGTGCTGCTATATTCTTTTCGGTCGATATTAGTTACTAGCTCTAGCTAGGCAGATTGCCTGATCTAAGGAACCAAATACCTCTGTGTTTGCATAAGGTGATAAAAGTTAAATCTATTGTAGAACTAAGGAACTATAATGAATAAACCTAGTAGGTAAATATCAAATGATAGTCTTTAAGGTTAGGTAGATCACGTTTATTTATGAATTAAAGCACGCTGACGTAAGTAATCACGAAACAAGAGGTATTTTCCGTCACAAAAGGTAAACCCGAATATCAGCGGACAAAATTCATCCCTTCCCGCTAGAATCATCTTTCTCGCGGGAAATATCTTCCTCCGCTAGGCTGTCAGGTGCGCCCCGTTGCTGGCCATGTAAATAATATTATAATACGCCTAAATAGGCGTTATACTATAGTGTTGTAAATTAACGATAGTCGATAGATATCGCATACATTAAGAGGGCAAGTAAATAAAATTAAAATACAAAAAGCATTAAATATTTATACAACATTCCAAAACTTTGCGAATAATGTGTTTGGAACTGTTATAATTTATGGAAACGTAATTCTTGCAGAGAAGTAAGGCAGTTGCGATTCCTTCGACCTTGAAGTTCTTCATTGAAACGATTTAGTTCTTCATCTGAATAAATCACAGAGCACAGAATCTCCACTTGAGGGAGCACGCAACAGCCGAGTGGGAGAGGGGGGGGGGGTAGTTAGGTGGTTTTTTTAGACCCATTTATTTGGCACACAGGTTGCAACCTCTGATACCAACGTGATGATGCTCTAAAAGTATGTTTATGAGGATATCGGAGGGCTAGAGAGAAAAGTAACAAAGGTAAAATGCTATAAAATAGACTGAATTGTAAAGGCATACCTCTGATTAATGATGAATGTAGGTAAGTCCAAAGCCATGGGGTTTGAAAGAGAGAGTACGAGAACAGCGTTCAATATAGTTGAGAATGATTAATACTTAAAGTAAGTGGATGATTTTGTGTATTTAGGAAGTATGTGTACGAGAGATGGAGAGGCTGATAAGGATTTTGAAAGAAGGGTGAATGCAGTAAACTTCATTAATAGAGGACTGAACGCTATTGACGTAAATAAATAAAAAAAATGACAAAAGAAGCGAAGCTAGTAGTCCACAATTGAGTGTTTATATCAACCCTGATATATAGAAAATTGCATTGAGGCATGGAGCTGGCAGAGAAAGGATGAAAGTAGAAAGATGAATGCTGTAGAAATTGAGATCCCTGAGGAAAATCCACGTATGACCGTGTTGAAAATGTGAATTTTCGGAAAGAATGCAAGGTTTATGTAAGTGTAATTAATGGGATTAAGAAAGGGAAGCTTAGACGGTTTGGTGATGAACGAAAAAAGAAGTGCAAGGAAAATATTATGACGCAAAAGAGAATGTAAGAAGAAGTCGGGGACGCCCGAAGAAGATATGGCACGATCAAATAAATCATATACTTGAGTTGGGCCATGTCAAGAGTCAGAATAACAGAGAAGTATGCATGAGACGAGTGTGTGCCGAGGCAGAGTTGTATAGCGGTCCATCCTCTCTGCCTACTCCTGCGGTGAAACGGTGTGATGGTTGGTTGGTTAGTCAGTCATACTGCTGATATCTCCGTTGTAACCTCTTCATCTCTCTTAAAAGCGACGCATGTTGCAGAAAGAGACAACGGAGCTCTAAGCAGTGGCACCATGATTACTAGGTCTCACATTTTATATATAATATTAAGTGACAGGTACCTACTTAGATTAGTTTAAACATCTCCACTCCTACAAGTCTCTTGCTGTCTCCCTTTAGGTCATTCCAAAATTAAAATTACTATTATAATTTTGCGATTAACGTAATCTGCTATTATTAATACGTATGTCGTACATGGTTCAATCCTTGAAGTAACAATATATGGAGGGAGAGCTAATTATTTTTACCCAACCTACACAAACTTGCGATAAAACACTTTCTCCGGGTTTTTACGTTGTACACCATGAAAGAGAAAGAGACAGAAAATTTCATAGACCGCTTCTATATACTGTAAGGATGATCTTAAGCTCCTGGTTCACGGCGGGACTCCGCCCACATTTTTTACTATGCCACTAAACTTGACACGACTAAACGGTTTTTTAGGTTATATGCAATATTTTTGTTGAAAAAAATACTGTGAAAAAGTGGTTTTACGAATAAACAAAAACATTTTGTCGATATGTGATATGAATGGATGTATAAATACCCTAGCCTTAGTTTTAGCCGCGCCCAGATCCGCCGAGTCCGGTAAAAAATATCAAAAACTGACAACACTGCCTTGGATAGATACCACTCTATATACTTAATCAATTATATTCAATCAATTGCCGTGTGGGGCGCTAACGTCTGCGAAAACATCTAGTTTTGATAAATGCCTTGACTGGTGCATTTTTAGATGGTAAATTTCTTGGGGTTTCATCTATTTTCCACTCAATTCGATGTGACTTAGTGCCTTTTTATGAATTCAAGATGGCTGTAAAGATTGTAATGTTCCTATACGCGAATTCAGAGTAGGAGTGGTACAACTCTAATTATTCCAAGATAAACGAGGCCAGTTAGAGATGTGTGCTGTGATAGTTTAATAATTTAAATGGCGGATCTGAATTGCATAATATTTAATTTTACTGTCTTGGAAATTGCGCTTGTCAATTTCTGTATAATTTTCTGGTGTAAATTAGTATTTATCTATCTAATTATCAAACTTTCTATGTTTATGACAAACACAAATAATAATAATATGTATAATCCCCTCAATTACCCCTTCTCCTTCCCATTCCAACTCCTAAATATGTATATATATCTCAGCATTTTATATTTTATGTTAATTTTAATATTGTCCTGATGATGGAAGGGTACTTTCGAAACCGGTAAACGTAATATTAAATAATAGAGTGGTTATAAACAAAGTTTATGTGTTTTATTTATAATAATAATATGTGTTCATATGACGAGTAGAAATAGAATATAAAATATTTGAAAGGATGAAAGTAGACTGAATGCTGTAGAAAAAAGATCCCTAAGGCGTATGTGCGGTAAAACCATGTATGACCGTGTTAAAAGTGTGGATATTCGGATAGAATGCAAAACAATAATAGTAATCATAATATAAGGACATTGAAAGAAGGGTGAATGCATGAAACTCCATTAACGGAGGACTGAACGCTGTTGGCGCTAATAAGAAATTGTCCAAAGAAGCGAAGCTAGCAGTCCACAATGGAGTGCTTATACCAACCCTGATGTATGGCAGTGAGGCATGGAACTGGCAGAGAAAGGATGAAAGTAGACTGAATGCTGTAGAAATAAGATCCCTGAAGCGGATATGCGGTAAAAACATGTGTGACCGTGTTAAAAGTGTGGATTTCCGGATAGAATGCAGAGCTAATGTAAGCGTAATGAATAGGATCAAGAAAGGGACGCTTCTATGGTTTATGCATGTAGACCGAATGAACGAAGAAAGGAGTGTGAGAAGAATATATGATGCAAAATCGAATGGAAGAAGAAGTCGGGGACGCCCGAGGAAGATATGGCACAATCAAGTGAATCAAATACTTGAGTCGGGCCATGTGAAGAGTCAGATTAACAGAAGAGTATGTATGAGACGATGTATGAATGTGAATTAGGCAAGGAGTGTGTGCCAATACAGAGTTGTATAGCGGTCCATCCTCTCTGCCTACCCCTGCGAACGATGAGCTCTGGCGTTATAAAAATTGCACAGTTTTTTCTGTTTAAATTTATAAATTTAAAGAGAATGGTATTTCCTATGGAGGTTGAAATTTTCATTCAACGATCGTTATGTTTTTCAGATAATCGCAATTTGTTCAAAATCTGAGACGGGCCAATAGCCGGCGTTTGACGAGGTCTGTTAAAATTATAAAAAAAAACAAAACGGCTATTAAATTTAATTTAAATAATATGTGTCATAACACATTAAAATCATATAAAATAATATATATTATATATTTGCGGCAAGTTCCAGAATGACCAGCCGTGTTTGGTTACCAGATCTGAATAGCCAGGTAATTTCCAACCTTCCACTGTCTCAACTCCTTCCCCTCCCCACTACCGTCAGCTTCATAACACACCCTAATTGAGGATGCCATAGTCCCGCTGGCTCCAGACGATTAAAAGCAGTTAGCACTATAAAAAAAGTTTAGTAAAAAAATATCTGTAGAGCGGTAGATACTCTAAGTATCGTCCTGGTAAAATACCACCTTTCAGAATCCGTGTTTGGTGATCAGATCTGAATAGTCAGGTTCTTCCCAAACTTACTCTCCTCATCTTCTTTCCACTCACTCCAGCTTCACAACATACACCGATTGGGAATGCCCTAGTCCCACTGGCTCCGGGCATATTGGCCTCCCGTGCGATATTCAAATTAAAAAAAAAAAAAAAAAAATTCTGTTGTAGTGCATTAATTCATATTAACATTTTTTATTGAAATACTAAATACGCATAGAAAATACATATTTACTAGCGTTGTGACCGCTTTGAAAGAACTACTTCTTTTAGCAGCAGTTCCTACTTCATTCATTGTTCATTGAACAAATACTTCAATTGAAGTTGGTAGTTCATTTTAGCGTTCATTCATTTTATTAACTTCATAAGTTTAGTTTAGTACAGTTGTTATCATCTGGTAGAGCTAAACTAATAGTTAGACCTGTTACTTAGTATTATTTTTTTCTTTTATTTTACAATATTTTGAACCTGTTATTGATTGAATATTATTAATTATTTTTGAATCTGGTATTCAATACTCCTTTTTAATTTTATTTTACATAATTTTTTGCACTTATGAGGTTATTGTTTAAAAAGATAAAAATGTATGTAACATGTATGTAAAAGCCTGTAACGGGCGTAAATAAATAAATAAATAAATTTCATTGAACAAATACTTCAATGGAAGTTAGATTACAAAGAACTACTTCAATTTGCAGCAGTAGAGTTGTGAAGGCGAACTTCAAAGCCTATAAAGAAGTACTTCATTTCAAGTACTTCAATTGAAGTCAGACTTCAAAGTACTTCGATCTAAAGGAACGTGATTTTTATTTTGGCGAGGAACCGGTTCCATTTTTTTTCGTTTTCAAATCCGCACCGACCAGTACTTTTTATTTTGGCAAGGAACCGGTTCCAGTTCTTTTCGTTTTCAAATCCCTACCGACTAGTACGTGTTCCAAAAAAAACTGAACAAATAACCGGATAAATTCAAATCTCTTTTTTGCGAGTTCGACTTCAATTGAAGTGTTCGCTGCGAAGGGTTCATTTTAAAGAACTAGCAATTCGTGAAGCATTCACAAAACATTGAAGTTTTCCCAACGCTAATATGTACGTAACAACATACATATGATTGTTATACAATTAATCAAGTAATTACCTCACCAATCTAATAATAATGTAATTAATGGGCGTATTTACCAAAACACATTATTGAGTCCATAACGATTTTCCGCGTTCTATTTAATGGTCATGATATAATGACTATTGTTTTTCAAAAACAATGTTTTTTCCGCAAATTGTGATTTCGAAACCATTGTTTTGCAGCTTCCTGCCTTTGCGCGCACATCGGAAGTTGTCTTGCACTCGTATAGTAAGACATCTACAGATAATCTTCAAGTGTAAATAACAAGATGATAAAATAATTCTTACATTGCACGCGGAAAATGAATTTGATATTCGAGAAATTATATTTTTAGGAAGGTTGCATTGATATTTGCCTATGCGCCAGGAGCTAGGCTTGTTAGTTATAATGTATAACGCCTATTTGGGCGTATTATAATATGTATTTACATGGCCAGCAACGGGGCGCACCTAACAGCCTAGCAGAGGAAGGTGTTTCCCGCGCGAAAGATGTTTCTAGCGGGAAAGGAGGAATTTGCTCGCTGACACTTCGGTTTACCCTTGTAGAAACAATGTATGGAGAGAGAGCTAATTATTTTTACCCAACCGATACAAACTTGCGATAAATCACTTTCTCCGGGTTTTTACACCATGAGAGAGAAAGAGACAACAAATATAATACTCCGCTTCTACATACTGTCACCGCGGGACTCCGCCCACGTTTTTTTATTATACCACTAAACTTGACACAATTAAACGGTTTTTTAGGTTAGATGCTATATTTTTGTTGATATCAATACTGTGAAAAAGTGGTTATACGAATAAACAAAAACATTATGTTAATATGTGATATGAATGGATGTATAAATACGCTAGCCTTGGTCTTAGCCACGCCCAGGTCCACCGAGTCAGGTAAAAATCATAAAAAATACTGACTACACTGCCTTGGATTGATACCACTCTATATACTCTACGGGTTTACCCTTCGTGACAGAAAACATTTCTTGTTTTGTGATTTTTTACGGCAGCGTGTTTAAATTCGTAAATAAACGTGATCTACCTAACCTAAAAGACTATCATTTGACAATCAACTAGTACATTTTTTTATTATAGTTCCTTAGTTCTACAAAAGCTTAGTTTTTGTCAAGGTACACTGAATAGATCATTCCTAGAAGTCTGATTTGAAATAAAACTCAGGTCACAAATTTACATAATACTTTGAGACACTTAGGATCGACAATTTAATGAAATTATTTATCTTTTAAAGAACTGACAACCTCCGTGGTTGAGTGGTAAGACGCTCGACTACAAATCCAGAGGTCGCGGGTTCAAACCCGGCGTGCGCAAATAAATTTTATTTAATCGATATGTGTCATAACCAATGACGTTACAAATATATATAGATACGTTGTAGCGCTCTCAAAGTGGCAAGCAAAAACCACGCTAGTTAGTGTGCTCGGTGTTTAAGCCGATTAAAAATAAGTGCCAAAATGCCCTTTTGTGTGATGAGAAAGTGTTTTAATTACACTGCAAAGACTACTAAAAGCCAAGGAATAACATTTCATTTGTACGCGTAAATTACTGCAAATTACTTATTATTTTAGACAACCCAACTATCTCCATTGATGAACAACACAATGACATCTTCGCGTAAGCGAGTAAGCGAAGTGCCATCTCATTCTTACCGGAGCATTCAACGCTACGAACAAGTACGGAACGCAGTCGGATACTACATCTGTTTCGTTCATACACACGTATTCTATGAATGTCAATCTTTGTCATACATGACCGATATTTGAATGATGAATTTACTGGTAACGTAATTGTGTTTGTTACTTGTCACATTTTGTGTATTCTAAGGCCGGGTATATATATTTGTAACGTCATTGGTCATGGCACATTTCTTTCATATAAAATAATGTATAGTATATTTGCGGCACGTTCCAGAGTGGTAGATACTTTTAAGTATCGCCCTGGTGAAAGACCACCATTCAGAATCTAAACGTTGCTTGAAATAGCTTCAGCCGTGTTTGGTGACCAGATCTTAATATCCAGGTACTTCCCAACCTTAATCTTCCCCATCTCCTCCCCCTCCTCACAACCTTTAGTCTTACAGCATACCCGAATTGGGGATGCTAGTCGCACTGGTTCTAGATGGCTGGGAGAAGTTGGGATTCTTGTGCGGCATTCACAATAATTTTTTTTTAATCAATTTTACCAGAGTAAGGTAAAAAATAGCTTACTTCGAGCCTACTGACACGCCTGCAACACACTGCTATTCGGATAATTAAAATTCATAGAAATAAAAAATCTCTTTCAGAGAATTAATTGTACCTAGTAATTGGGACAATTTTTGGATAGTATTTCGAGCCCGACGCCTTGAGGTCCGGGGAAATCTCTTCGCGGGCCGCTGATTTGAGATCACTGACCTAGCGGACCTAGTTATATGAACAAAATAATTACAAAATTTCACAAATTAGCTAAATATCTGTAGTGGTTTAAATGATGAAGCAAGGAGTGTGTGCCAAGACAGAATTATATGGCGGTCCATCCTCTCTGCCTACCTCTGCGGGGAAACGGCGTGATCGTTAGTTAGTTAGTTTTTAGTTAGTTTGAATAAAGTTGTTTTCAAGATGGTTTAACAAAACGAGAAATATTTTTTCCAAAGCAGGAAAATCTCTCGAACATTAAGCTCTGGCGTCATGAAATTCGCAGATCTTATTCTGTCATTTCTATGTTCAACGAGCTATTTTCAGTTTAAGACGTCTTTTGAACAAAAACAGCTACAGCTGTTAAATTGTCGATTAAATCATACCAACTGAGTTTTGTAAGGAAATTTAGACCTTAGTGATAACATAACGGTCATGCTGTTATGCTTGCCACCTGATCATAATTTGATCAAATGTTGAAACGGGCCGAGAATCGGTGGTTGACGGGGGCGATTAGTAAGAGTCGAGTGGTAAGACGCTCGACTGCGAATCCAAAGGTCGCGGGTTCAAACCCAGCGCGCGCCAATAACCTTATTTAAGCAATATGTGTCTTGACACATTTTAATTCACATAAAAATAATAAAAAAAGCATTTTGCGGCACCTTCCAGAGTGGTAGATACTCTAAGTATCGCCCTGGTGAAAGACCACCATTCAGAATCGAAACGTTGCTTGAAATGGCTTTAGCCGTGTTTGGTGAGCGGATCTGAATAGCCAGGTACTTCCAATCTCCTTCCCCTCCCCACTACCTTCAGCCTCATAACATACCGTATTTGGGGATGCCATAGTCTCACTGGCTCTAGACGGTTTGGAGCAGTTGATACTCTTGTGCGGTATTCACATTAAAAAAAATTGAAGTGGTTGTGTTGAATCATAATGGCGCCAATCATCGATTTGTGACAGTGGTACAAACAATTCGGTCTAAGTTTTTTCTCATTGAAACAGTCGATAACACTTTAAGCCTGATTCACACCAACGTCCGGTTCCGCTCAGTGCCGATATTGTTCCGCAAGAAAACTTATTGATATGGTATGAATATCAATCAAGGAGTATGTGCCAAGACAAATTTGTGTGGCAGTATATCCTTCTGCCCACCCTTGTGATATTTAACTACTTATTTAGTTAAATAATTATTTTGAAGTGTAAAAATACTTACAACGCAGTTTTTTAATTTTTTAAACCATTTTTTTATCACTAAATAATATTTTTAATAATTAATAATTAATAAAAATATTATTTAGTGATAAAAAAATGGCTTTTGATAAAAAAAAATCTGCGATGTTAGTATTTTTACACTTCAAAATAATTAATAATTTTCTTGCGGAACAATATCGGCACTGAGCGGAACCGGACGTTGGTGTGAATCAGGCTTTATCGTTAATTTGACTGCTAGTATGGAGGGCGGTAAACCTTAATATTAAACGCGACAGAGCGTAGGCAATTGTTTTGTAAATTTTGTTAATAAATTTGTTTAAAAAAAAGTATTGCATTTCATTATATTTTTTAAAGGAAAGTTTAAAGTCAAGAGCACGGATGTTCTTTAAAACACACAGTAAATTATGTACACATTCATTAATGGTAAGGTTTTTAGCAATATATTATTAATTTACACCATTGGCGTGCGTACAGCGCCATTGACATGGATTATTGCCAGTTAATGAGTGTTTTAAATTATCGTTATAGAAGAATGGGTGAAATTTCAGTTGTTTCTTAGTTGCTAATGTGCGAATATTTTTTAATTGATTAATATAATCATTTGAACACGATATTGGTGTAACCAGAGACCTCGATTCGTGAATGGAGTCAGTGGGTGATGTGTTAAATAAATTATAAAATATTAACTAATTTCAAGGAAACAAATTTTGATGTTTTTAAGACGTGGCACGATATTCCAAATAAAACTAATACAATTGTGTATTCCTCAACATAAAAATGCATTTGCTTTTATGATTTGATCTAATATTTTTAATAATTGATTTGGGTGAATTGTTAAATAATTGCGTGGTAAAAAATGGTAAGCAATATTTTTTATTTATTAATTTAAAATACTGCATTCTTTTAAATAATTATTTTGATGTCAAATTTGATTCAATATGTTGGCGGCTTAGAGCAATAATATACAAGAGGTATAGCTGTAGATCGATCTGTAGTCAGTTTTTACAAGCTTTTACCTTGAAGTAACTGACTCGGTTGGAAAAGGGCGTGGCTAAGACTGGGGCTACGGTATTTGTATATCCATTCACAGCACATGTCGACATAATGTTTTTGTTTATTCGTATACCCACTTTTTCACAGTATTTTTATCAATAAAAATAAAGCATATAAGCAAATAAACCGTTTAGTTGTGTCAAGTTTAGTGCCATAATAAAAAATGTGGGCGGAGTCCCGCGGTGGCCCAGTAGCTTAAGATCATTGCGTCACTACGTAAAAGCGGGGAATTAAATTTGTTGTCTCTTTCTCTTTTATGGTGTACGATGTAAAAACCCGGAGAAAGTGTTTTTTCGCAAGTTTGTGTAGGTTGGGTAAACATAATTAGCTATCCCTCCATATATTGTTACTTCAAGGTTGGCGGTTATTTACTCTTCTTACGTTAGATCACAAAATTCGACGGCATTTATGATCAAGTGGTTAAGATTTTCACAATTAATTAATTTAAAAAATATATATCTTCGTTGGAAAGACAAAAGGGTTAAGGCGACACTTCGGTAAACAATGAGTTAAATATGCAGTTTTGGTCAGATTGTTTTCTGCATCGAATAATCTGACTCTCGTTTGATTCTGAAGACTTTTGTGGCCCTTCAGCCAGCTTAAATATATTCACAATTTCAAGCGACTCAGTTTGTAACTTTTTGTCACTTCAAGTAATTGAGTTACCTGCGTTAATTTTTTATCAAAACGCAACCAGGTACTCAAGACTTATGAATTTTATTGCAAAACAAAACACATAAAGTGCTCTTGTGTAAACTTCCGAAAATGGCGCTTCGACCCTTTTGTCTTTCCGGCGAGGATATAGTATTTTTGCAGCACGTTCCAGAGTGTTAGACATACTCAGTATCACCCTGGTGAAATACCACCATTCAGAACCAAAACGATGCGTGGAATGGCTTCAACCGGGTTTAGTGACCAGATCTGAATAGTCAAGTACTTCTCCATCTTCCTCTTAACCACGTCTTTCCCTTCCCTACTACCTTCAGCTTGACAAAATACCTTAATTGGGGATGTCATAGTATCACTGGCTTCAGACGGTTGGGAGCAGTTGGGACTCTTGTGCCGTATTCACAAAAAAATATGTGTACTGATGTGAGAGATCAAATATAATATATTATACAGACACAATATTTCGATTTCGCCTTCCAAAGTGTGGTAAAACCTCGTGTTTTAAATAGTTTTTGAAGGTAAAATAGCTCTCACCCGTTTAAATAAGTTTACTCAGCAAAACTACTCAAAAAATGATTATGAGTAGTAAAAAAATAAATTGTATTCAATTCATCAAATTATCAAAAAAGTTATGGAGTTTTTAGAATTTGTATAAATAAACGCAATAACAATTATTATTACCCATTAGCATTCAGCCCGCCGCTCAGGAGATATGTAATGCGGAGGTAACATGACGCTATTACGTGTTAAACTCACCTTAGTTCCAACTATACAGGCAGATTTACTCGAAGGTTAGATAAGGAATATGCAAATTTGAATATTCTGCACCATTTTAGCCAACGTTCCATCTACCTACCTACTTTAATAGTGGGTTTAAACTAACCACTTTAGGTCATGAACTCTCGAACTGTGGCGCAGAAGAAAATTCGCCCATACAACCACTAGGCAGAACAAAACATGGTTTACAACCCCACTAAATCAGTGTTACTAGTGTTCAAGACGGGAGCAGGACCTACTAAAATATTACCAGTCAGCCTTAATGGAACAAATATAAATGAAAAATCCGAGGTCAAATATTTAGGACATATTTTGACAGCTGAGCTCAAAGATGATGCTGATATCGAGCGACAGAGAAGAGCACTGTGCATTAGAGGAAACATGATTGCTCGAAGATTCAACAAATGCAGCCGAGAAGCAAAACGGCAACTATTTAATACATATTGTACAAGCCTGTATACATCGGAGCTGTGGACAAATTTCAACCGTGCAACTTTAAAAAGAATGGAGGTACAATACAACAACTCGTACCGGATGCTTTTCGGGCTGTCATGGTACTGCAGCGCTTCAGAAATGTTCGCAGAAGGACGAGTTCCCGGTTTCAGAGCCTTAATAAGAAGACGTATCGCCAACTACCGAATAAGAATAGGCACGAGCGAAAACACTCTTGTGAGGGCAGCACTGGACTTCTTGCAGGGCCCCGTTTATAAACAATGGAGTCATTTCCTGATGTCTTGAAACGAAGTTTAATCTTATTTCTTTATTGCTATTATTTATTACTATGTTATCATGTTTTCTATTTTTATTTATTATCTTTGTATTTTTTTATCTTTCTATGTATTATATGGAACTCATGGGATTGCACCACCCTCCCTGAGATCTGGAATAAATTTATTAAAAAAAAAAAAAACATCTACTCGATGTTTATTGAGAGATTTTTGATCCTTTAGCGGGCTCTATTGGATATACCCTCAGAGCAATAATTGTTCTAGGAGGGATACCTTGTGTAATCAGGATTGACTCGGATGTGGCTAGGGCTAGGGCTAGGGTATTTATGCATCCATTCACAGCACATCTCGACAGTAAGAGTTTTTCAAATATTGTCAGGTTATTCGTAACCCGGGAATGTTTGTCTTTCTTTAAAAAAAAAAATACAATTATAAAAATTTCAGAACAAGTTGACTGTTTCAAAGTGAAATTTGAAGATTTTTTCAGTCAGTCCACTTCTTTTTTTGACTTTTTCTGTGTCACTTTTAGTGAGAAATTCACTATATTCTTCATCTACGGTGTCATATCTTTTGGCATTATTTCTATTGCATAAATAGTAATCTGGATAATCGTGAGATGTTTTCATGTTCAATGAGGTTCTTTAGTCAAAGATTAATTTAGTTTTCATATCAACTAAAAAAAAAAATTATATTTTTTAGGTAGTAATATCGACAAATAAAATAATTTTGTGGACGCTAGAAATAACGGATTGAGTAAAAAAATTAAGATTTTTTTTATTGTTCTTCCCGTTCTATCCCGTTAAACTACAATTAAGTAGTGTGGCAACACGATTCAAAATATATTAGAAATAAAAATAAAATACACAGTGGAAATACAATGGAAATGCAGATAATATTACGATTTAAAAATATGCATATTATTATAATTCATTCGAGTTAAGTATGCAGAATTGTTCCTTAGATACACTCGTATATCTATCAAGGAAAAATTAGATGTGTCAGAAAATAAAACAATGTGCTCCTTTTTTTTGAAAAAGGACATGTGACATGATAACATACAAAAAACGAAATTCCTTAATTTTGTTTTGGCTCTTCTGAATATCTGCGTCTATTGACTCATTCCGGTCTTCCTTGCGCACACAGAGTTATTCATTTCACCAGACCCAAAATACTAATGGACAGCTATTCAATAAGCTCTTAACAATCTATGTAGATGTTTGAGTTAGCATAGTTCATTTTGTACGTCGAAATTATCGCAATGAATCTCAGCTGTCATATTATTTATCTAAAAGTACAGCGGTACTTCTATGGAAATGGGATATTTTGAGATTCAGCGCCAGCTACCGTATCTAACTCACTTTCCCCGGAATGCGACTGCCAGTGGGACTCGCCTTGAGACGGAATTATTGTGCTGCATTTCCGCAATTCTTTTTCAGGCTTTGTTGATCATTATCTACAGTTCCGCAGCCCTGAAAATATGCAATGGCCGACAGGCAAACTGCCATTCCACAAATCAAACTAAACAACCGAAAACCTGCGATCGGCCGGTTGGCCATTGCAGAAGCAGGCCGTAAAAAAGGTCAGTAAAACACAGAAATTTCCACAAAAAGGAAGTTAAGTTTGTTTCGCAACTTTTCCACAGTCTGTGGAGATTAATGTTGCTTGGAGCCATGCCTGAAGGGGAGTTCACAAGTCAGCTAACAATAAGAACAATACAATAATGGTTGAGACAATAGCGAAGTCAGTGGACCACGTAGTGCTTCAAGCGATGTTTTTTTGTACAAATCCTTTCCGCGAATCGTTGAAGGCAGATGTTCAGTTTTCAATTGAAATCGGAATATTTCGATTCGGATAGTGTGATACTTTCAAGCAGTGGCGGCTCGTGAATTTTGAGTGTGGTAGAGTGTTAAGATAAAAAAAATACGGCGTTATTGATGTTGTTGTAGTTGAAAATGATTTAATTTTTTTTTCAAAATTTTTAATTTTTTGTATGAGGATTTTCAAGATTTTTCAGTTTTGGTGGTGCACTGCACGGATTGCTGAAAAATCTTCATACAAAAAATGAAATTTAAAAAAAAAAGTAAAAATCATTTTTGGCTACAACAGCATCAATAATAACGTTTTCTTTCAATCTTAGCACTCTAGCACACTAAAAAGTCACGAGCCGCCACTGCTTTCAAGGTGAAATCATAAGAAAGCAGTGGAATCATCCAATCGTTCCCTCGTCAGTTTTCTGTGGTAATTTATTATTGATTGACACGCATCCCCGATCTTAATTATTAAAGTTCTACCATTAATTATTACTTATTTTAGTTTGTAAAGGAATATTTCTTGATCTATTGAAGAGGGATGAAATGGCCTTGCAGATAACATAACTTCTTTGATCAGATACAGTACCCCTACCTAACTATCTTGAGAGTATGAGCTCTAATGCCAGCTCATCTAATCACTCTCAGCTAGACTAAACGAAGGGTAGGATAGGGGGAAGAGGAAGGCTCGGAAGTACCTGGATCTAGTCTAAATCTAAGTAAATAAACCCTTAAGGAATCGTTCGATCATTTTACTTTTATGTTTGGATTATATATCGTATTGTATAAATTTTGAACAGTGCTAGGGAATATTTGTAATTTTTCCTGTGTCAACTGTGGTTAAAGGTGCATTAATGAGGAAATTATCTTTTCTACCCGGTGAGCGGGCTGCTTTTTGCTACTGAAAGGCTTTTTGTGTATATGTTTATATACTCGTACAAGTACTTAAAGTAAAATTTTTCAGACTGTGTTTTAAGTTCTTAAAGCAATCTTTTTATTTACGCCCACTCATTAAGGTCAGGGAGGGAATAAGATTGAATTTGGACGGAGACGAAAGGGGTCTGTGGGGGAAATGAAAGGATTAGGGTTTGAATCTAATTTGGAGTAAAATTTTTTGACTGAATCTATTATGTGTTTTCGGAGTGGAGGAATTTTAGAGCCTGTGTTAATGATGCTAACCAGGGTCGATTTTTTGTATTTTAACACCTGAACAGCCTGCATTTTGTATTTATATTGAAGCGGGAGGCTGAAGTTTGATGAACCTTAGATTAAAAAATGTTGTAAACATCACAATATTAAAAAAAAAATAGTAAATGTGTAACCTTGTCCAATGTTATTCCGTATTATATCACTAATTTGATTTCGAAAATTGAAATCATCGGACGTCAAAATAATATTTTAATAGGTTTGACGATTTTAAAAACACATCATTTAAAGTCATTAGAAAAAATCTGACCTTTTTTTATTCAATGATCACATGAATTTTGATGAGTATCAAAATAAAGAATTTTATATGAACGCGGTCTCATTATGTAAATAGGTTAGGTTATTATTACTTCCTGTAACCTATTAACCTAATAAGCAGAATAACAATATTATTATGTCGTCGCCGGAAAGCCAAAAGGGTTAAGCGCCATTTTGGGAAGATTACACCAGAGTTTTACAATAAAATACAAAGTCTTTAGTAACTGGTTGGATTTTTGAAAAAAAAGTTAACTCAATATTTTCACTGAGTTACCTGAAGCGACAAAAAGCTAAAAAAACTCCCAAATTTGTGTCGCTTAAGTCAAGCCTTCTCCCAAATAGTGAATATATTTTACATGGCTGAAGGGTCACAAAAGTCTTTAGAATCAAACGAGAGTCAGAGCATTTGATGCAGAAAAAAAAACTGATAAAAACTGCATATTTAACTCATTTTTGACTAAAGTGTCACTTAAGCCTTTTTCCTTTCCAGCAACGATATGTCATTATCTTATACATAATTAGGGCCCATATTTTGCTGCTAAAATATGGTTATATTAAATGATCAAGTTAATATATGGAATAGAAGATACTAGAGATGGTCGATATTATTTGGGTGTACCTGCGGTTCCAGTTACCGGTGACCGGTGAGGAACCGGTTATTTATTCAATTATTTTTGGAACCGGTTCCTGGTGCCAGAAAAGTTCCACGAAGGAGATCTTTTCGAAAAATACCAGCAAATCGACAAAAGTTCCTCGCCAAAAAAGTACTAGTCGGTAGAGATATGAAAATCAATTTCCAAAATGATTTTTCATGAGGAAGGGGTTGCAATTTCCAAAATCAAAAAGAACTGGAACCGGTTCCTCGCAAAAAAAAACACGAAAATAACGGTTTAAAGGGTATCAATATTTTTATTTTGCGAAAAATTGGAACCGGTTCCTCGGAGAAATAATATCAACGGTTCCAGTGACCGGCTAGGAACCGGATCCTTTTAACCGGGACAGGAATATCGACCATCTCTAGAAGATACCAAAATATTATTTCGTGGAACTTAAAATAATATTTTGATATATTAATTAAGCTTCATCAGGGCTTAATATCAAGTTGATATTTAGCCCTGATGAAGCTTGAAACAATGTGAAACCCAGTTGGCTATATAAGTAATAATAAAGTGGTGTATTACTGAGTGTTTTTGTTTATTTATTTAAACCTATAATTGACTACCCCTTAGATTCTCACATATTGTTTAGGATAGCAAAAAGTTGGAATTTGGATATTAAATTACATTCATTTTGTAATCGGTTAACTAAATGCCATTTTATACGTAATTGATATATTTAAAATGAGATTCTGATTTTCTAACTTACTAACTAACCATCACGCCGTTTCCCCGCAGGGGTAGGCAGAGAGAACGGACCGCCAAATAACTCTGTCTTGGCACACACTCTTTGCTTCATATACATTCATACATCGCCTCATATATACTGTAATGAATAGGATCAAGAAAGGGACGCTTAGGTGGTTTGGGCATGTATAGCAAATGAACGAAAAAAGGAGTGTGAAAAGAATATATGATGCGAAAGTGAATGGAAGAAGAAGTCGAGGACGCCCGAGGAAGATATGGCACGATCAAGTAAATCAAATACTTGAATAGTATGTATGAGACGATGTATGAATGTGAACGAAGAGAGGAGTGTGTGGCGAGACCGAGTTGTATGGCGTTCCGTCCTTTCTGCCTACTCCTTTGGGGAAACGGCGCGATGGTTAGTTAGTTAGTGTTCTCCCTATGTATGTACCCCGATGATGCTTAGGCTTAGCAAAACCGGTCGGTCATAAAAATTGAAATATACAATATACAAAGTCTTATACAAAGTTATTTTTCATTTCAGGAAATATGATAGTTCAACAGTTGGAACTCTAAATGCAGTATCATAAAAAATCCCTTAAGTTGTCTTTCCGCAAGATGTGATTTAACCGGATTACCCGCGTATTCATGCCGATGCCGATAGCAACAATTCGAGTGCAGTAATGTTGATAGCTAAACACCGTCGCGAAGCCGACTCGTCAGGTGTAACATCGCGGAGGAGGGCGGTGCTCATCCGACTATGAAGAACCGCCGAGGCGCGTGCCACTGCCGACAGTCGAACCGTCCACCACACGCAGAGCGTACGTTCCCCAACCACACCGATCATCCGAATCACACGAACCGAACCGAAAAGAAACCACGCCAACGTACCGAATCATACGAACATAACCTACAGGAAAACACACGAAAAACCACAGACAAAAAAAGAACCCCGTTGACAAGTTAACCAAAGATAAAGAAATCTATTTTAAATCGCATTTTCAGAATAAAATTCGAATTTATTTTGAATAATATTCCAATGAAAAGAATATATTTCAGTTGAGGCAGTTCTTGTCTGGTTTCACTTGAATCTTCTCTCAGTTTATTAAAAATCATTTGTGTCAGTTATTGAATTTTCTCTGCCCGGCTAGCGCATTGATAATTTTTATTTTGTTTCGCGCCGCTAAATTACCTTAATTATTATTGTGTCGTGAAGTGATCTACCACTGGCGTGCGTGCATCAAGGGATAGGCAGTGAACTCTCGGAATCGCGCAGTGTCCGAGTTAACTGGAATAATATTTTGTAGGTATGTATAATTTGATGATATCTTCATATAAGTTAAAGATTCTTTCTTTATATCCCTACATGATTTTGAGAACATGCATTTCATTGTGCTCTTTCCAACTGAAATTTTACGTTGAAATTAACTATGTTATAATAAATTAACAGATCAGAAAATCAAGGTTCTTTTCAACATTCCTCTTCTCCTTATTTTTTTAGCCTGATAGCTTTCCCAAAAATAGAGATGCCATAGTTTTCCTGACTCTGGGAAATTGAGACTGTTGTGCAAAAACTTTCACGCGTAAATATGAAATTTTGTTTGTTACATATGTTTTAATAACACGTTTCGCTAACGTTTAGTGTTTTTTTCTGCCGTGCATGTTATTTTAAACAAGAAGGGAAGGGATGGGGTAAAAACATGCACAGCTAAAGTGTTACGAAAACTAGTATGAGGAGAGTAAAATACTAACTCAATGTGGAAATACACTTTTAATTAACAGTTACGTTAAATATATTTTTCAATCCATAAGAAGGCTCTAGACATTGTTTAGAATCTTGAAGTAACAATATATGGAGGGAGAGCTAATTATTTTTACCCAACCTATACAAACTTGCGATAAATCACTCTCTCCGGATTTTCACGTCATACACCATAAGAGAAAAAGAGACAACAAATATAATAAACCGCTTCTATGTACTGTAATGATGATCTTGGTCTCCTGGATCACCGCGGGACTCCGCCCACATTTTTTATTATGCCACTAAACTTGACACAACTAAACGGTATTTTAGGTTATATGCTATATTTTGGTTGACAACAATACTGTGAAATAGTGGTTATACGAATAAACAAAAACATTATGTCTGCTGAGTCCGGTAAAAACTCGAAAACTGACTACACTGCCTTGGATATATACCACTCTAAGTATAGAATCATATTATATATTTCTTAGAAAGATGGCCTCCATGGTCGAGTGGTAAGACGCTCTACTACGAATCCAAAGATCGCGGGTTCAAACCTTTTATTTAAAGAATATGTGTCATAACACATTTAATTCATATAAAAATAATAAATAAAATATATTTGCGGCACGTTCCAGAGTGGTAGATACGCTAAGTATCGCCCTGGTGAAAGATCACCATTCAGAATCGAAACGTTGCTTGAAATAGCTTTAGCCGTGTTTGGTGAGAAGATCTGAATAGCCAGGTACTTCCCAACCTTACTCTCTCTTATCTTCTTCCCCTCTCCACTACCTTCAGCCTCGCAACATACCTCAATTGGGGATGCCATAGTCACACTGGCTCTAGACGGTTGGGAGCAGTTGGGACTCTTGTGCGGTATTCACTATAATCCTTAGATAATAATTCTCCCATATTGACAATCACAGAAGAATATGGGTACAAGTCTTTCTAAAAATGCCCTGCACCATTTAAAATAAAGCGATGAAATTCATTAGCTCGATCGTTTCTTTTGTACAAAGTTTCTTTTGTACAAAATTATAAGAGATAGCAACAAAGCGAAACGCCTCCACGTCACATCAAGGAACCAAATAGTGAGTATTTTTAAAGTTAGCACTGCATTGTTGTTTACAATTCCAAAATTGTTCTATTGATTTATATTATAAAAAGCATAGATTCAAAAGATCATTGAATGTGTAGAAACATAGCTGACCAGTTAGTAGTTGAGTGGCCAAACGCGTCGGATTCCCACCCAGGCATCGTGGGTTCTATTCTTCTGCTAGCTAAGCCCTCCATCATTGCACAAGCAAAATTTTCCGCTTATTATGATGGCAGCAGGAGTTTTAAAAATATTGTCAGGTTACTTGTGACTCGGGAATGGTTGTCTTTCCTTTAAAAAAATCTTATTTAATTATATTACTAATTTTATTACCGTATCGAGGTTACGAGTCTTGAATAAATGTAATCATTTGATGGTTCGAAGGTTGAAAGATCTCCCCGCCACAAGTGTTCTGCATGAGTTATATGCCACACAGCCTTTTTACTGTAGTTTCTTTATTTCTTCTTCGATCAACCTATCTGAACTAACTAACTAACTAACCATCACGCCGTTTTCCTGCAGGGGCAGGCAGAGAGGATGGATTGTCATATAACTCTGTCTTGGCACACACTCCTTGCTTGAATCACATTCATACCTCGTCTCATACATACTCTTCTGTTATTCTGACTCTCCACATGACCCGATCAAGTATTTGATTTACTCGATCGCGCCATGTCTTTCTCGGGCGTCCTCGACTTCTTCTTCCATTCACATTGGCATCATATATTCTTTTCACACTCCTTTCTTTGTTCATTCGCTCTACATGCCCATACCATCTAAGCGTCTCTTTTTTATCCTATTCATTACGCTCACATCAGCCTTGCATTCTTTCCGGATGTCCACATTTTTAATACGGTCATACATGGTTTTACCGCACATACGTCTCAGGGATCTCCTTTCTGCAGACTAATTAATATAATAGAGTAAATATATGGAAAAAAGAAATCGTCGCCGGAAATGCAAAAGAACTGAAGCGCCATTTTGGGAAGTTTACACCAGAGCACTTCAAAGTTTTTTTTTGTTGTTTTACAATAAAATTCATGAGGCTTCAATACCTGGTTGGATTTTCAAAAAAAAAGTTAACTCAGGTACTCAATGCTGTCACTGAGTTACCTGAAGCGATAAAAAACTAAAAAGTCCCAAACTTGTGTCGCTTAAGTCAAGTCTTCTCCCAAATGGTAAATATAATTGAAATGGCCGAAGAGCCACAAAAGTCCTCAGAATCAATGGAGAGTCAGAGAATTCGACGCAGAAAAAAAACCTGATCACAATTGCATATTTAACTATTTTTTTACCTTTTTTCCTCAAATCCTTTTTTCTTTCCAGCTACGATATGAATAATAATTCAGTCAGCTTTATCTCAGATATCGTGCAAAACTCTCCTTCGGGGTAATATTAGAACCCTCCTTTAGAACGGGGGTGTTAAGGATGTATTGCTTCCAAGGATTTACCTATATAATTCACAATTTATTTATTTTTAATTACTTTAGTTGGTAAATTTCCCATCCCACTAGGCATAAGCCTGTGTTGGGATGGCAATTTACAAAAGTGGTTTTTTAGCTACATAGTAACATGTTAATATCGAAAATATAGTACATACATAATAAA
Organism: Drusus annulatus; assembly: GCA_022651775.1. NCBI lineage: Eukaryota > Metazoa > Arthropoda > Insecta > Trichoptera > Limnephilidae > Drusus > Drusus annulatus. Next base: position 69,811 of record JAGWCC010000737.1, read on the forward strand.
AATAAAAATAATATAAGTAAATGACAAATTTGAAGATATAGATTCTACATATTAAGAACTAAATTAAACTTGGTTTTTAAGGTGAGTAATGATATTGTTTTTAAAGGAGCTTTTGGTTTGTATGTTTCTGATGGTGCTGGGCAGAGAATTGAATTGCTTTGTGGCGTTGTACTTAAAACTTGTTTGTCCGTCAGCGGTTTTATAGGCTGGAATATTAAAGAGTTTTATGTGTGACTGCCTTAAGGTTCTAGAAATTTTCCTTTCTTCAAACTTATGGACATTATTAAATTATTAAATTAGTGCAATAGGATATTTTTAAAGTATAGTTGTTTCAAGTTTAGGACGTCTAGCTCCTAACTTAAAACGAATTAATTAAAAGGTATCTTTGGTATGAATGCCTGGTTTCCATGGCACGCAGAAGAATGCAGCAAACATAACAACGAAAATGTCACATACGATTATACAAGTGTCGTATATAACTGCCGGATGTACCAAATGCGCACACACACGAAGGCCCGAAGGAAAAACACATTTGTAATTAGCTCAGAAAGAAAGTACTCATTAAATCATATTTCGCCGAGCTGGAACATAAAAATTATAATTTCGTTTTACGTAACGTATGAAATTGAATAATTATTTTATGGGCATAATTCCGATTAGGAACAATAAATTATTAAGCCAAATTTACCAGCTTAAATTGCATACGTAATATAATGTAATAATAAGGTATCACTTGCTTACTTGGTTTAAAACGAGACACGTAATAAGTAATTAATTTAATATCGCTTTAGAGTGATTTTATTTTTATTTTAGTTAAAGTTTATGGGATTGTCACGATTGTCATATTAACATTACCAATCTGTCATTTGAGTGTACAAAATGGCATATTCTAGTCAATAAAAACCTTAAACATAAATCTTTCTTCACATTATTACAAAATTCTGCTTCAACCTCGCAATTCAACACGCCTATGCGACGAATGCAACAGCTGGGAAACATATACTCCGATGTCGCTGATATATTTAACACGTCAATATCAAAGTATAAGTCTAATTTAGTACAGTTGTTGTTTTCTGGCGGAGCTAAACTAATAGTTGGACCTGTTATTTAATATTATTTTTTTCTTTTCATCTACAATATTTTGTATTTGCTTTTCAGTACTCTTTTTTTATTTTTCAATATTTTTTTGCACTAATGAGGTTGATTAAAGAAAAATGTTAACATTTATATCAAATCCTATAACGGGCGTAAATAAATAAATAAAAAATATGATATATCTGCTTAAGGGTCAGCACCCAAAAATACACACTTTTTAGCTTTCTAATATAGGCAATACTACAAATGATTTATCTGTAAATTTTGCATGGGCTTCTAGGAAAATGTCTAAGGTTTCCAGTGAATACATTTCTCGAATATTAATCTTTTAAATTCTTTATAAATTGCATACTATTTGATATAAAACGCTAAAAAATGCATTTGCTGGTTTTCAAACTCCACATTTTAGTATGTTTTGCATATAATTTATAAGATTACAGCTTTAAAAAGTTATTCACATGAAACCTTACACATTTTCCTAACTACCCATAGAAAATTTACAGATACATTATTTGTAGTATTGCTTCTATTAGAATGCTGCAAAGTGACACTAAGTGCCATTTTGTAGTGCTGAGGCTTAAGAAGTAAAAACTATAGAACGTGAGCTTTCGCGTCATTAATTTTCCACAGTTTTTGCCGACGTTTCTGTAAACGCGACTAATTTCAGGTTGCAACGTTATTTGAGAAGAAGCTTTAGCGAGCTTCAAGATATCTTTAAAACTTTATTTTATTTTATTTGTGAGTACGTATGAGTGTGAACTTTTCAAATTTGGAACTATGGATGAAAGTTATCGAATAAATAAATAAATCTTTTCAAATCCAGACAAGCGATTAAAAAATTATTAACAACCTACCTATAATTTACATGTAAATTACAAAAACAATTGCGTGACATTTAACTATCAGATCTTGCTTTTTTGATCGCTATGTCAGATTACATTACAAGTCAAGTTACATTCCGCGATTATTCACGGGTAACAATTAGTAAAACAACAAAGAAGTTAATATCTGTCTAATAGCCATAGTTTGTAATAACGCTGATACGTAAAGATTTGCTAGGATTTTTAATGAAATTGTGCTATTCCAATAGTTATTTTTTATATAGGCAATGGCGCCTTGGTACCTATATCGTCACTGTAAATGCAAAAAAACTCAAGGGACAAGAGAGTTAAACACGCAGTTTTGATCAGTTACTTTTTCTGCATCGAATGTTCTGACTCTCGTTTGATTCTGAAGACTTTTGTGGCCCTTCAGCCATCTAAAATATATTTACCATTTGGGAGAAGGCTCGACTCCAGCGATTCAAGTTTGGGACTTTTTTTTAGCTTTTTGTCGCTTCAAGTAACTCAGTGAGAGCATTGAGTCACCCTTTTTCAAATCCAACCAGGTACTGAAGACTTATGAATTTTATTGTAAAACAAAAAAAAAACTTTCAAGTGCTGTGGTGTAAACTTCCCAAAATGGCGCTTCAGCTCTTTTGCCTTTCCGGCGGCGATATGATTTCTTACCCCAATCTTAGATTATCCCCTGTTTACTTATTTAAAAGCCTCAAAAATTACATAGGGTTTCAAGACGAATGCCATTAAATTATATTTTGTAAAGAAGGCAAGTTTACTATCTACTATGACACGGTCTTGGCTCATTAACATTAAAAAAATATGAACTTATTTATACCTTATGACCGTATTAAAAATGTGGATATCCGGAAAGAATGCAAGGCCGATGTAAGCGTAATGAAATAGATCAAGAAAGGGACGCTTAGTTGGTTTGGGCTTGTAGAGCGAATGAACGAAGAAAAAAGTGTGAAAAGAATATATGATGCGAAATTGAATGAAAGAAGAAGTCAATCAAATAAATCAAATACTTGAATCGGGTCATGTGAAGAATAACAGAAGAGTATGTATGAGAGTGGTAGATACTCCCAGTATCGCCCTGGTGAAAGACCACCATTCAGAATTGAAATGTTGCTTGAAATGGCTTTAGCCGTGTTTGGTAACTAGATCTGAATAGCCAGGTACTTTCCATCTCATTCCTCTTCCTCATCTCCTTCCTCTCCCCACTACCTTCAGCCGCACAACATACCCCTATTGGGGATGCCATAGTCTCACTGGCTCTAGACGGTTGGGAGCAGTTGAGACTCTTGTGCGGTATTCACGTAAAAAAAAAAGACGATGTATGAATGTGAATGAAGCAAGTAGTGTGTGCCAAGACAGAGTTGTATGGCGGTCCGTCCTCTCTGCCTACCTCTGCGGGGAAACGGCGTGATTGTTAGCTTGTTGGATAGTATATAACCTTACCTATGGTGACACACGAGCGACTTTTCGCGTAAACCACACAAATCCGTAAATGACGATGTTCTCGAAAGGTAGCTACCGTCACACTTTGTGTATTATAACTGTATTTCATTTCAATCGTGTGTTATTAGAATACTTATGCTCCGTGACAATTTTCTATTACAAAGGCTTCTTATAACAGTTATGTAATTACATTCGCTTTAGTTTTTTATACACACATACATAGAAACTAGTTAATTACATATCTTAAAATTATTGACTTCAAGGGAATTCGTACCTGTTTTAGGTATGTACTAGAACTCGATATACGTTCAAAAGTGCCGAGTTTTTTTTAGAATCGAAGACTGCCCAAAGATATCTGAATTATTTCATGTCAAGAATGTGTAACAGAGTTGTAAATGCTCTGGGAATTGAACCCCACCATTCAGAATCGAAACATTGCTTGAAATGGCTTTAGCCGTGTTTGGTGACCAGGTCTGAATAGCCACGTACTTCTCAACCTTCCTTTTCCATATCTCCTTCCCCTTCCTGCTACCTTTAGACTCACAACATAACCCAATTAGGGATGCAATAGTCCCACCAGCTCTAGACGGTTAAGAGCAGTTGGGAATCTTTCACTTAACAAAAGGAACCGTGTTATTATGTTAACCTCGGCATAGCATTCTAAGAAATGAAAAAAGTTTGAAGTTTCCCTTAAGTTAAAGTAGTTATTCACTGATGAAAGCGCTCCTCGAAAAGCTTCAATAATCGAATAAGTGTCACCATGTAAGATTTTAGAGCGAATGAGTGAATAAAGGAGTGTGAAAAGAATATTTGACGCGAAAGTGAATGGAAGAAGTCGGGGACGCCCTAGGAAGACATAGCACGATCAAGCAAATCAAAAACTTGAGTCGGGCCATGTGAAGAGTCAAAATAACAAAGAGTATGTATGAGACGATTTATGAATGTGAATGAAGCAAGTAGTGTGTACCAAGACAGCGTTGTATGGCAGTCTGTCCTCTCTGCCTACCCCTGCGGAGAAACGGCGTGATGTTTAGTAAGTTATTTAGTCAAAGATTTTAATCACCCCCGAATGATTTTCAGTAAATATTTTTATACCTTTTCGTATTAAAAGCTTCCCGGCACTTATTTTAGAAGGCTTTTGCAATGTTTTAAAAGTATTTTCAATTTATAAATATTTTGTATTTTTCCTTTAATTCTTCGTATGAATTCGATGGTGGATTTTCGCAGATGAGATTAATTATCTCCCTAAGGAGAGATCCGTTGAAGGTTAAAATAATATTTATTAGCATAAAAGCATCTTGACTTGTCGAACGAAAATTGAACAAATTTGAAATGAATATCTTTTAACCTATATGCTTTAAATATAAATAAAATGAAAGTTCAAAAAACTTTTTTATGATAAATAAGATGGAATTTTTGACACCCTTTTCCACAAAAAGCGATTAATAATTCCTACCCTATTATAATGATAAGTGATAATTCTTATTTCTCACCTCGAAAGAGAGAAAAGCGAGATAGACAAATAATATAATATTTTAAAATTAGAACACATTTTTCCACCATAGATAAATCACAGACCGTAGATACGTAAGTCTTTTGTCTTTTAGAAACGAACAGGCATAATGCGCGTTATGAAATATGTTGTAGTTTTGTGCAAGCATGGCTGACTTTTTGGAAATTGCAAAACTCGCCGGTAATTTATAGGTGACTCGACAAAAGAATGTGAACGGTTTAATTAATATTGCAAATTATTAATTATGCGTTAAATTTGTACCTCCGTTACTTTTCTTTGTAAATAGTAGAGAAAAAGGTGTCGAATAAATTGTAGATTTTAGTATTTTATATCATGTTTGTTGTGTCACTCTACCGTGTAGGTGTATATAATCTGATGTCCTTCTAAGGCGAGTGAAGTCGTTGGTTCCATCGGAATACATTGCCTAATGTAGCCACCAACACTTTTGTGTTATCATTAATAATTTCAATTAAAATAATGATATTGTTAATTTTTACTTAATTAATTAATGCTCTTGTTTTAAAGTCGACGGTTTTTGTAGCGTAATAGTTAAGGCGTTTGTCTTCGTTTCTGTAGATTTCGGCTTCCAAACCTTCCTACGTGTTTGTCCTTAGTCGTAACCTTGAAGTAACAATATATGGAAAGAGAGCTAATTCTTTTTACCCAACTTATACAGATTTGGGATAAATCACTTTCTCCGGGTTTTTACGTCGTACACCATGAGAAAGAAAGAGACAACAAAATCTCCCAAATTATCACACCGCTTTAAAGTGTTGTTAGAACGTTCTTCGTGTCCCGAGTCTCCGTCGACTCCGCCCATACATTTTGATACACGAAATAAATTAACGTAGCGGTTTATTAGGTTGGATGCTATATTTTTGCTAAAACATTACTGTGAAAAAGTGGTTATACGAATAAACAACGTTATGTCGACATGTGTTATGAATGGATGTATAAATACCCTAGCCCTAGTCCTAGCCACGTCCAGTTCTAGCCAAGTCCGGCAAACCTCATAAAAACTGACTACAGCAGCGCTCTCTCTTGTATATTATTGCTCCGAGGTCGTAACTAAACGAACTAACTAACCATCACGCCATTTTCCCGAAGGGGTAGGCAGAGATGACGGACCGCCATACAATTCTGTCTTGGCACACACTCCTTGCTTCATTCACATTCATGCATATTCTTCTGTCATTCTGACTCTTCACATGGCCTACTTATATATAATCTACACATGGCCTACTTAGATATAATCTACTTATTGTATACTTATCCTTTCTTCGTTCATTCGCTCTACAAGTCAAAACCATCTAAGCGTCCCTTTCTTAAACATATTTATGAAGCTTACATCAGCCTTAAACTTCTGTCGCATCTTCTACCATCACCTCAACTTCCCTTTATCATAATCATATGTCCCTCCCCCCTCCTCACAAAATATATTGTCACATAAAAGGGTCAGCACCCAAATGTATTCACTTTTTATCTTTCTAACAAGCAATACTATAAATTCTTTACTGCAATATTACATTTAAATTATCAATAAATAAAAAATTAAATAAAAACTGTTCGAAAATGCCTTTGTTGGTTTTAAAACTGCACCCGTTAAAGGTATTTTAGTATGTTTTTATAGAATTTAAAAGATTTAAAAAAAAAACACTGAAAACCTCAAATATTTTCTATGCAACATTACATTATTGGTTAAAGCAATACTACATTATTAGAATGCTACAAAGTTTCATTTAGCGCCATTTTTTAGTGCTGGAGCTTATTCTTTTTAGCAGAGGAAGATTTTTAATTGGCATTGTTCTCTATTTGAATAATTTTTATCTAATTTACAATTAAGATTTGCTGTCAATTTTCTCTAATATTAATAAAATACAATTCTTGTTGAATTTTGATCAAATTTACTAAACAAAGTCGGTGATATAATATATATATTTAAGATACCTACCATATATTCAATAGATACAGATACTTACTCTTATTTTATGCTCTAAAAATTCAAAGATCGGTGGGTAGGTACTTATTCTTATTATTGTGTTATGATTATATACGTATATCAGTATACTTAGGTCCCGTTATTCCTAATCATATCGTAGACCGGTTGAACCTATTACCGGTAAATGCATAGAATAAATAATAAAAAAACTTGCTTTATTTAGGCATATTGGCGTAATTAAAGTTGAGGTGATTTAAACTCTCGTCGCATTTGACATTGTCACAATTCAACGATTACCGCCATTTTGCTTTTTTGACATTTGAACGGTTTTTCAGTCGGTTCCAGTTTTTGAACGAATGTAAATGTCATGTTCTTATGCTTGTAAGCTGATAACGATTTGATCAAAAGCTGAAACGGGCCCAGAATCGACCTTTGACAGAGACCGTTCAAATGTCAAAAAACAATATGGCGCTAATCGTTGAATTTGAACGAAAGTTTAAAACACCTCAACAGGAGTAAAGATTGCTTTGCTTCTGGTAACATTAACAAACTTTTTCTTGGGGAGAAATCTACGCAGGTACTTCGAAAAAAGAGGGCGGATTTGTTTTAAGTAGTTTTTAAACGACTTGTTTAAGTTCTGTGTATTTTTTTGGATGATTTTTTATATTCAGAGCTTGTAAAACTTATTTAAAAAAAAACTTATTTATTATGAAAAATTAAAGGATTTTCTTGTACGATAGATTTTGCTAGACAATAGATCTTTAAGTTTTTCTGAACAATCATAAAAGATGGCCGACTTGGCGTAGAACACAATATTACGATGGTGAAAGGTTAGAGAGGTGTTCAAATTCTTCATTGTTTGCCAACACATTGTCATGGTTCGTGGACACCAAAGCCAATTTGTTGTGCGTATTCTGATATCTGGAGATGGTTCTAGATTGCCCCCCTAGAAGTAGGGAAGTGAGACGTTAAAAAAATAGAATAGAGTTAACTTAATTTAATAGAACTAACTCGATAAATAGTTGATGTTACAAATGACGTTGCGAGCTGGAAACAGTTTAGTTGATCTAAAAATTTCGGATGGAAAAAGCTGTGATAGCTCAATGATAATGAGTCCAACGTTAGAGATTGTTTTGATTTCCATTAAAACGTAAGTGAAAATAGGTTATGTTTCAAACCATATAACATTTTACAAACAAAAACATCAACGACTGGCGTCATTTTAAATTTTTAACATTTGAATGGACCCTGTTAGCCGCTGATTCTCGGCCGGTTTCAGCGTTTGATCGGATTTTGATAAGACTTCACGCGAGGCCGCCAACACAGGCTTCTGTTTCTTCCCAGGTGCAGAAATAACTTACCAATGGCGATGTCCCTGAGAAGACTAACTAGGTTAATTAACTGCCTCGCAGGAAATTTTGATATTTTTTACACGAGCCACAAGTTTAAGCAAGAACTAGCTATTAAGTTCTAACTATATTATGTACTTCTTTAAAACTATTTTTTTGTTTTAAAACTTCTTTTTACCTTAATCTTTGTGTAATTATGATTACCATTTTTGTGTTTTTTGCAATGTTTTGGTGTAAAACTGTTTTTGTAAATATAAAATAAATAAATAAAAAATAATAATGGTCAATCTGTTATGCTTTGCGGCTTATCAAAATTTGATGAAGCGCTGAAACGGGCCGAGTATCGGCGGTTAATGTGCGACATTCAAAAGTCCAAAATTCAAAATTGCGCTAATCTTCGATTCGATCGTCGATCACATATTCGTATAACCCACCTAAATTTACTCAATATTTCCTGTCATGCGAATTTACTTGACGCATTACTATTCATGAGAGGATAATATCGTCGCTGGAAAGGCAAAAGGGCTTAAGCGACACTTTGGTCAAAAATGAGTTAAATGTGCAGTTCAGATCAGTTTTTTTTCTCCTGACTCGTTTGTTTCTGAAGACTTTTGTGGCCCTTCTGCCATCTAAAATAAATTTACCATTTGGGAGAAAGCTTGACTCAAGCGACGCAAGTTTAGGACTTTTTAGCTTTTTGTCGATTCAGGTTTTGACGGCCTGCATGGTCGAGTGGTAAGACGCTCGACTACGAATCCAGAGGTCGCGGGTTCGAACCCGGCGTGCGCAAATAATTTTTATTTAATTAATATGTGTTATAACACATTTAATTGATATAAAATAAAATATAGTATATTTGCGGCACGTTCCAGAGTGGTATCGCCCTGGTGAAAGACCACCATTCAGAATTGAAACGTTGCTTGATATGGCTTTAGCCGTGTTTGGTGACCAGATCTGAATAGCCAGGTACTTCCCAACCTTCCCCTTTTCATCTCCTTCCCTTCCCCGATACCTTCAGCCTTACAACATACCCCTATTGGGGATGCCATAGTCTCACTGTTTCTAGACTGTTGGGAGCAGTTGAGACTCTTATGCGGTATTCACGTAAAAAAAAGTAACTCAGTGAAAGCATTGAGTTAACTTTTTTTTCGAAATCTAATCAGGTACTGAAGACTCATGGATTTTATAGTTAAACAAAAAAACTTTAAAGTGCTCTGGTGTAAACTTCCCAAAATGGCGCTTCAGCCCTTTTGCCTTTATGATATGAGTATGATGTGCCTACGCACTCATATTTATGTATTTTTTTCTTATAATTAATTATTCCTGTTAGGTATATTTATTATCATGATGCATCGTGTAAATATGTTCAAAAAAGTTAAGTTTATCAAGATTGAATAATTAAAACCTATTACGAAGAAAAAAGTGTTGTTTAAAACCTGAGTGTTTTATTTGTATTGAAAGTTAAATTATTCCGGCCTTGGCTTAACAATTTTAATGAGATTATTCTTGTATCGCCTCACGTATGAAACTATTAAAAACAGTATATTTGCCCGAAATGAGAACAAAAATGCACATTTCTTCACTGCGATGCGTTCACTAACCATGTCCGATATTCTGTAACAAAGTTTCCTACCATTAACCAAAAGCATGTCTAGACCCCTGGCTGTTTTGCGCAGGTAGTCTCAGGTCATGCTTTAGACCAGCGCCAGTTCCACGACATCTAGCGCCCTGTGCACTAAGTACTGAGTGCGCCCGGGCACGGTGATTGGTTGTAGACTTTGCTGCTCATCATTTTAACGTATAACACTCCACAGAAAAACAGACTTTACGTCCAAATAACCACTATGCAATACGTAAAAAATTCCGTGACAAAAAGCTACTCCCCATACATTTTCGCTAGTCGTTCAATGCAAAGCGATGTTGCCAGCGCAATAAAAAAATATAATTATCCCATTATGTTGATATGATTTAAGACAAAAACTTTATTTCATGGCGCCCCTTTCGCCCATTTTTTGCACAGTTTGGACGTATGACAGATCCGGCGCTGCTTTGGACATAACACAAGTCTTCCGATCTCGTACATATCCGAAGCAGATAATCCTTTTTGGCCCTCTGCCTACAGAGACACTCAAAAGAAACTGAATTGGTTGGTGATTGAAATTACTAACCGACTACGAACTCATTAGTGACGCAGTACCGCACACGCGTGCCACTCATGCAAGGACGGCCACGGCGTGGTCGAGTGGTTAAGACGCTGGGATGCGAATCCAGAGGTTGCGGGTTTAAATCCAATAATATTTCGCATTTCATTCATTTAAAATAATAAATAGTATCGCCCTGGTGAAAGACCACCATTCAGAATCGATACTTTGCTTGAAATGGCTTTAGCCGCGTTTGGTGATCAGAACTTCATCTTCCCCATCTCCTTCTCCTCCCCACTATCTTCAGCCTCACAACCCTCTCCAATTAGGGATGCCATAGTCCCACTGGATCCAGACGGTTTAAAGCATTTTTGTTTCTAATGCCGTATTCACTATAAAAAAGATGAAACATTACAATCATTATGAATGAAACAATTATGAAATGATAATAAACTCAAGAAACGTTGACGTCTTCAATCGACAATCGGACGAGAAAGTAGGATACTCAAGTCAAAAATTAGTCGACAGGTCGAGTTGCTTCCAACTGGTTACTAACGCGGTACTGACTGGTTAGTTACAAGTAGCGTCGTGTGCGGTGTCTCTTTCAATTACGAAATTTCTGGCTCATTGCGGACTGGTTAGTGATTTGCGTCAGTGATCAGTTTCTCTGGAGTAGCTCCGTGTGCATACGGCCTTCAGGTGGTCAGGTCAGTCCACCTCTTATATTGGTGACTCCTGTATATTTGAGTTTGGAGATTGTGACAGAAATGTCGTCATTCATTCGTTTTCCTAGTTCGCAAAGAGATACCTACTATGAATAATTGTATGGTGGTTATTTTGTCACAACCTTAGTGGTGACAGTCAAAGTTTGCACTCCAAATGCACCACTAATTACTTAAATCCATAAATTGTGACTACAAAAATAAACTCGGGTTATATTTTTTGCATTAGGCCACCCCTTTGTTAGTTAGTCTCTCGAATTGCAAACTGATCTCGGAAAATCAATTCAATTCGATTTTTAAAAAATCAGTCAAAATTGTTTTGATGAAATCAAGATTACTTTTCATTTCAGAGTCGATTTGGCTTCCTTCATAAATGTTCCACACTCCTTCCGATCCCTAGCTATTCGTCTCTAGTCTATCTGGCATTTTTTCCACATGGCCAGTCCTTTGCAGCATTGAATCTGTTTTATTAAAATTAAATTAAAACTGATCCGGGCTGTCCTCTACATGAGAGAGTTTGGTTTTTACCCATGGCTGTTTCCAACAGCGTTTATCTCGGGAATGCTGGGTATCTGCAGCCTTAGTTCGAGGAGGGATATGGCATTACTGCTTTTTGCTCATAAACTCCTGAACGGTGCATTATTAATACCTGACATCCTGGCGAAAATTGGATTTTATGTCCCTGATAATTTCACGCGAGGCCGCCAACACAGGCTACACTACGTTAATTAACTGCCTCGCAGGAAATTTGGATATTTTTCACACGAGCTACTACAACAAGTTTAAGCAAGAACCAGCTATTAGTTCTAACTATATTATGTACTTCTTGAAAACTATTTTTGTTTTGTTTTTAAGCTTTTTTTACTTTAATCTTTGTGTAATTATGATCACCATTTTTTGTGTTTTTTGCAGTGTTTTGTGTAAAACTGTTTTTGCAAATATAAAATAAAAAAAACTGGGATCTACAGAATTTCACTATAGTTTTGAACTAAATAAAGTTATTTTTTAAGGGTTCATTTAAATCATTCATAACCTCAGGAGTCCCTTGCTTGTATGGAAGCATCATTTCGCAACTGCGAGGCAACGTTTTAGCTCTACGGTATTCTTATTTAGCATGTTTAAGTTTGTGCTCAGACATGGAAATTTACCAACTGTAAATAATATCCAGTAGAATAAACAAAGGAACACACATGTTCGCACAATGATTCGAATGAATTTGTGTTTGTCACACTTGAATCAGAGCTTTAAGATGGCATAACTAATTTAGATTTCGCGATGGCTGAAGAAATTTAGTACGAGCGGAGAATGGCGGCGGATTGTCGAGTTGAATAACCAGAGCGAGGTATTCATTCCGGACTGTCAAATCTACTAAACACGTTGGAAATGGAAACGAAATCTATCACTTTGTTTTCAGAAATCTCGCGCAATTGAAGGCAGTTTTCAGGGCCGGTTCCACGAGATCTCACGCCCTGTGCAGTAAGTACCGTAGAAAAAACGTGTATGCTGATTGGTTATAAACTTTGGATCGCATCGATTTTAACGTACGACACACCACAGAAAAATAGACTCTATGTCCAAATAACTATTGTCCAATTCGTACAAAATATCCGTGACAAGTGACGAGTGATGAGTGATGCTGCCAGCGCAATAAAATATATAATTATCCCATAATGTGGCTAATTTTGAAATGATTTAGGTTAAATTTTATATGATTTAGAAAATATGTTAAATAAATTTTAATAAGATTTTTATTTCCACGGCACCCGTTTAAAGATGGCGCCTATTTTTTTGCACAGTTTGAACGTATAGTGAATCCGGGGCTGGCAGTTTTCATGAGCCATAAAAAAGGCACGCCTAATTGAAGAAAATGAAATTCCCAACACGTTATTTGCGAAAAAAGAAATCGATTAGGCTTTAATTAATTTATTCACTTCTGCATTGTTGATGCACCCAAGAGGTGAGTTTTTACAAAATTACATCATGTATATACGAGGCCTGTTCAAAAGAAAAGATGATTTTTGAATTTTCGCGGGCTGTGTACATTCGATTATCGTTTTTTTTTTTGTTTCATTTAAAGATGGAATAAAGTGCTCCAACGCACTTAAAATGTTGACTGTGGCATTCGGCGAGTCTACTTTGTCTCAAAAAAGTGTTTATAAATGGTACAAGCGCTTTACAGAAGGCTGAGAAGATGTTAATGACGATGAGCGTCCTGGAGTTGTGGAAAAACAAATCATGGATGTGAACGTGACTAACCTTTCCAGTTGTTAAAAACAAACCACTAATCCAAAATGGCTGATAATGCTAACATATGATAAACATATGTGTACCAATATAACAAAAAAAAATCGATATAAAAGAAAAATCGAAAAACGAATGTACACAGCCCGCGAAAATTCAAAATTCACCTTTTCTTTTGAACAGGCTATGTAAGTGAAGTATTAAATATTTAAAAGCTAAAGATAAACCAAATTTGCACAATAGTGTAAGAAAGAAAATATTGTCAAGGCGTTTATTTCAGATCAATTATCCAAAATGGTTAGACCTTGAGCTGGATTGAAGAATGCAAAACAAAAACAATTTTCGGCTTAAACTGTTAACAATTATTTGATTTAAATACAAAAGGAATTATAATCTAAGATCATCTTCAAGGAGCACGAAACCTTGGAGGCAATGAACAATGCAAATAACATGTTGTGAGTGCGATGAACGTACACACTAACTCACTCACTCTCTTTACCCGATGCACCATTGAAATGAATAAATCTCATTGTTTTGAAACAAGGTATTGTCTCACAAAAGAAGACTCAACCGTTCCTTTGAAAATGCCCATTACAAGAAGTTATGCAAGTTTTTGAAACGCGTCGCTCTTAGAAATGGCTTTAGGTTAAACACCTGGAAAAACTTTAATTTATAGAATCAAGAAAGGGACTCTTAGATGCAGAGCCGGCTCGTGACCTTTTAGTGAGCTATATTGCTAAGATTGAAAAATACGACGTTATTAATGTTGTTGTAGCCGAAAATGATTTAAATTTTATTGAAAAAAAAAAAATTGTATGAGGTTTTTCACAATTTTTCAGTTTTGGTGGTGAATTGCACGGTTTTCTGAAAAATCTTCATACAAAAAATTGAAATTTTGAAATAAAATAAAAATCATATTCGGCAACATCAATAACGTCGTATTTTTCATACTAAAAAGTCACAAGCTGGCTCTGCCTAGATGGTTTGGGCATGCAGAGCGAATGAACGAAGAAAGGAGTATGAAAAGAATATATGATGCGAAAGTGAATGGAAAAAGAAGTCGAGGACGCACGAGGAAGACGTAAATCAAATACTTGAATCGGGTCATGTGAAGAGTCAGAATAACAGAAGAGTATGTATGAGACGATGTATGAATGTGAATGAAGCAAGGAGTGTGTGCCAATACAGAGTTGTATGGCGGTCCGTCCTCTCTGCCTACCCCTGCGGAGAAACGGCGTGATTGTTCGTTAGTTTTATTTTCCTGATGACAATGAATCTTTGTTTTGTTGCATTATTTATTTATTTTTAGACTAACAGACCATTGTTCAGCTAAAAAAAAATACAACACGAAATGGAAAAAAGAGCAACAGATAAAGAACAGCACACAAATGACATGATATTTTATTGAAGCAATGACAAAAAATGGACAAAAATATACATTTGAAAGAACATTCAAGTCAAAGCCTGAGCAAGGTTTTAATAGAGTCGTGAAGAATGACAAAAATCATTTAGACTGCTACCAAAAATATCAAGACCATCACTTGAGTTAACAAGCCTCGCACATTCTGAAAAAAGTGATGATTGAGGAACAGCAATTCATTGTTTCTAAGTCCAGTTATTTGATTAATATGCACCAACATAACTCCAAATGTGCTCTAAAGGTAGAAAAATTGCAAAACGCACCTTGAAATGTACACAAAAATAAGGCAAGAATTTTACTGCTAATTCAAACCAGAAAATCTTTGTAGGAATAATGTAATAATGTCGCAAAAGCCTTCTGCGATAGTGATAGATCCTTAGAGTAACAATATATGGAGAGAGAGCTTATTCTTTTTACCCAACCTGTACAAATTTGAGATAAATTACTTTCTCCGGGTTTTTAAGTCGTACACCATGAGAGAGAATGAGACAGCGAAAAAATCGCAAAATATCACACTGCTTTTAGGTATGTAACAATGTTCTCCGTCTCCCGCGCCTCCGGCGACTCCGCCCACACGTTTTGATGTGCGACTAAACTGGACATAACTCAACGGTTTTTTAGTTATATGCTATATTTTTGTTTGCAACAATACTGTGAAAATGTGGTTAAACAAATAATCAAAAACATTATGTCGGTATGTGCTATGAATGGATGTATAAATACCATAGCCCTAGTCCTAGCCGCCCCCAGGTCTAGCCGAGTAGACTAGTCAAAAACCTAGTAGACTAGTCTAGGCAAAAATCATCAATACTGACTACAGATAGTACAGAAGCGTTACCTCCTGTAGCGTTTGATAATTTGGTTTGAAACAGCAATATTTCCGCCACCATTTTGCCAAATTTTCAACTGAATTTGCGTAAGATACGTTCCAGAACTTAGAGTATATAAGAGGTAGCCCAAGCCAAAGCCAGTGAAGTCAGTTTTGGACTTGTTTTTGATGATTTTAACATGACTCGGCGCAAATGGGCGTGGCTAAGACTAAGGCTACGGTATTTAAACATCCATTCATATCACATATCGACATAATGTTTTTGTGTATTCGTATAGCCACTTTTTCACAGTATTTTTATCAACAAAAATATAGCATATAACCTAAAAAACCGTTTAGTTGTGTCAAGTTTAGTGGCAAAATAAAAAATATGGGCGGAGTCTCGCCGTTAACCAGCGAAAATAACCAGCTTAAGATCATTACGACAGTTAATAGAAGCCGTCCAAGAAATTTGTTGTCTTTTTCTCTCTCATGGTGTACGTATGTATATATATGTATGTAAAAACTCGGAAAAAGTGATTTATTACAATTTCGGATGGGTTGGGTAAAACAAATTAGCTATCCCTCCATATATTGTTACTTCAAGTTCCAGAAACTCCCGCGTTTGCACTTATGCCAAATATGACCGAAATATGCATTTGTACATGCGCCATTTGTGAAAATCTATTCGCTAGTGATGACTATAGGAACCGTTTCGTAGATGCAAACTTTCTCGTAGACAATAATGTTCTTGTAGATTGGTACCTAGTACCTAGCTTACTACATTGATTATGAAAGAAGCAATAAATAGATGCATGAAGAAAAAATAAGAAAATAAGTAGCTTAACATATTAGCGCGATATATTCAGACTACGATGTTTTCTTATTTTTTATATGAATACCGCACAAGAGTCCCAACTGCTCCCAACCGTCTAGAGCCAGCGAGACTATGGCATGGAGATGATTGGGGTATGTTGTGAGGCTGAAGATAGTGGGGAGGGGAAGGAGATTGGGAAGAGGATTACTCAGATTTAAAAAATATTAGTTTTAAACACGTCCGTCAGTTTCAAATTTGAAAAGTTCACACTCGCACGCATGGTACGTAAGTACTGAGAAAGGAAATTAAAAAATTATTTATAATTAATACGTAATAAGCATGTAGGTAATTGATTTTCAATTACTATGCTTTGCCCATCATTTTTTCCTTCAGCCCACATTATGTTCTACTTTATAGTTGAGATGGACATACTTGTGACAAGGATGAAGGAATCGGGGCATATCTGGGTGCTGGCTTCAATAAATTTGCGCAGCGTCATCTGTCTGGAATACGTGGGTTTGTGCAGCAAGATTCAGTTCGCTAAATCATTTCCGACGTGAGCTATGAAGCTTTTAAATGTCCATTTAGATAGGTCTGTTTGATTGATTCTCCTGTCTTAACAAACGGATTGCAATCTTCAGAGCGCAGATGTCAAGTTCCATGCTCTACCGATATTAAAATGAAAGATGCTCCGAGAAACTTGCGACATTAATCCCTTCGGCAACGGTGCATAACCGGAAAACTCGCCGAACGCGCGCCCAACATTTGTACACGGTTGACATGCGATACACGAGAACAGGTCGCTTCTATGACTCGTTCTGGTGTTCAACAGCTCGGTTTGTGGAATGATTTCCCAGCCTGTGTTTCCTTCCTTCTACAACATGGGTATTTTCAAGACTAAGGTTTACTCCTTCCTTTTCTCGAAAATACCCTCCACACAGCATCCCCAAAGATGACTTAGGTCCTGAGGTAAATTATTTCTCTCAGGGCCTTCTGTGTGGAGTTAATATAAAATAATAAATAATAATAATGCTTACAAAATGAGACAAGCAATAAATTGTTCAGTAAGAAAAAAGTTTTGAAAATGGGAGCAAACAGTTTTTTTACTCACCAATAAATTTTAATCTCAACATTATCTACAGTGGTGACATCCACGACTGCACATATAAGTTTGTAGATCTGTACGATTTCACCCAAGTAAAAGTAGGCGTTTCTATAAAACGTTTCTACCCTTTCATCTACATTTTACTAGGTAGATACTGTGTACATATCAACGTACTTACCTTTTTTTTATGGATTCTTTCGTAATCCTCTACTAACTAGCTGGGGCTTATACAAATACCCCTCATAATGTCTATCTAACTAGTACTGCGGCTCATTAGGCCTTATTACTATCACCATCTGATGGTTTTATTTACTTGACTGAGTTTATTTTCACATTAGTGTTTTCTTAGGGAAAAGATCTTAACTGGATAAAAAACCCTAAAGGTACTTACCTAAGCAGAAGATATTATGGATACAAATAAACTGTGGATTAAAAAAATAATGCGTTCGTTCTTTAGTCCCTCTTTTCGCCGCCTGCAAAGTTATCAGTGTCAAGCTGTACTGGGAAACCAGGTGAATTCCCCAATAATGGTGTCACTCTAAGCAGGGGTGGTCAAAATTTTGATCACTACGGGCGACCTGCTTTTTAAATTATTGGCGGCGGTCTACTAACATCGTATGTGTTAAGTGATCATACGAAAAGTAGTAATTTAAAGCCAAAAATAGCTTGAATTTTTATATGGACATAGATATTAACAATTCATATTCAGCGCCGGATCTACCATACGTTCAAACTGTGCAGAAAACATAGGCGCCATCTCTGAAGGGGCGCCGTGAAAATAAAGATATTATTTAAATTTACTTCAAATATTCTCTAAATCATTTGAAAATTTCCCCATATCATTTAAAAATTACCCGCATCATCATCGCTGTGCATTGAACGACTAGCGGAAATGTATGAGCGGTAGATTTTTGTCACGGAAGTTTTTACGTATTGCATAGTGGTTATTTGGACGTAAAGTCTGTTTTTCCATGGAGTGTTATACGTTAAAGTTATGAGAAGCAAAGTCTACAACCAATCACCGTATCCGTCATTTTGAAACAAAGGTGAAAATGAACCATTAGAGATGGTACATATTTTTGTCACGGCGACATTGTACCAGTAACTTTGCGCTTATTTGGTTTTTTAGAATTCGTTTACAGTAATATTTTTTTGGAGTTTATTTTTCAATCATGTCATTTTTGAAGAATACAAAAAAAAATATTAATGAAATCCCATACCTCCGCTATCGATTTTTT
Source organism: Drusus annulatus (assembly GCA_022651775.1). Taxonomy (NCBI): domain Eukaryota; kingdom Metazoa; phylum Arthropoda; class Insecta; order Trichoptera; family Limnephilidae; genus Drusus; species Drusus annulatus. The sequence continues at coordinate 88,496 of JAGWCC010000737.1, forward strand.
TCTATGGCTATTAGTAACTGGTTCCAAAAGTAGTGACAGGCAATTTTAGATGTTACATCCCTAAGACGCCTGACAGCTGTCAATTTTGATACGTAGTAATTTACGAAAAATATTTTCTATATCTCTAGTAAATAGTGCTTTGGCTAGTTCAGGATTGTATGATTGGAATCATTTGTTACAAAACTTAAATTCACAAAGCAATTTGGAAATGTTTGATTATTTGTGTCAAATAAAAAAGGATTGTGGAGTGGAGAGGGGGGGGGGCGCACTAGTACTTACTGCACAGGGCGCTAGATGTCGTAGAACCGGCCCAGTTCCTATTCAATACCCAGTTGTTTTAATAACAGACATTAATGATTTCTCTACACAAATATAAATAAAAGAGTTTGTAAATGAAACAGTATGTCTGTATGCGGCTTCAGATAGGCGGGCGATGAAGAATAGTTATACGGTCAACCAGTCGGCACCGCGGTCGACGCTTTGAGCACCCCTGCTTTATAGGAATCGAGGTGTAAGTAGTCAGTACTCTGTACGCACTGGACCGAAAAAATAAAAATAAATTGATTGATTGATTGAAAAAAAAAAAAAATTAATTGACCTTATTTCTGGCACACTTGACACGCCCACAGCAAACTTCTGTTGGTTTATTTATTCATTGTCTGTGCGGTTCACGTTAAAGATTAGAACAGCATTCTGTACCGGATTTGTGGTCCAGTAATTTCCCTGTGTAAAGAAGAACAAACTTCTCGGTGTGAACTACAATAGGTAGGTACCCACTGCTGCGTCACTTCTATCTAGATTTTTGTATTTCCGCGGAACGAGAAAGTATGACCTATTTGCCAGCCAAATAGGGCATTAAACATTTTATTTGACACAAATAATAATAAAACGATGTTTAACCTCTAGTATGCCGGAGATGCCAATAGTCACCGAGCATTAAAAAATTTGCCGGAAATAAATATATTCGTAGTTTTTATTAAAATCTAGAATTACTCCAGGTGTATTTTTCCACCATAAAAAAAAAATTATCCACGAAAATTAACTATGAATTTTCTTGAAAGAAATCAACCGACTTAACATAAATATCCAACCAGAAAACTTTTTTTTATAGTTCATACCGCCCAAGAGTCCTAACTGCTCCCAAACGTCAGCCAGTGAGACTATGGCATCCCCAATTGGGGTATTATGTGAGGCTGAAGGTAGTGGGGGGGGGAGGAGATGGGGAAGAGGAAGGTTGGGAAGTACCTGGCTATTCAGATCTGGTCATCAAACACGGCCAAACGCCATTTCAAGCAATATTTCGATTCTGAATGTTGATCTTTCACCAGGGCGATAGTATCGACTACTCTGGAACATACCCCAAATATACTTTTTTTATTATTTCATATGAATTAAATGTGTTATGACACATCTTATTTAGACAGAAATTATTAGCGCACGCCGGGTTTGAACACGCGACCTTTGGATTCGTAGTCGAGCGTCTTACCACTCGACTAAGCAACCTGCCTTACCTCTTCTTATTGATGCGTTGCTTTATTGGTGAGGAGTGCGACCCCTCTCCAATTGTCCTGGAGCCCCGCCAATACAGACGTTCCCGATGCCTTGATTAGTCCAGCCGGTGATCTTCTTTTGCTTCTCCTGTCTTCCACTTTGCCAGTGACCATGAGCTTCCCCAGGTTTGAGCTCTCAGTCTGTCGAGAAACGTGTCCAAAATATATTTGCATCCTTTAAAAGGGCCCTACTCACGGCCCAACATGTGTGGAAGTAAGGTGGGGGAAGCTGGTTGAATAGTCTGTAGGCAGAACCGCCTACCGAATTATTATTATTCCGCTGTCGGGCCGCCGGCAGAGAATCCATTCCAACTTGCATACCCCCACTCCACACATGTTGGGCCGTGTGTAGGCGGTTTGAGCAAACACTTGATAACCTATATTGCGACTGGCTGTCTATCAATGGCGTGCACAAAGTTTTTTTTTATCAGGGTAGGCAGTAGGAAAAACAGCAGATTAATTGATAATAGCGTTAGGTACCAACAGATGTAATTGATTGCTATTGGATTTGTTCTGTAAAAGCACTGCCTACACTAACCAAGATACTAACACAAACGAGCCACTTGAACACACGTACAGCTCACAGCATACATATTTTGTGTAATTTAGTGAACATAGAATAATCTACTCTGATTTGGCGGCGTTTGGGCATATGTAGTTATTGCTTTTGACACGTTATAGTAGGACAGTCGGTGGGCGCTCGCGGCGGTGCGATTACCTGAACTTCGTATTTTTGAAATTGAAGATTTATTTTTTGCAATAATTTCATATATTTTATGCGAGTATGGCAGGGTAGGCAGTGTTTATGTGCCTTTGTAAAGTGCACGCCTCTGCTGTCTATGGAGCCCTTTCGCTGAATCTACCCTCTATGCCTCTAATCCATCCATAAAATAATAATTATCTTTATGTTTTTATTCCAGCTATGAGCCGTTGTGAGTGACCGTGCGCCAGCACTGTGCGCGCGAGCCATGCTCCCCGGCGAGCAATCTGAGCATTTCGAGCACCCCTTGCGCGCCTGAGCACGATGCGGAGCGTTGGGCTGCACGCCGCGTACTGCGCGCTGCTGCTGCTGGCGTGCGCGCGCGCGCAGCGGGCCCCGTGCCCCCCTCCCGACTCTATCCTGCCCTGCGTTTGCGCGACGCGCAATGAGGAACTGCAAGTATGGTAAGCAAGATGACGGCTAGACATTGGATAACATCACCATATCGATGTATTACATGCATAATAAAATGCCAAAATATATGCACTAACCTACTAACGACGCCAACAAATGTATATTCCTTATATATAAAAAAAAAAACACACCCACACACACACACTGTACAGTAGGTGGCGTCACTGGTGTGGATTTCGTGGATACGAAAATATCTGTCCATTTAAAAAAATTGTTTTTTCATTCGTAAGTTCATTATTAGCTATCCATGCCCAACCTAACTACCCCGATTTTTTTACAATATATAATTATTCAGAGTAGTATTTAAAAAAATTGCTTTAATCAATTTATAATAATATTATTAAATTTCGTTGTAGGTGTACACACAGCGATCTACCAAAGGTTGTGGAGGGCTTAAAAACCATAGGCGAGTATATATCTCGCCCGATCGATGAGCTCATAATAGAGCATAACCACCTCCCAGCGCTTCCCGGGAGGGCATTCCGCACCTTGAGAGCTCTGCGTCTCATGCTGCGCCACAACAACCTCGAGAGAGTGGCCCCAGGATGGTTGTCCGGCCTAGAGGATTCCCTCATGGAACTCTTCATCGTAGAAGATGACCTCCGCAGTTTACCTGTGGACAGCGTAGCTCACATGAAGAAGCTACAAGCAATTACGATAGAAAGCGATCAACTCAAGAGGTTGCCAAGCTTTTCACGACTAAGTAACTTGAAGTATTTGAAGGTGCAATCTTCCTCCCTTATTGAACTCAACGGGCGAAGCTTCAAGCACCTTCCATCCTTGGAGAAGCTGGAGGTTACTGGCAGTCCCAGACTTCTCCGGCTAGAATCAAATCTTTTACATGATCTGCCGAGACTTTCGATGGTCAATATTTCAGACTGCGGGTTGACGTGGATTCACCTGCGCGCTATGTCTCTACTACCGTCGCTAGTAGAAATATCTTTTGAAAACAATAAGTTAACCGATGCTGGGATGGTGGGGCGAGTCTGCAGAGAGCTCCCGGCCCTGGCCACTCTAAGGCTTGATTCGAATCGCATCGATAGACTCAACGAAGCTTCCTTTGTTGATCTACCAGCATTGAAGGAATTGACAATATCCAAAAACAAAATTGAAGAAATTTTTCATGGGGCCTTTCATAAAGTGCCGGCGTTGAAGACGATAGATTTAAATTATAATTTAGTGCAAAGGGTTCATCCAGAATCATTCTTGCAGTCATCGGGAAGTGGAGTAGAAGAATTGTGGCTTGTCGGTAATGAAATTAACCACGTTACGGAATTGAGAGCCATACTCGATGCGTTACCAAGGTTGAAGTTCTTGGATATGAGCAATAATTTATTAGAGGACATTCCTTTTGGAGCCCTTCGGGGACATCCAACTTTAGAAAGGCTACACTTAGATAGTAATAGGATAAGAACTATTGAAAGAGAAGCATTCATGGCTATGCCGGCCCTCCGAGAGCTCAGATTGAAAAATAACTCCCTCTCAAATCACATTGACGGACCATTTTGGAATTTACCAGAATTGAAGGGACTAGATTTGTCTATGAATTTCTTCAGAAGACTGGAACCTCGCCTTATTACTAATTTACCATCTCTGCGAAGGGTGGACATAAGTAGCAACAACATTGCCATTATCGACCCGATGACTTTCCTCGAGACTCCGCTGCTTGAACACGTCAATATGTCGGTGAATGCCCTGGCTTCCATCCATCCTGCTACATTCCGACATCTGATGGGTTTGTACGAGTTGGATGTTAGTAGAAATCGGTTGTTGGAATTTGTTCCTGGCCTACCGAGAGGAATTGAATATTTGCACATGTCACGCAATCAAATGACTGCTTTACCTATTCCCCCCTCACCAGACCTCGATCTTCCGTCATTGAGAATGCTAGACCTTAGCGCTAATACACTGCGTAGTATTCCGTCTGGAGTCATGACTTCCTTACCCCAACTAAGGAGACTCGATATTTCCTTAAATGGACTTCAGCAAATAGAAGAAGGATCACTAAATGGATTAGCTCGGCTTGAAATGCTCGACCTTCATAATAATATGATTGCTTCCATAAGCCCCAACGTGTTCAAAGACATGATTGGTCTGACTCATTTAGATCTGCACGGAAACACATTAGAAACTCTAAAGCAAGATATATTACGTGAAGCACCTCACTTGAGAACGCTAGATCTTAGTAGAAATAGATTGCAAGAAGTTGTAGTGAACGCTCTAGAAAAGGCGAGGAATCTGGAAATGGTCAACCTATCTTCAAACTATTTGACGTCACTCCCGGAAACATTTTCAGGGTTAACAAAATTAGAAATATTGGATTTGAGTAATAATCAAATGAAAATTATTTCTCCCTCAATATTGGGAACTCTTTCTGCTCTCAAAGAACTAAGAATGTCCAATAATAAATTACTGGAGCTCAAAGAAGGAGCCTTCCAAGATTTACGGAGCCTCGAGTTATTGGACTTGCGGAGTAATGAATTGGAAATGGTCCACCCCGGTGGCATTCGAACATTACCGGTAATAACAACTATACTGATGAGTGAGAATCGCATAATTGAAATACCCGATGCCACTTTTGCTGAGTTGCCTTTATTGAAAAACTTGGAACTTCAAAATAACAACTTGCACCGCATTTCAAACAACGCCTTTTACAAGGTGCCAACTCTACAGTTCATGAACTTAAGTAACAATGAAATAGGAGGCCTAGACTCGGCGGGACTGAGGAATGTGAAGTCGCTTGAAGTATTAGACTTGACTAATAATAAGATAACAAGAGTAGGCACTATGGCTTTTGAGAATATGGAATGGATGGTCGAACTTAAGATGGACAACAATAAAATATGTGCTGTTCAAGGGGTTCCTTTCAACAACATGCCGAGATTAAAGGTGCTCAGTCTAAGGAATAATAAGATGACATCGCTCCCTGAAGACTCGGTGAAAACTCTCCGCAGTAACATCGCTGTTTTGGATATAGATGGTGTGTATTACAAATATTTTTAAATGTTTAAGTATTCAAGTTTCTTTAAATGCACATTTCAAACAAATAATTCTTTACCATTACTACCTACATACATAAAAAACCCACTAATAAGGGTCCCAGATTTAAAGTTTTAATTAATGTAATTTTAGTCCCCTAAGAACTGAAATAGAGAAATGGCCTTACACATTTGGAATTCACATAATAAGTTGTATAAGGTTTTCCCAAATAAGTTTTCTTTCTGGTTCCTTGGAAAGTCGTATAAGATCTCCAAGTATTTAAATTTGTTTACATTGTAATAGGAATGTATTTTTTCAGGTAATCCACTTGTTTGCGGTTGTAGTTTAGTCTGGTTCAGAGCTTGGCTCCAAGAAGCTTCTCTCATGGGACCACGCTGTGCTGATGGGGTCCTTCTAAAGGAGAGGAAACTCTACCGGCAGGACTGCGACACAGACAAGCTGAAGGAGGAACCCGTCCTGCCAGGGTGTGAGAGTGAGATCATCGACACGTCACAATACGGGACATCCGAAGTATTCTCTCCATGGATGGAAAAAATAAGAGAACAATCTCAACCCGTCCCACAAATTGGAAACAATGTTCAGATGGCGCCATCGCCCGAAGAGTCAGAATATTTCTATGATGAATATGTTGATTACCCATTCAATGATACAAATATGGAGTTAGGTAATTCCTCAAAATACCTGTTCTTCAACCGGACTCACGGTTTTAATTCTACGCCGGCATATCATTTTATTCCTGGAGATACACCCACACTGTATGCTGGACCCAATCCAAATAAAACACACTTGAATGTTCAGAACAACAATATTAATCCCGGGACAGGATTCACATTCTTCGGGATGCCGTTGCCTTCCTTGAACATAGGAAAACTTTGGGGCTCGCAGCGGAAAACTGAAAGAAAGATGCAAGATGGGAGACCGAGAGATTCGGGAAGATTGCAGGCGTTCCCTCCATCGCAGCCAGACGTTCAATCGGGAGGCTTTGTGCCTCTAACACCCGGAGCTTCGGGCGGCTTTCAACCAATATCGGATCCCGGCTCTAATATGACTTACTATCAATTTGAGAGGGAAAAGAATAACATCAAAGTAAATCAATCATCTTGGCCTTCAGATTTCCCATCCGTGATTGGAGTCAATCAAAAGTCTGATAAGATTCTATTAGACCCTGGCCTGGGTGGCGCTGCTTCAGCGGAGGGGCCCGATAAGGGAGCTCTGTTCAACTCTCCTCTCAATTCAAATCTCAATGAAAGTGTCAGCATTGACGGATCTAAAGATTCATTCAACGGTTTTGGGAGCCCAGGCTTCTTAAAGCGCACCATGTTCTACAACAGATCGATAACTGTGAAGAACGATCAATTCCCGCCAGCTTTCGGAGAAACAATAACAAATAGAGATTCGCCTGGGTCAGAAGAAGAGGGATTAGGCTTGAAAAACATAATCAATCCTCTTTTGAATTCTGCTAAATCAATAAAGAGCAGTTTCTCGTTAGGTGGACTCAACGGCCCATCATTCTTTTCTCCGGGAATCAATAATTCTACCAGAATAAGTTTCATGAATAACGGTTTTAAAGATAAAACACCCGTAGAAAAAAAGAATGAGAGTAGCACTGAAGAAGTGGCAACTTTCCCAACAGCTTATATAAACCATCAGCTGTCTTTGTACGGCAAGGATGATGAAGAGCCTTCCCCATCACCCACTGCCATTCTGGCCGTTCCCGGAGGAAACCAGAGTCAGTACAATGCACCGATAGGAAGAAAGTCTGCAACAATCACTAAAGTGGAGCATCCCAATACGTACACTGACAATACACAAATTCCCTCGTCAATAGAACCTTACAGGGTGAATAGCCGAGGGGGCAAAACTTCATTCAGCTCGGAATATGAGCCAACAACCAAATCTAATCCGTTAAATTCATCTCTCAGTTGGTATTACATGAACTATAACCAGAGTGGCCTGGAGCCCTATGTGGGCCCCGGAGTGGAGATGTTCGGCACCAACGGGGCGGGCATTTTGAGATGTGATATTTTAGGGTTTAGTGCTACATTCGTTATATTTTTTAAGACAATATATTAGAGGTTAGAATTTAAGGAAAAGACGACAGAATATATATTTTTTAATAAAAATACTGTAATTTATAATGTTTGTTGATTTATGTTAGATAGAAAGCTTTGTTAATAATTTAGCATGAAGATTTTATTGTAATATTGTAAATAAAAATAAAATGTCTTCAGTAAAGGAAAAATGTTTTATTAATAAATAAAATTATTTATATTCAAAAATATCGTAACACTGAAATTAAGTTCCGCAAAAATATTTTACACGCATTTCACAAGTGTCATGAAGAAACGACCAAGGGACTGTTCGCATACATCGTCTTTTGTAACAGTTTATGCGTAGATCAGTTGTAGACACATACACTAAACCATTTCAATACATGAGCCCAAGTTGCAGATGGCTATAACCGCCATAATATACTTTGATCAAAGCTTAATTTCTGTAATGTTTAGATTTTCTATTTTAATTTGAGTTAGCTGGCATAACTTGAATTAAGCTAGAAAATTTCTAACAAAGGGATATAGTTTTCCAATTACAGAATAAAAGGATATTTAAAAAGGGTTATCTGTTTATCCTTTTGGACGGATATTCACACAAAATTGCAAAAAAAGCATATAACACTGAATTTAGAAATTGAGGTTAAAGTGCAGCACCAACCCGGTATAGTTATGTTTTAGTACAGCATGGATTTCGGATACTGAAACGGGTTAAAGATGAACAAACACATTTTCACAATGTTTTATTTTTATATTATAAAATAGTAGCTTATGAGACGTATGAAAATTCTATTTAAAGAAGCCAATAGAGTTAGATTATGACTTCTTCTTATCTTCCTTGGTGTCTTTGTCTTTCGAGGTGTCCTTCTTGTCTCCTTTCGCCTTCTCGTCCTTGTTCTTATCTTCCTTTTCTTTTTTGTCCTTGGCTTCTTCCTTCTTGCCTTCCTCGGCGTCTTTGTTGGTGAGCTTATTATTGATAAGGTTGTGGAGGGCGATGATGGAGCGGACCAGCGCAGCCAGGTACACCACGAGCATCTGGTCGTTGGTCTTCACGTACAGGTTGTCTGTGAAGTTATCCTGGGTGATGTCGGGCAGAAGGTTGAATATGTCTTGCCATTGGTACACGATTTGGTGGTTGATGGGTAGCTTGCCCTGCGCTACTTGGAAGAGATAGTCTTGTATCTCTCTCAACTGCGTGTAGAGCCCACGCAGGCCAAGAAGCTGGTTGGTGATCCGTTGCGACAGACTTCCCACAGTTGTATCCTTGATGTCTCTCAATAAATGTTCTACTCCTACTTCCTCGGCTTCCTCCGCACCAATTTCACTAGGGACATGGTCGAATGTCTTAGAAGTGGGGGAGCCATCGTCGTGGACTTCCTCCACCGCTTGGTACGCCTCAGTGGGAAGACCGAGATCCTTTGGCTTGGCGTCAATGATGACTAGGACAGAATTTGGACAATACCTTCGGACGAGTTCATTGATCGCAATATCGTTTTGGTAGAGTTTGGGTCCCGTGTGGTACCAGCCCACTACTCTCTCGCGAGCATTCACCTTCTTAAACATTCCATACATGTTCTCCAAGTAGTCATGGTCGAGGAACCAAACTGACTTGTCTTTGTCATCCTCATCGAATGGGACTAAAATATAAAATAAAAAAGCAGTTAAACTTTAGTAAAAAATGTATTTAATAAAATGTCAGTGATACTATTGCATATTATTCTTTTTTGTACATTTTTGACCGAGTAACAAAAAAAATAAATTCGAGTACAGAATAATCAAAGTCTTGAGTTAAAAATATGTTGTTATGGTAATTTTTAGAATATAGACCGAAGAATACCTGCAAAACTGTTGGAAACATCAAGAACTCCTTTGGAACGCCAGCAACCGAGGAGAACACCAACAACACGTTTCTGATTACCGATTTTTCCCATGCGATTGAAATGATCTACCACACTCAATAAAACAAGCGGATGAACCACCACTTTTGTCGCAGTTATATCTTGGGCCGGCATTTTTATATTATATTTTCCAGTTCTAGTTCTAGTTTGTCAAGTCACTCAGCCAGATGCACCATAAACAATTTTGATTTGATAAATTTGGTTGAATGACAGAGACAAAATTCAAAACAGATGCGTCACGAAGAGTTCTCACGAACGGCGACTGCCGGTGACTACTCGTTTCTTTACTGCTATTTAAAGCAATTTTTTTTATATCATCAAAATATTTGCATAAGAGCGACCTCGCAGAGAAATGAAAAACCCACTTTAAAGCGTATTTTCTATTAATTGATTTATTAAACTTGTAATTAACTAAATTTGAGTTCATCATAAGTAATTTAAAAATATTTTTTTAAAATTCCTTTATTTAAAAAAATAAATTTCTTGTAGGATAATATTCTGTTAACATGTTGTAACTTGAAGGCCACCACTGAAACGTTTTATTTTTTATCAAATAATCTTGGAAGAACAAAACCTTATTAATTTAATCTTCCAAAGAATAATTAACTGTATCCACGAACAATATTCTTCTCGGGGAAAGCAATAAAGTCTTCAAGTATACTTATATGATCTGCGAACTAAGCAATGTTTTCATTGCAAAAAATCTTTATGAATGTGGTTAATCATTCTCATTACTGAGTTATACTCGATGATAATAAAGTTTTGTTTATGGTAAAGTTTTTGACAGTTCCCAAATTGACTGTCTTGCTCTTAACAACATAACCTCCATTTAACTCCATTATTTCAAATTGAACAGTGGGAAAAAATGTCGCTAAAGCCGATAACGTTTGTGACAGGCAATGCGAAGAAACTAGAGGAAGTAATAGACATTTTGGGAAAATCTTTTCCCAGAGAAATTGTCAGCAAAATGTTGGATCTGCCGGAGTTACAAGGAGAATTGGATGTTATTTGCAAAATGAAGTGCGAGGAAGCGGCAAAACAGCTGAAGAGCAATTCACTAGATGGAATGGATTGTCCCGTTTTAGTCGAAGATACGTGTTTACGTTTCAATTCTCTGGGAGGATTACCCGGACCTTATATAAAATGGTTTCTCGAAAAACTAAAACCCGAAGGTTTACACAGATTGCTGGCTGGCTGGGAAGACAAAACCGCAGAAGCTGTTTGCACTTTTGCTTACTCACCAGGTGCAGGTCACGAGGTGACATTGTTCCAAGGAATAACTAAAGGTGAAATAGTCTATCCCCGAGGTACCCAAGATTTTGGATGGGATGCGTGCTTTCAGCCTGACGGTTATGATAAGACTTACGCTGAGTTGCCGAAAGAAGTAAAAAATACCATCTCGCATAGGTACAAAGCTCTTAGTCTGTTAAAGGAGGGCTTGATAAATGAGGGTTAAATTCCCCACAAAAGGATTTCTTGACTTCAACATCAATCGGTCTCTGCAGGCTGATAATCCCTCTTAGGTAGAACTCTTTTAAAGTTTTATTGTAAACTCGTTACATCATTAAAAATTGTGATATTTCATAAGTCATCTTAATGTTGAGAATGTGCTTTAATACCAAACCAAGACCGCATTATAGATTGCAACATTGCACAGCTGATCGGAGTCTCAATATCAATAAACAAACTGCCCGACATAGTGATACCTTTTTATGCCAATAGAAATTATCCTATCCCAAACTTGTTTATTATAATGATAGTTGTCAGTTGAATAATTGAACCAAACGTTAGCATGCTTACAGTAGTAGGCACTAAGCTAGAGTTTTTCTCACATTTTTACTTTTGATATATAAAATTTCTCTAGTGAAAAATAAACTGTTTTGGTTCACTTAAATGATTTTTCATTGCGATTTTCCAATTTTTTAAATTGTAAGAGAGATGAACCTAAAAATATAAAACAAAACCTTAATGTTGGGCTGAATCCCGATGAGTTTCTTTTCCTTACTATTCCTTTAGATAGTTTAAATCCAACCTGAAGCCATCACCATGTGTTGATGTGGAGGATAAATGTAATGTATTATTTTTCTTTTATGTAGATAAAGTGGGTTGTTAGATCCGTCCTGATTGGATAGTTGAGCACGAGTTTGCTAGTATTGCACTTGTTGGCGTTGGCTTGCCAATTGGGTGTCGAGGAAAATCTCCAAGGTGAGCTGAAATGAAAATCACAAAGACACAAGCAAAGAGTATGCTTCGTTGTGGATACAAAAAATGAAGAAGGCGGTACTTGGCTGTAGTAGTTTGAATTAGACTTGAAGGCAAATAAATAATATTCTACCAGGACACTAGAGCAAGCACATTGAGTCACATGACAATGGGGTCGCTCTGCTATCCCTTTTTGTCAAATACGGAACAAATTGATCATATCCTAATCGACCTCCTGACCTGCAGAGGCTAGAAGAGTAGGATTGCTGAGAGCATAAAACATTAGATCGTCGGAAAGAGATGGCATCATCGCGGAGGCAAAAGTTCTGTACAGTCATCGCAAGTAAGTAGTATAATTTATTACTGCTGGTTTATCCATTTTTTTTACTATGACCATGAAACTATCCTTTAATTCCTATGCTAGATAAAACAAAATGCTTATGTGTGACTCACGAGATAGGATAAAATGAACTGAAAAAATTTATGATTTTATATTCCTACCAATGTTTTATCATATCTCATAATGATAGTACAGGACAGATAAGTAACGGTATTGAAATGCTCAAACAGTTATCATATCTGACTGATTGAGAGTGTTGTCTGTCCGATATACAGAATTCTACTTTATGTGATTAAATTGCAGAAATAAAAATGGCGGAGTCAAAAGTGGTTTTGGTATTTAAAATATTTGATTAATTCATAAAATAAATAAACCTTTTAACCTGATGTTAACACCAATGTTGCGTTTACGAGTAGTTATTTAAGTGGTGATGGTATTGCCAAAGAATGTTTTAATACTCTGTTTAGATAAGCAAAACGTTTAAAAGTGAAAAGAGTGTGTGAAAGAGTATTTTCACTTTGGGTAGTGTTTTCCGGGGCACCAGCTTCCCATGCTGAGTGTCTTTGATATAAGTCCTCTGTCACAACACAGGAATACTAAAAGCTTAATATGATGGTAGTGGAGATTAAACATATCTTATGTATATACTATTATATTTACATCAAACTGGATTTATTTTGGACATGTTTGCTGCAGCTAGGCTCTTTCATTTCCATGAATATTTATGTATTTATTATTAATGCTCAGATGGGTTTTAACATAGAGTAATTGCATGTACAGAGAATAAAAATATATGCTGAAAGAAATCTAGCAAAAAGGTTTGATTTATATATAATAAACAAAAATTAAAGTGATGTTTCCTTTATAATATTTGCTACATTATTGAGTAATAAAATGAGTTGAATCTTGAATTTCGGCAAATTTTTCATTGTATTAGACGTTTCGAGTGGCCACAGGCCGGAAAAACCAAGTAAACCTTCAACCATCAAGACAAATTGTCCGGAAACTGTTAAATTTTTGAGATTTTCATCATCTTTTCATTTCAGTTTGTTTAAAAGGACAATGGTAATTTGTAATTTTTGCGATTTCAAAGTAGTTGTTTTCAGAAATTCTACCTAGTATTAATCAATTGTTTTTATGTGCCTAAAAGACTACTCTTTGAGGTAAGTGTTATAAAGATTATATTACTGTACCAAAAATAAAGGTTAGATTTGACTTCATATTACATTCATTCTAAAATACTCCCCTAACTATGGTCAAACGATTGAAGACTGCAACTTTTTCACAAAAAATGTAATAATTGAATCGACCGGTAAGTAGCCTAATGGACAAACGTGTCGGATTCCCACCCAGGTGTCAATTACTCTGCTAGCCAAGTCCTCCATCTTTGCACAAGCAACATTTTCCACTTATTATGGATGGTGTAGGAGTTTTTCAAATATTATCAGGTTATTCTTAACCCGGGATTGTTTCTTTCCTTAAAAAAAATTATGTTAAGTTAAAATTTAATTTTTACATAGCGGTTTTTGTTAAAAATCGCCCTGAAAGCGCTGAAATAAATAAGTCACATATTTATCTGGAGATTTTTTTTTCCAGCTCATTGTTTTATTTATCTTGACGGCGGTACCTATTTAATATTTTGAAAGCAAGTCATTGGCTGGAATATTTACTTGTATACGTATATCTCCTGTCAGATCAGCTTAAGCAAAAAATTATGAACGTAGTAATCCGTTATCTCGCTACAAGAATGGGCCATATTATATCAGTGGATTTGTTGATGGAATCCATTTTCTTATCTCGAATTTTATGACTTTTATCAGGAATTGTCTAATGATTCGCACATTAACTATTTTCAACATATCTGCTGTAAATGAAATAATTAAAAACAAATTAATACTTTGACTGTTAAATCAGCAGGTCGTAATATAACCTGCAAATTTATTTTAGGATTAATATATAAATCTAATAAAATCTAACCCCTATTTATGACGCGTGGAAATGTTGTGAGAATGAAGTAAGTGGGGAGAGGAAGGGGATGGGGAGATGAAGGTTGGAAAGTACCTGGCTATTCAGATTTGGTTACTAAACACGCCCAAAGTCATTTCGCATAATGTTTCGATTCCGAATGGTGGTCTAACAATTGTTTAGTACAGAAAAAGAGTAGTTATAACTACTCGTACAATCTTAATACATCGGAATGGATGAGAAAGAAGCAAAGATTGTGCCAGGCTGGAGGTTTGTGGTGTTTTACCCTCTCTGCCTGATCCTGTAGGGAAACTCTCGATAAACAGCTAAGCTGCATACTCGTATACAGCTCAATGTTTATACCTTCTAGTGTGTAAATTAGCGTTTCTTGAGAACACATCCTCAGGGTTTAAATTCAAAATGAACAAGCCTGGCGATATAGAATTGTTGACTAGAAGGTATAATGATGGGCATACTTTTTCTTTGATTATCCTGAATAAACTAAGAAAAAGTTTTGCGATTTGAAAAAATGGTGTATGTAAATCATGTTTCTTAACGGAAACCTGTTTATAATATTAAGATACAATTTGATAAAGCTTGTATTTTTTTACTAGGGTGACCACATTTGGGTTAAGCCATTCAGCCAGGGTGAGTTTGAGATCCCAACCGGCTGTAAGATCGTCAAGTCGGAAGGGAAGAAGATCACGGCGCGAGATGATGACGGGAAGGAGTTCTCCGTGGCCTTTGAGCAGGTGCTTAAACCCATGCACATTACTTCCGTGCGAGGGGTCGAAGACATGATCACACTCGGGGACTTGCAGGAATATGCCATTCTCAAGAATCTGCATATGAGATACAATAAAAGGGTCATTTACGTGAGTAACATTTTTTGTTTTCAAAGAGGGAAAAGGTTAAAAAAATATAACTCTGTACAAAGTTGTAAGTAAAAGTAAAACAATTGTAGAACTAAGGAACTATAATAAATAAATGTAGTAGGTAATAGTCAAATGTTGGCTTTAAGGTTAGGTAGATCACGTTTATTTACAAATTAAAACATGTTGACATAAGTAATCACAAAATAAGAGGTATTTTCCGTCACAAAGGGTAAACCGAAGTGACTGCGGGAAAATTCCTCCTTTCCTTCCAGAAACACCTTTCCCGCCGGAAACACCTTCCTCTGCTAGGCTGTTAGGTGCGCCCCGTTGCTGGCCATGTAAATACATATTATAATACGCCTAAATAGCCGTTATACAATTACAAAATCGGAAAAGTATTATATAATTTGTATATTAAAAAAAATACATGTTGTTAAGATATGTAAACCTTGTAAGTCCAAATGTAAAAATTGTCAGTAGGCATGCTAAAAAACAGTTTTACTTAATTTTCTTTAAGAAATTGATCAAAGTTGTTGATGCTTAAACAACTAAGTGAAACCTTTTGCACTTTTTGGTTAAATATTATATTAGTGGTGAAGTTGGTGGCTTAAAATTGAGTTTAAATGATGTTGAATTTAGAGATACGAGGTTTAAATATCTTATTGAAGATGTAGTAATTAAACTCAAATAATAATAGTAATTTTATAGAATGGAAACAAGAACTAAATGGCCCTCTCTCTTTACTGTACAAATATGCTTTTTTCAGCAAAACGATTTAAAATGTTATCATATCACATACTTGTACCCCCTTGTTTGTTATAGACATATACTGGTTCCATGCTCATAGCTATAAATCCATATGAAATTCTACCAATTTATACTGGGGAGCAGATAGCTCTATACCGAGGAAAGAAAATTGGTGAAATTCCACCTCACATATTTGCTGTCGGAGATTCTTGCTATAGAGAGATGAAAGAGAAACTTCATGATCAGTGTATTGTTATAAGGTAAGAATTATCAAACATTTTGTAAAGGTTTTCAGAATATTATAACCTGTATATTATTATATCTGATTGAGCTCTGTTTTAGTGGTGAGAGTGGGGCAGGAAAAACAGAAAGTACCAAACTGATTTTGCAGTACCTGGCAGCAGTCAGTGGGAAACACTCCTGGATAGAGCAACAGATTCAAGAAACTAATCCTATTTTGGAAGCTTTTGGAAATGCTAAAACTGTGCGCAATGATAATTCATCTAGATTTGGAAAATACATCCACATTAACTTTAATGGTAAAGGATTCATCGAGGGTGCTAATATCGAGCAATACCTTTTGGAAAAGTCCCGTATCGTATCGCAAAACCAAGGAGAGCGCAATTATCACATATTTTATAGTTTAATAGCGGGATTGAATGGAGAGGAAAAGAAAAGGCTAGAATTATCAGACGCCTCTAATTACGAATACTTGAAAGGAGGAAAGATGCTGACATGCGACGGGAGAAATGACGCCACGCAATTCGCTGACGTTCGAGCTGCCATGAAAGTCCTCAACTTCTCCGATGAAGAAATGTGGAACATCTTCAAATTATTAGCTGCAATTTTGCACATGGGAAATTTGAAATATAAATCTACCGTCGTCAATAATTTGGAAGGCTCTGAAATAACTGATGGAGTGAACGCAGGAAGGGTGGCTTCCATGCTAGGACTGAACAAGTCTTCTCTCTGTGACGCTTTAACAAGAAAGACGATACAAATACAGGGAGACAAAGTTATCTCTTCTATTTCCAAACAAAGCGCCATAGAATCGAGGGATTCCTTCGTCAAAGCTATTTATGGACAAATCTTTATTATGATTGTCGATAAAATTAACCAAACAATTTTCAAACAAACTAGCAACACCGTCAATGCTATCGGAGTGTTGGATATTTTTGGATTTGAAAACTTTACAATTAACAGCTTTGAACAGTTGTGCATTAATTACGCTAATGAAAATCTGCAACAGTTCTTCGTAAAACATATTTTTAAAATGGAGCAAGAAGAGTATGCAAAAGAAGGCATTAAATGGGAAAATATTAATTACGTTGACAATCAAAATATTCTCGAAATGATAGGATTAAAAACATTAAATATCATGTCACTGATCGATGAAGAAGCCAAGTTTCCGAAAGGGACAGACCTGACATTGTTGATAAAACTTCATTCCACGCACGGATCGAAGCCAATTTACTTAAAACCAAAATCTGATCATATGCATAATTTCGGAGTTCAGCATTTTGCTGGAAACGTGTCGTATGAAGTTGCAGGTTGGTTAATCAAATTAATGGTATTATTTGGTATCAATGATTTAAATATTCGTTTGAAAAGTAGTTTTATATTTTTTTACAAAATAATATAAATAATAATAATATTTTTTTAAGGTTTTCTGGATAAAAACAGGGATACATTCAGTCCCGATGTTCGTCAACTAGTCAGGCAATCTACCAACAATTTCTTGAAGGGACTTTTTGGTGATAGTCTTACCGATATGGATGGCGGAAGGAAACAAATTACGCTGTCTATCCAGTTCCGGTCATCATTGGAAAACCTGATGAAATCCCTTTATTCGTGCCATCCATTCTTCGTCAGGTGCATCAAACCCAATGAACTAAAGAAACCCTTGGTAAGGAGAATATTTCATGATCGCACACTATATATTATATTATACCTATTAATCACTATTAAGTTCTAACCTTTTTTTTTGACACAGATATTCGATCGCAGTCTCATTGTTCGGCAGCTCCGCTACGCAGGTTTGATGGAAACAGCTCGCATTCGCCGTGCGGGATTCCCGATTCGTCATTCTTACTTCGACTTTGTGAACCGTTATCGATTCCTCGTTCACAATATCCCACCGCCCCACAAGGCTGATTGCCGAGCAGCAGCGGGGAAAATCTGCAGTGAGGTGCTCGCCGGGCAGATTGAGTTTCAACTCGGAACTACCAAAGTGTTCCTAAAAGACTCTCACGACGCATACTTGGAAGAGATGCGAGAAAAGATATTGGAAAAGTATATTCTGCTGCTTCAAAGGAACATAAGGCGCTGGATAGCGAGAAGGCGATTCTTGCAGTTGAAGGCTGCAGCTCTGGTTGTTCAGAAGCACTGGAGGGCACGGGGGTACAGACAGAGATACTTGGCTATGCGCAGAGGATATCTACGCTTACAAGCATGTATCATGTCTCGCCAGCAAACGGCCACGCTCTCCAGAACAAGGAAGGCAATGATACAAGGGCAAGCGCTGGCCAGAGGGTACTTGGTAAGAAAAGTGGTAAGAGAAAAAGGTGGATACATCAAACAGCAGCTCGTCCTTCTAAGAAAGAAGAGAGACGAAGAGCTGGAAGAGATGAAGCAGAAGGGAACAGCGAACTATGAACAAAAGGCAAATGGGAATCTTGACAAGAGAGTTAACACCCTGTTCCAGAATGTTTGGGTGGAGAGGATTGGTGAGAATATCACACCCACCAAGAAGAATGCCCACGTCGATGACAGTTACGTGGACGACATGTTTGAATTCCTCCAAGATGGCTCTACAGAAAGCCAAGTGAAGGGAAATGTTATGGTAAGACTACTTTATTTGAATTATGCTGCCTATTATTATTTGTGTTAAATTAAAAAGTAAATGTTAATGTTATTCTATAATTTTTCCCCAGTTGCGACAGCAGAGTGAGCACAAGCAGGCAGACATAGAAATGCCGGGAGTGGAGGAGCCTGAAGAAGACCTCTCCGCTTACGACTTCAGGAAGTACGCAGCCACGTACTTTACGGGTAATAGCAGCTACCAGCATAGCCGGCGTGCTCTCCGCCGCCCGCTGTTGGAGTGTGGTGACGACGGCTGGGCAGCCGCCCGCGCCCTCTGGGTCGCCCTGCTCAGGTTCATGGGAGACCTGCCCGAGCCCAGAGACGCCGGCGATGCAGATGCTACTCCAGTTATGACCAAACTGACGGAAACCCTAGGGAGGGCTTTCCAGAATTCAGAAGAATATCAGGTGTTTAACCTAACATTTTATAATTCTATCTTGTTTAGATTAAAAATTCGGTCTATACATCAAGCCATTTCCCCACTGGGGTAGGTAGAGAAGACCGCCATACGGTTCTTGGCAAACACCTTTTGCTTCATTTACATTAATATATATATTTTCTTTATTCATTTTATTAGAAATTGCAGGTGTTTTTTTGTTTATAATTTTTTTACATCATCTTTTCTACTATAGAATGGTTAGGCTTTAATTTACTTATCAGAGTAAAGCCTGATTCACACCAACGTCCGGTTCCGCTCAGTGCCGATATTGTTCCGCAAGAAAACTTATTGATATGGTATGAATATCAATCCAAGAGTATGTGCCAAGACAAATTTGTGTGACAGTATATCCTTCTGCCCACCCTTGTGATGTTTAACTACTTATTTAGTTAAATAATTATTTTGAAGTGTAAAAATACTAACATCGCAGATTTATTTTTTTCAAAAACCATTTTAAAAAAAAAATGGTTTAAAAAAAAAAAAAATCTGCGTTGTAAGTATTTTTACACTTCAAAATAATTATTTAACTAAATAAGTAGTTAAATATCACAAGGGTGGGCAGAAGGATATACTGCCACACAAATTTGTCTTGGCACATACTCCTTGATTGATATTCATACCATATCAATAAGTTGAGCGGAACCGGACGTTGCTGTGAATCAGGCTTAATACAATTTTATGTATTGATGCGTTTTCTACCTTCTAAACCTAGTTTTGTTTCAGAATATGATGTCTAATAATGAGAGTGCGTATGCTAGTGAAAAACAACGCAAAAAGATGATAAACATGACACTGAAAAAGCAAACCAAACTCCGAGATGAACTTCACCGAGGACTCTTGGAAGATAAGCAAACCAACGACTTCTATGAAATGTGGCTCAGCGGAAGAACTTCTAACTTAGAGAAGCTTCACTTCATTATTGGCCACGGTATTCTAAAACCGGAATTAAGGTAAATTTATTTCACATCTTCGAGTTGAACTTTTATGAACTCTTTTCTATTTTATTACTTATTTGATGTTTCTGTATTATTTTAGGGATGAGATTTACTGCCAGTTGTGCAAGCAGCTTTGCAATAATCCAACTAAAGCTTCGCACGCCAGGGGTTGGATTCTGATGTCGCTCTGCGTCGGCTGCTTCGCTCCCAGCGAACGGTTCGCCAACTACCTTCGGGCATTCATACGGGAAGGCCCTCCTGGATACGCACCCTACTGCGATGGCCGCCTTAACAGGACTATAAAGAATGGCCCGAGGACACAACCTCCCAGCTGGATAGAACTCCAGGCAACCAAATCTAAAACACCCATTGTACTGACTGTCACATTTATGGATGGATCTACTAAAACTGTACAAGCAGACTCGGCCTCTACAGCTGAAGAGGTCGGGAACCAAATTGCGGAGGGTATCGACCTTAAAGACATATTCGGCTTTTCGCTATTCATCAGTCTTTTTGATAAAGTGCTTTCGCTGGGAAGTGAAGGCGATCATGTGATGGACGCCGTTTCCCAGTGTGAACAGTATGCCAAGGAACAAGGAGGTATCGAGAAGAATGCTCCCTGGAAACTGTTCTTCCGCAAGGAGCTCTTCTCCCCGTGGCACAACCCGGTTGAAGATTCTGTCGCCACCAATCTCATATACCATCAAATAACGAGGGGTGTTAAGTTTGGCGAGTACAGATGTACAACTGAAAATGACATAGCCGTATTAGCCGCTCATCAATATTACGTAGAATATGGCAACAAACTGGACCCCGTAGTTTTACAAAAAGTGGTGAACAACTATATTCCCAACCAATTTTTGCAAGCTGGAGATAATGCTGTTGTAAAGTGGGAGGCCTTGATCAAGACCGCTTTTGAAAGCAGTAACTCTATCAAACAACGTGTTGATCCTATTCATTGTAAAGAAGACGTAGTTATCTTTGCCAAACTCAACTGGCCAATTCTCTTCTCCAGATTCTTCGAGGCAATCAGAACTAAGGGAGCGTCTGTAACAAAGGATAATGTCATTATCGCCGTCAACTGGACGGGAATATATATTGTTGATGACCAAGAGCAGATTCTTTTAGAACTCTCGTTTGTGGAAATTACTTTTGTCGGCTTCAATAAAGACAAAAAATCCAAGGTCGGTAACTTCACCCTAATGACTATTCAAAAAGAAGAAATCGTGTTTGAGTGCCTGGACGCAGAAGATCTGAGTAACCTGGTCATCTTCTTGATCGATGGACTCAAAAAGCGATCGCTGTACGTCATCGCCCAAAAAGACGTCAAGGAATCAGCAGACACTTCGTCCTTCCTGGAGTTCAAGAAGGGCGATCTGATAACTTTGGTGAATGACGTGGGTGATACGATCATGACGTCGACCTTCGGCAATGGGGAATGCAATGGCCGCTCAGGAATATTCTCAACAGAGAATGTGTATGTATTACCGACAATGACTAAACCTCCGCAAGATATTTTGAATCTGTTTAAGAAAGATGGTGCCATGGACAAATATAAACAAGAGAAATCTAAGTACAATACAATGCAGCGCAAGAAAATGTACACCTTGCAGAAATATGCACAGGAATACTTCAGAGCCAACTATAATGCCTCGGCCACAATATCCAAAGCCTCTGCAATCACGACGGTTCGAAAGGGAGCCACGGAGGAGTTGTGGAGACACGGACGGGAACCAATCAAGCTGCCACTTCTGCAAAAGTTGCAAGGAAACGAAATGCTTTGTAAAGAAGCCTGTTCGATTTTCGTCAGCATGCTGAAGTACATGGGTGACATGCCCGCCCCCAGACCGCGTATCGCCTCGGAATACACGGACGACATATTCGCTCCCGCATTAAAACACGAAGTTCTCAAGGACGAAGTATACTGCCAAATCATGAAGCAGTTGACAAACAATCGCATCCAGTTGAGTGAAGAGCGCGGCTGGGAGCTGCTTTGGCTAGCTACCGGGTTGTTCTCGTGCAGTCAGACCCTCACCAAAGAATTGGTAGAATTTTTGAAAACACGTCCTCATCCTATTGCCAAGGAATGCCTCCAGAGATCATACAAATCTCAGAAGAGCGGACAGCGACAGTATCCACCATACTTGGTCGAAGTGGAAGCCATACAGCACCGCAGCATGCAGATTTACCACAAGGTTTACTTCCCAGATGACACCGACCAGGCTTTCGAGGTTGATTCCACTACAAAGGCTAGAGATTTATGCCTTCAAATAGCTGAGAGACAGGGCCTCAGGAATAGTGATGGATTCAATTTGTTTGTTAAGATTGCAGATAAAGTATTCTCCGTGCCAGAGAACTACTTCTTCTTTGACTTCATACACGAGCTCATAGACTGGATTAAACAATCGCGGCCGGGACGCAATAGTAAGTTATCATTTATTCCTCTTCTAATAAAGTTTGCATCAAACTGTACTTACATTAATGTTATCTTTATATGAGTTGTATCTAATTAGAACTGAATTATTTATTACAGCTGGTGCTCCAATCCAATTCCAATATCAAATATTCTTCATGAAGAAGCTGTGGATTAACACGATCCCCGGAAAGGATGTCAACGCAGATCAGATATTCTATTTCCCTCAAGAGTTGCCAAAGTATTTACGCGGATACCACAAGTGTGGTAAATCCGATGCGGTCATGCTGGCTGCTCTGATATACCGGGCGAGATTCGGAGAAGACATTTCCCAAATGGCCGGCGCTGCTTTCCAACTACAGAGCCTTTTGCCAGTGGACTTCTTGAAACTGCAGCCGCAGGCCGAGTGGCGGAAGCAGATTGGAACTGCGTACATGAGGGATTCCGACAAGACCCCGCAGCAAGCCAAGGAGGCCTTCCTCAACATTCTTTACCAATGGCCAACGTTTGGAACGGCATTCTTTGAAGTCAAGCAGACGACAGATGCCAGTTTCCCGGAGGTTGTTATTATCGGCATCAACAAGAACGGAGTCAGCATCATTCACCCTCAAAACAAGGTAAAATCAATCAATTATGTATTTCTAATTCATCAAATGCACACCAAGTATTGGTAAATATGTTCATATTTATAATACAATATACATACGAGACATATGTATGTATGTGGAATGAAGGGCTGGGAAAAAAATCGAGTTTAGAGTTGAGTATGCAAAGTCGCTCCATAGTTATGTTTCTTCTAACGATATTTATTTATATTATAATCAATTTTAGAAATTTAATTAAAAAAATTATTCGTCAAGATATAAAATAAAATATGATACGATTCACTAATTGAAAAGCAAGGTAAAATTTTTGAGTGTACTCATTTTGCTTATTTTTACTTATCCCTCTCTTCCTTTCGCACACAGATACACATATAGGTAGATACAAATCATTAATCTTAATTTTGCTTCAAGAATGCAAATATAGTGAGAAATTTATTAGATCGATTGTGATAATTGCCTCTGGCAAAATTCATCCATTTGTTATTTACCGTTTATCCTTACTCTAGATAAGAATAAATTATTTGAAAGAGATGTAGGTACAGATATTTTTGACGATGATAATCAGAGATTAGAGAAATTACAAATCACAATAATTGAGTTAACCTACTTGCAAGTCAGTACGTATTAGAATGATTAAATTTTCTACATTTCGATGTATTGGTAGAAGGTAATTAATAAGGCAGTGGAGGCAAGACAGGTTTGTTGCCTCTCCTCTGGTAATAAAGTTAACCATAAAAGTTAATGTGAAATTTCCTGTTTCAGAACATATTGGTGACTTATCCATTCTCGGAGTTGGCCAA
Organism: Drusus annulatus; assembly: GCA_022651775.1. Classification (NCBI taxonomy): domain Eukaryota; kingdom Metazoa; phylum Arthropoda; class Insecta; order Trichoptera; family Limnephilidae; genus Drusus; species Drusus annulatus. The sequence continues at coordinate 112,352 of JAGWCC010000737.1, forward strand.
CTGGTCTTCTGGTAATACGTACTTCCACATGACGCTCGGCAACTTCATGAGAGGATCCAAACTCCTGTGCGAAACATCTCTCGGGTACAAGATGGATGACCTCATTTCTTCATACATTGCTCACATGAAGATTGCGGCGTGAAGTAATTAGCAAACACCCAATGTTTTTCAAACAGTTATTTTCTCAAGTATTTATTGAACACATCATCACGGCGCTACATCTCAGGGTGGGATTTGAATGTTCTCCTTCGGCTCCATTCCCTATTCATTTGCCTACAAATCCTCAAGTCATGCCATTTGGTTCAAATCATCATGATTTTAATTTTTGGCATTCTTTCCACGTAGCCAGCCCACAGTCTTCTGAACCCACAGAATCTAATATTTGCAAAAATCACGTTTAACTAATTTCACTTCATAAGTAATGCTATGACATTTATTGTGCAATCATCTTTTATATTTACTAAAAATATATCCCGAACTGTGAGATAACCTCAATCTGCCGAATGGTCAGTTTTCTTTAGCATGCATCAACTTCATACTTCTAAAGTATGTAGTATAATACAGTAGTAATAGCATTTAACAATATAGCTGATAGTATTACTATAGTCAGAGAGCACGCAAATGTGTTAAAATCATGGTTTATGACAAAATTATCTGAAAATTTTGTATGGATAAAACCAATGGTATGCTTTCAGGTTTAATTTAATAACTTATTATTCTGCATAGTATTTATTTGTAAATAAAATTATATTTCATAAGGTAATCACAAAATATGAATGACAAGATCAATAAACTTATTTTAGAACAATTTGGCTGCATACATTATGTGTTAATATTTCTTCAGTTGAATATGCATAATTTATTACAAAAAGTTGTTTAGGTGTTTGAGAATTACCTTTTCCAAATGTAGATGGAAAAAAAAGCTGGTGGAAAAGGAGAAGAGCAACCGATAAGAATACAATTTAAATTTACACTTCCGAATTAGTCATTGGAGGGTCGAAGCAAAGACCGGAGAATTTTTTTCCCTTGACCAAATGAATATTGATTTTGTTCCCATCGTACTCCAGGTTGACTCCAATTCCAGCTTCTCGCAGGAGGAGCGTCACCTTGTGTTCCTGTCGATGGACTTTGTAGTCAAACCAGGAGTTGGAGCGGTACCCGTACTGCAGGGCCGGGAGCTTCTTGTCATTGAGGCTGAACTGGAAGTCTCCGTGGGTGTGAATGTCAAGATGGTCATTGAATGCCACAATGCGAAGAGCCTAAAAAATAATAATATTAGCCTTTCCCAAAAAAAAATTATTTGTGGAATTGCTATATATTGTTTTTAATCTTAACCTGAAACGGGCATAATCGTAACATTTACACTGCAAAATGTGTTTGTGAAAAACTCAGATATGGATGGCAACTAATAAGGTGTTTTTAGATGTTGAAAACTAATTATATTGTGAAACCCAATATTTTATGACCAACGGGAATCCTGGGGTTCCACATTGCACAAGTTGAATAAGGTTATATTAATGAGTTGGCACAAGTGATATCTGTAATGTGTTGAACTGAACTCCTGAACAATTAAGATAAGTCACTTAACCGTTACTTCTGGCACAACAATGATATGTTTGGCATTGGGATCATTCTGAGCCTCTTTGTGTGTCAGCTAAGTTTTGAATCAAACCAACTATTACATTAGTAGCCGGAAGCCTGTCAATAATACAGGAAAATGAGAAATACATTTACAGGGCAAAAGTTTCTCAATTTTTGTATCTCTAAAATATATTCTTACACTTAAATATCTCTTAATTTATGTCAAAATTTTACCATAAAATCCATATTTTAAACACAAAACATTATTTGCCATAAATAATATTCATCAACCCCTGTGAACTAGGCCTACGGATAACTAATATGATAATGTAAACAAATTTCAGAGTATTTTATCATATCATCTAGTCGAGTATATTTTTTGCCAGAGGAAAAATCCTGATGGAAATATGCATACATAAGATTTACGTTTGCAAGTCATTATTGAAATTTGGACAATTGTGATATAGTTCAGAAGAAGGTAAATGTATTGTTTTGAGGATGAAACAAAAATGTTTGATTTTCGAGCGAAACAATAAATTATGATAAAATCTTACCAATGGATAGGTTTCATCCACCTTCTTGACATAAATTTTCCACTTTGGATCGTCCCCCTTTTCAGAAGCATAAAGAGTCCACTCCTGCGGAACATGGTACTCAACATGTGTGTAGAACTGGTTCACAATAGAATCAGGCGTTATTTGGCAAATGTATGTTATTCCCAAGCTTTCGAAGATGGGATGGATATCTGGCACTAGCGTGCTGTAGGGGCGAGCCATTCCAGTCCAGTACCAGTTGCTAAGTGGAATACCTTCGTACTTGTGGCACCCATTAGGGGTGTGTATTGCCAGGTTTAGATCCTCAGTAGCCACTGGATAATCAAGCACCATTTTAATGTGACCCTCTTTGGTTGTTTTTTCTTCGTCAAACACACGCACAAAGTGGTGACCGTATTCTGCCCTTAGCCAGTCCTTAAAATAGATCCAAGCGTGGAGATATTCCTTGGGCAGATTAGCATACTTGGCATCATACTCGTAATGACGTAATGAGGATTGCGCCATCATACACTGGAGGGAGTTGTAGGTATCAGGATGACATTGAGGATAAACGGGCAGTTTGGATTGTTCCAGCTGCTCTGACGACAGTTCATTCTTTGCGGTTATGTCCATCTTCATTTCATTCTGAGGACATTTGTTATTGACTACCTCTCCACCCAGCATGTTCCAAAAGCTGGAGATCGATTCATCATTCTTTTCGTTGCGTCCATTTATACATAACTTGTAATCGGGCAAACCGGGCTTCATTCTAGTAACAGTTATAGCGGTGTTCTTTATTAAATTATTCATCAAGTCAGCATTTATATTAGTATCCCAACCCTTTAAAACTTTGTCGACATTCTTCAAATTGTATGTGGATCTGATGTTAATGGTTGTTGCGTTGACATTTATGCCCTCGGTTACTAAGCGTATAGTGAGATCAGCGTGAGTTGCGGGAGAATCGACACTCGGGGTAAAGCGTATACCCATTCCACACATCCCCGGGTTAGCTGAGAGTGTGACGTAAGCCCACCAGTGCCTCAGTGCCAGGAGCAACTTCAAGATTGGTAGGTTGCCCCAATTCTTATTGTAGTTGCTTAAGAACTCTCTCTGCAGGTGAATGAGCCTGGAGGGTGTTATTGAACGTTCACAGTCGAATATGGCAACTTTCAAATGGAGACCTATATCTTCTAGTTCCCTGTCCATTACAACATGCTGAAATGAAATTCAAAATTAAATCATGGCTGAAATAAAAGTTAAATAAGTCAAAATAATAATAGTATGTAGATGTATTACCTCTTTGCGATATTCTATCCCTTCAGAGACTCTTTGGTAGTCAGTGAACTTAAGTTTGTCCATGTCGTATTGGTAAACTTGCGTTTGAACAAAGGCTTGGAATCCAAAATGATCTGTCACCATATCCTGGCTGGGAACAGTGTTGAAAGAGAACTTAGCTGTTTTCTGCTGAGTGTTGATACTGAGATCGAGTGAGAGAGGAAGATACTGGTCAACTGTCAGGAGCCTCCTGCTGCCGTGCCAGCTATTGGTAATCGGATCAAATACATTCAAACCGTACATTTGATAGTTCCATTCAACCATATCAAGTCTAATTTTCAAATTCTCTATGTAATTAAGGGTCTCAGGCATGTAGAGCCAATTTAATTTTTGCACCGTTGGAGTACTGACATAAACATAGGCTGGTATTCCAATGTCTGTGATTATCATAACTCTTCCTTCAACCGCTTGGGCAATTCCATATTTGATATAATGGTTAGGTTCTGCTCTTACGACTTCATCCAAGAGTTTTTGCAGTGCACTCGGGTCATTATAATAATGAACGGACACAATGTGGTTGCCGTGCAGAGATATATATTCAAGGTGGAAATCATCAGACGTCACCCCAGTCTCTGGGTTCATGATGGCCATATATAAGTCGTAACTTAATATGGCACTATTTGACGTGCCGGTCTTCATATTGGACAGCACGATTTCTCGGAGACGTTTGCTGATAGTCAGCTTTGCGTATGTTGAATATCGATTAACCATTAGATTTGAAAGATGCGATGAAAACTGCACATAGAGAGCTGTAGACAGGTGTGTCATGAGGTTTCCCACTTGCGAAGCTTTCAGCACGGAGCCCATGTTGAATCCTGAGTCATAATAGTCATATTGGTAAACAGAACTCTCAGTTGTAACATTGGCCGGTCTGCGGATATAGTGCAGAATGCGTTTAGAGTTCAAAGATGACATGTGATAGCAGGGGCTCACAGAAGCAGCGAGCGTTTTTAGAGTAGTGTAATATACGTTGTAAAGATGTTGGTCGCTTTCTGTTATCATGAACCAGTAAAGCTTCATTTGGCTATTCATGGAAGGATTGGCCATCAGTACGGACAGAGCACTTGTGCGAATCTCTAAAGTTTCGTTACCATTCACGAGAATGGGCCAGTAGATTCCGTTGGCCATGTCGGAATGCTTCAGGTGAACACTCTTGGCAGCCCATATAGCCAGGTTACGCAGCTGTGGCGTTACTTTGTAAATCGTAGTTTTATGATTCATAATCAACGGTTCCAGGAATTTGGTGACTTTCAATGACTCCAGATTCTGTAAAGCGCTAATATACAACATTTGGTCATAGTAGTGTTTGGCCGTTTTGAATTCATCGATGAAATAATTAAGGTAACCATTGACTTCTGCACTATCTGGATGAGCTTTCAAAACTCTGGAAACTAAGGTGGAGAAGCAGAGAATGGCGGCACCCCTTACTTCCTGCTTAACATCACTTCCCCAAGTAGAAAACTCTACCAGTTCTTTCAGCAATGCTTCATTGGGAAACTGTGTGTGGAAAGCCAGTTGCTGTAGCATTTTTACAGCTACTTCACCGCTGACACTTTTGTTTTTAATAATGTCCCTGATGAATATATTTGAAGCGTGCGTTCCAACAAATGGTAAGATTTGGTAAAAAACATCCAGCATAGCTTGGTCATTTTTATCTGTGGCGTCAGAAATAATTCTGTAACAATGGTCCAAACTTTCAACATCGAAAAGGCGAAGATAAATCAGAAGCTCTTGAATTGTTTGTCCCTTGGTCCAATCTGGTTCCTTCAACGTAACGTGGCTGGTTTTCAGGTATTCAACCACCTTTTGTAGTGAAACTCTCATTTTTGGCATCACCTTATCGAGGTCAACCTTGGACCTTCCTAAGGTCATATCGGGGAAGCTCCCGGGAATAGCATTGGGTTGGTACAGTTGCGCCTTAACACCATGTGGCATCAGATGTTCGAGGCTGCCCACATCAGTCAAAGGTGAGACATTCAATTTCTTCATAATCTGCTTAACGTGAACGGAATGAGCTCCCCCCTTGCCGCTTACCGGATAGAAAAAGGTGCTTCCATCGCTCTCGAGGCGATTGATCATGAATGCTTTGTTTGTCCATTCTACATCGTAGGTGCGATAGAGATTTTGCTGAATAGAGTTATCGAAGCCAGCCTCGCAATGGCCGGGGGAAACAACATTGAAGTTCATTTGCCATTTGTGATCCTTGCATGAAGTTACCCATTTGTTTATTGTTGTGCTGGTCTTATCGTGTGGCACGACGTCGTACTGAATTTTACAATGACCATGAATTAGCTGTTCATCTGAGTTAAATGAATATGGCTTCGTTTTGGTCAAGTCCATTTGCAAGTAGTCGAGTTGAAGAAGGGAAGCTATGGCTTGCTTCATGTTAATCGACCATTGTTGATCATCTTTGTCTGTAAGAACGTTGAGTACTTTCCCATCCAGACTATACTGAACGAAGAAAGGAAGTTGGAGACATTCGGTCTCTGGAGGAATAGGATGAGTGTTTGTCTCATCCACAAGTTTGCCCTTTCCTAAGAAGGTGGAGTAGGTTAGATCTTGCAGAGAAATCAGACTGCCATTATTGAACGTCTTGATGTGAATGTTAGCGTTGATAAAGTACTCGGATGTGAAGAGTGTTGGATCTTCTACGGAGTTCCGAACATGTCCATGGTAACTGTAGACTATTTCTTGATCAGTTTTGAAGAGCTGTGCCTGAGCCACTGCTATCAGTGCAAGTAGCAACGCTGTTGAACACAAAAGAAAAATCAATTAGCCGAAAATATTTAAAAAAATACATTATTGTTTGGGTGGATCCACTAACTAATAATTACATACTAGCAGGTTAAAAGTCCGCTACCGTGGGTTTTTTGCTGTTAGCCCCGATGGGCGGCTTTTCGGTGTTGTCCCTTTTGTATGATTAACAACGGCCATCTGCCAACGCATTGTATAGTAACCAACTATCCATCACTTCGTTTCCCTCGAAGGGTAAGCAGAGAGTATGGACTGCCACACGATATCTTGGCACACCCTCCTTGCTTCATTCACATTCATGTATCGTTTCATTCATACTCTTGTTATTCTGACTCTTGGTCATGCCATGTTTTCCTCGGGCATCCCCGACTTCTTCTACCATACACTTTCACATCATATATTGTCCTGGCACTTCTTTTTCCATTTTTACGTCAAAAAAGGTTGGGAGCCACTGTTCAATATTGACGTTACCATAGTAACATTAATTTGGTAATCATGCGAAATGATTAACTGATATTAAAACTATAAATAAAAATAATCTCGCAAAGTTGAAGGAATGTTGGGAGATGACAGAATAACCTGCTTGCTAACATCCTCATATAAAATATAACTTATCAATGTTTAAAAAAAGATGCACTTGAAAATTAATATTGGCGAAAATATAAACATTCAAATTCGATAAGAAAATATGGACAAACAATTTCACCATTTTTTAAAGAGATAGTGATTCACTGTTTGGATAATATCATATTATGAATGATTGCGACTTACTCAATATTTTCCTTTTTATTTCAAAATATAATTAAAAAGTTTAAAAAAATAAGGATAAAGATAGATTAAAAGTTGAGTAGGCATATCTATGTATGTGTTTGACAGTAGTTTATAACGTGAAGATGACGTATTTTCACTTTCTGATTATTTACTTCATAATACAGTGAAACTCCCTTATAAGGTTTTCCAAGAGACTGGAGAAAAATACTTCTTTATGGAAAAATCTTTATATAATAGATAAATTAGGTCAATTTCAGTTTTCAAGGGATCGAAAAAGAAAAACTTATTGAGTGAATTTTACTGTGTATAAATTTAAAAAGAAGTTTGCAGCAATTCAACATTTTTGTCTAAGGTATTATGTGAATTATGGGTTGGATTTGAATAGTGAATGTTTCTTGCATAGAGCTGCCTAAAATCATAACTAACAGAGTTTCAGAATTATTTTAATGATGGAATCTAATATGTATAAGATTGGATATGCAACTGGTATTTTAATTTCACAATCATAAGAAATCAATTTGCCAGAGCTGAACACCACCTTTGAGAAAACATTATTTTAGTTATAGTCGGCGTAAGGTTAAGTGTCAAAATGGCCTTAAAAGCCGAAAGAGTTTTCACTAAAAACTACCAAAACTAAATAATAATAATATTAAATGTAATGCAATTGAATTACATAAAAAAATAAAATGAAGTTCTACAAATTGAACACAAAAACTATAAATAACAACTTAATAAAATACAATTTTTTTGTGAAAGTACATTACCTTTTTCAAAGAGAAAATATTTATTATCCCTACCAAATTCAATGCAACATGTGAAAAACAAAAACCCCATAGCATGACGTATCAAAAGATTAAGCCATCGAGTTGATGGTAAAATCCACTAAGGACGTGAGAAGTTATCAGGATTAATTTATACTTGTTTTTTGGTCCCTTGAAAACTAACTGAAATACAAAAATTGTCTAAGTGAACCCACATATTAGAAGTTCGCTTTTCGGTCCCAATGAAATCCTTATAAGAAAGTTTCACTTATTATGGTAAGTGAATTCAATTTAGTGATTCTGAATATAAGTTAGACCACAGACGATGTCAATGAATTATTAACTTTAAAACAACCTTGCCCAAAACTGCATAAAAATATTCCATTGCACAAATAATAAACAGATAAAGAAATTAATGGAAGAGGTTGGACAAAAAAAAGTTCAACAAAGTTTTAAAAAAACTCACCATATAAGACAGCCATGGTGACTGGGAGCCACGCTGCAACTGAAGCTCTACTGTAGATTTCTCTCTTTAAAGTCTCGGTATTATCAAATGACTGATGACCTTAAAGGTGCAATTTTTTTCCAAAAAAATAGATAATACGATAATATTCAAAATTAAAGGAGAATTAATGTTGATAGAGGAGAATTGCAGCACGGCTTAGTACTCCAAAAGTAAAAAAAAACATATTATCTTTGTAATATTTGCTGCAAGAATCTTAAATCATAGCTTATATTTTATTTGTAAAAGTTGTATGCATGCAATGACATCTCTAGGGATGCTGTGCCAAGGGTGTTTTAGGAAAAGTACATTGTAAGGTAGAAATAATGAGCTTGCAGATATTTCAGAACCACGTTCAGCAATAGCATGACTCATTCTTAGCTAGGGCATGTCGAACTTTGTACTAGCATTGAAGGGGTCAATGATGCTTGTTCCTAGAACCTTTTATTGAAGTACCAGTAAAACAGGCACATCGTTCAATTCCGTAATCTCCCCTCCAAATATGGGATTAACCGTATTGCCAGAGTCAAGGGTCATGATTTTGATAATTATTCAGTTTTAACCATAGATAATAAAATGAAAATTTTATATGGGACCATAATGTGAAACCAAATGTGCATGCTGGGATTATCAAAATTTCAGGCACATTAGATTTGCGCTTGTTTGATAATTGAAAATCATTATTTATCTTCTGGTGCCCTTTTCTATCAGAGGTTGGCAGGTTGGCTATCGTAAGGGAATATCTACCCTGCAGGTTACAGCTCAATTCAGTGGTACTACGCTTGTACCAGTCACACAGGTTTCAAAGCCATGAGGTGCAACGTTTTGTACTACTCCAAATTCCATTAATCTTACCCTGGATTATCAGTTGGATAATCTTGTATTTGTCAATTCACAAGATATTGATATTTTTTTGCGTGGCAGAGCAAAGTATAGAACTGTAAATGTTTAAAGCAGCCTAGCTTTCATCCTACAGTGGCTAATAATGTTTGAATTGATGAGAATTTTCTCTAAAAGGTATCGATAATGGATGCTCTGGATAATATAATAAATATTTAACATTTTATCCGCATTCCTGATGTGTATAGGGTGACGCATGTGCATTCATACTTTTTCTAGCAAAATTGCGCATAGCAGCGTATAGTTCAGCAAGCTACAATCTAGGAGAGGGGAAAAAGAAAAACACAATCAAAATAATTGCATGCAGTGTTTTTGTTTTCTTCAGTCTGCTGTCTGCCAACAATTAGATAAGAATGAAATAATTAAAACAATTTCAGCGTTTCAAGTTTGTGATTACTTTATTTTTTAAGCTGATATCTACCTTTGCAAATGATGTTGTTCTAAAGGCATTATTATCCTTTCTTGTTTTATTTCAGAAAGCAATTTGTTGACAGCGTTGCTAGAACAATGAAACATAATTACTGGTAGTAATCACAGAGTGATAGGTATTTAATTGGTGACAACATAAATGTGTAAATAATTATGATATCTTTCTCAATATTTGAAAATAAGTGCATTCAAATTATTTACATTAGAAAATTGAATGAGAAAACAGTATGAATCCTATAAACATCTTTTAATAAATAATAATGGTCTTCCTGTAAAAACAAAACTTGGAACAGTTTTTATAATGAAATTTTACAAAAACTATGTGTGTAGGAAGATCATGGTATACGCAATAGCTCAGTGGTTAAAGCCTTCACCCACATAGCTGAAAATTCCGGTGTTCAAATCCTAGCCACGTTAAAACACCTTTATTCTCATGTGATTTTCTAATGTGTTGTTTCAATATAACGATGTGTTGCGTTGTGTATTATAATATGCTCCTATAAAAATTCTCATTAAAAACAAACTGTTTTATCCATAATATTTATTAACAGACTATTATAAATGTAAATTAAAAAAAAAACAAAATCTACCTCTATTCATTTAATAAAGAAACCATTCGACGTAGGTTCGATAACAGCATATTTCCAGTTGTACAAACATTCCAAAATTAAGAGCAATCTGAAAAATGTTGTGCATGTAAAAAAAACTTACAGAAGTAAAACGACCTGCATCAGTTAAGCATCAATATTATTTAATGAAATGCTTATATTACTAAGTAATATTGTTAACCACGTAATATGCAACATTATAAACCATCAACGAAAAAATAAATGCTATCGACTTTCTTGTAGAGCTTCACTTCAAACATTGTTTATAATATACAACACTATTCACTGTTTATTATTGCGCCGGAAGGTTCAGGAGAACATTCTGTCCGCTGGGGAGGTATGTGATATTCCTGGACTTGGATAGTTGGTAAGCGATGTCTTCAGCGGCTTCAATACGCCTGAGTTCGACCAGACCCTCTCCGGCGATGCCAAAGGACTTGGCGAGGAGGATAGCTGCCTGAGCCTCTCCCTCAGCCGTGATGATGGCCGCCTTTTTGCTCTGCTCAGCCTTCTCTACGAGGAAGCGGGCCTTCTCCGCGTCCTGCTGCGCCACCTGCTTCAGCTCGACGGCCTGCGTGAACTCCTTGCCGAAGGTGAGATGCGTGATGGAGATGTCGTCCAGGATAACTCCGAACTGCTGTGCTCTCTCCGTTAAACTCTCGTTTACCTTTTGGGAGACGATCTGTAAGGAAATACAAGTGTTATTGGGTGTCGACACATTCTAAAACTAGCGACAAAACTTTTGTTTTTAATGCGATTCTCAGTGCATTCTTTCGAAGCGCTGCTTGTGCATTTGTGTATTGTATATTTGTTACCTGCATAGTGCGATTAGGTAGTATGAGAAGTGAGGTGGAACAATTGACATTTTACTTTTATCCAATTAACTATACATTTTGTATTGTTCGCATTTGGTCAGGTCAAACTGTTAATACTTTAGGGGGACAGCAGTTATCAAACGAATATCAGAATTGCCACAAAAACATCAAGGAATAAAGATTTCAATGAAAGTCAATTTGATCACTTTGAAATTATGATGCATGGTCTAAGGAATATTCATTATGTTAATTCATACTTGGATCCAGTTAGTTCAAATGCTTTTTTTATATTGTAAGACAATTTATTCCACATTATAGTAGCATTGGTTATGGTACTTTGCAAATTAAAATATCGGGAAGCAAGTGCGGTGTGCCAAGACAGCAGTGTCCACAAAACAGATTTTAAAATACCATTAAAATTTCAGGGTTTCCATGCTTGATATTTGGAAATTAATCGTGGGGGGTAGATTACCGAAATTTAATTTTAAACGGACAGAATTCCTCGATTTTTGAAATTGTGCAACTGCCTTCGGGAAAAAAATTAACATTTGGTTTTTAGAAATTACGGGATATATTTTCTTTTCCCGATTCAACGGGTCAAAAAAATTGTCTTTATATTGAGTAGGTTTGTACCTCTCTCTGTGTGATAAGTTCTCCAGCGTCAAACTGCGCCACAACGGCCTTCAGGACCTCAGTGGTGATAGAGGGAAGGACTCTCTCATCGTAGTCCACTCCGAGGATGGTGTAGATCCTCGGCAGCTGGTCGGGGATGGGTCGGAATAAGATACGCAGGGTGATGTTCACATTTTGGAGATCTGAAAATTAAATAAATCCAACAATTTATACAATATTTATTTGATTTTTATAACACTGTATAAGAGCTCTACTGCTGGAACCAGTGGTGCAATCACATGATCAATGTTGTTAGGAAAAGGTTGTGTGAACAAGTGGAGAAAGAAAAGAGGAAGGTGGGAGAATGTTAAAAAAAAAAACAAAGTTTAAATAATCACCACCATTTTTAATCAATATCTCGCTGTGTAAAAACATTCTAGCAAGTTTTGAAAACAGATATTTCCAATTAAAATGTACATTACACAGTACAGAGTTTATCAAGGGACTCATGAACTTGAGAATTGAGAGCATATTCATCTCATCTTCAAAATAATTCTTCTAATTATTGCAAAATAAAAATGTGGCTGCATTAGCAGACATATTTACGAATACGTTAAAAATAAACTATTAATCACATCACAAGGAACATTATTATTACATCGATTGCAGTAACCCCCTGGCATACGTAAATTTGCAGTTACATAATTGTCATCAAGAGGGGTAGAAGTTGCCAGAGGACGGCATTTCTTTTCACGGCCATCTACCTCCAACACTGACTCTTTATTCTCTATTTAAAAAGAGAATATTTAATTTTGAAGTAAATACTGCTACATGGTGTTTCATTTGTAAAATAATACTTGTAAATAACATAAACATAAAAATAATTGACAAATTCAAGTTATGTAAAGGCCTACGGAATGTAACTCAGAGGATTGCTGAATATTTAAAGCAAAATCGATATAAACAGTGCCCTTGAGGAGATTTTTCACAAAAACGGTGCTATACAAATCATAGAAATAATATTATTATTGAAGCTTATTTAGAAAAATCAATTGTAGGAAGATTGAAAGGAAACACCTAGTTTACATCTATCTTTATCATTTTAAATTGGTATTGTCATAAAAAAATTTTTTATGGAGATTATGAAAATATCTATAGGGATTTCTAACCTTTGCTGCCAGTGATGACAGGAATATTTCTGGGTCTTGACCTGATGTCGAATGTGATAGGCCTCTGAACCCACGGGATGAAGAAATGGGTTCCTTCTCCGGTGACTTCTTGCTTGATTCCCGCAAATCTGTCGAAGATTACTGCTCTGTGCCCTCCGTCAACTGCAAATGCAATATTGTAAAATCTTAAAAAAAACATGCGGTGAAATTTCTGAACTTGAACAAGCCAATAAGAATAAAATTAGGCTTGATTGGGTTTGCAGATTTGGTTAACTTAGAAATGAAGTTGTTTTGTGAACTAAATCAATTCATATAAAATTTGGATAAACATATCAATAATTACCATTATATAGGGCGGAATTAATAACACCCCCGACTAGAGCTACTCCGAGACCGAGCTGCCCGATCCGGTTGAAAAATTGAGTTGTCATCTTCCTTTTCCAAAAAAGAAATCATTCAACATAAATCAAAATGCATACATTACCTCGGTAAAAATAAAATATTTTTAGATCGTTGCATTACTATATTTTTCTCGAAATACTACGGATTGTATCTGTTCTGTAAGATAGGGATTTTGCGATGCGTGTGCAGTTTCATAGGTCAAACTATGTACTACTACCAATCATTTTGTAGGAAGCAGTAAAACATTCAAATTATTACTTATACCACGGTTATGATTTTGCTACAAGGCTCAAATAATACATTTTTTACATTTGATAAGGAAAGATTATACTAAAATAGATGTCCGATAATATAAACTAAAAGAAAACCTTTAACAGGATTATGAGAATATTGCACAATATTTTAGTTAGTTGCCTACACATCCTTAGGATAGGAATTGAAATGACAAAATATACAGATGATTCAACACTATACGCTTTAAAACATTACTTTAAAAAAATAAGTTTATTATTAATGTAAAAAGCCGAGAACTAGCTTCTTTATTATGACATAACCTAAAAACCATTTTGCAGGCAATTTATTGAAATGTAATAATTAAATTGTCTAAAGCTATCCACATGTAGAATTTACATAAGTCAATGGTACCTTTAATTAAAAATTGAAACTGGGAAAAAAGTAATTTTATAATGTTGAAGCTTATAAATCCGTCACACGCCCGGCGAATGTGTAAAATGGCGGAAACATAAACAATATAATTGCGTAATATCATAGAGTCGTTATAGATGGCGCTGAATTCAAAAATATAATTATATCGGTAACTTTTTAATCGAATAAACCTTTCTAGTAAACGTCTTTTTAAGTACCTTTACAGCTGTTACAGCATATCTGAAAAAAAATGTTAATCTTTTTGCACCAAAGCACACATATCTGCAAAAGATACTTAAAATATTGTGTATTTCACATAGCAGAATAGACCTGTTGGCTCAGCACAATGACACAGGGTATAGTACTATTAAATAACATGTCTCTTGATATCTTCAACATAAACCTCAAAATTTCAAGAGGTATGTTAACAATATCTCTTAATACATTTGCTATTTTATGTTACTGTTTATGTATATTGTAAATGGACGCAGTCTGTAATACAAAAAAATACGAAAATTATATTTAAATCTTCACACGGTTTAAACAGTTGTTCATTATTAAAAAAGAATACTGAAATAACAAATTTGGGATACTGGTAGTACCTTATCGAAAATTACCGGCTTAGGTTATGCGTTTCTTAGTTTGGCTTTGTCTATGACTCTTTTTGACGTTTGATGATTTTAATGTTTTGAATTTTTCAAAATAATTTGTTATCATTTCGCAGTTTTCGCACACAGTGTTGACTCATATTCCGCAGCTTTCCTTCCTGATTTCGTTAAAATTATTCACCATGAGTGCAGGCGATGAATTTGATTTTAAACCTAGCGTTCTTCTGGTCGATGGTATCGACGTGGAGTAAGTTAAAACTTACACCTTATTATTCAAATATTTTATACAAATAACACTGCAATTTAACAACATCATCACTAAACCACCATTTTCATTTTTAGGAAATTGGAAAAGGGTATGGTAACATTTGAAACCGACACAGAATTTCTTCACCAACTGGAGTTAAATACTCATGAATATGAACAGTCAGATAATGAAGAGGAATGTAAATTCTTTGGGTACAAAGACATAGATGATTGGAAAAGAGAGTCGTTTGGCAAGCTATGGTCTCAAATGACCCCTATTGATGATAGGGAGCTCTTGAGAAAAACAGTTATTACTGCAAGCGAGGGTCCGCTAGTGGAAAGCAAGGCCACTGTTAAAGTGAGACTGAGCGGGTTTTGTCAGGGATCTGAAGAGCCTTTCACTTGCACTGTCGATAATAAATCAATGGTAAGTTAAGATACTCTTATATAAATGGTATCTTTATATTTTTCTTGCAACATTTTTTCATGGGAAGATGTTCCATAAAATTTAATATTGGAGACAGCATATATTTATGTAATATTGTATTTATTTGTTTGTTTTAGTGAATTGTGTTATATTATGCTAGACAGAGCCCTCTGCTTCCAAGAAGTAAATTGAAAATCAATTAATCGGTTTTCTTTTGTTGAGATTAATTATTTAATCTTGTAATTTCCTCGGGCCCGAAAAAGCTGTTAGATTTACTAAATTAGTTTTATTCTTAGTCGATAATGGTTTATTTTTCTTAAAGCACGCATTTCCAACGATAATTTTACGAAAAGTTAGAATAAAATAAACATAAATATAGAAAAAAAATCCTTTGTCAATAAGCAACAGGCGTAAGGGACAAATCGCTATTTTTCAAGAGAGCGAAAACTGTGAAAATAATTATATAACAATTTCTATTCACAAACGAAAGAAAAACCTCTTATATTTACATACTTAGTGAAAGAATATATGTTTTCTCATTTACACAAAACTCGTTTTTTTTTTCACTCCTACTGAAAAGAAGCTATTTGTCAGTTACGACATTTTGGCTTGAAACAGTTCATATACATGTACAACATCATTTTTTCAAGATAAAGTAGAATAATATGGTTTCTAGGTTTTACACATTGACGACGGCGGCCAGTTGGAAGGCCTGGACATGGCTCTGAAGACCATGAGGGTCGGAGAATACTCCCGCTTTTTACTTTCCTACAAAGTCATGTACGGGGAGTTAGGATGTCCGCCCCTCATCCCCGCCGGGGCCAACTGCCTCTTCAACATATTGGTGGTCGCAGTAGTCCCTGCTGTTGAAGATAGGCAAGATTATTCACTACATTACTATTATATCTATATTGCTTATTGCGGATTAGAATTCGTTGATCGAGCAGTCCAAAGCATCGGGTTCTGTAAATCCTCTGCTAGCTAAGTCCTCCATCATTGTACAAGCTACATTTTCTGTTTATAATGTTGGTAGTAGGAGGAATTAAAATATTTTTAGATTATTCGTAATGTGGCAATGTTTGTTTTTTTTTTTAAAGAAGACGAAGAAGTAAACCTCTTATACTTAACAGTGATCTATAGTCTCTAGTAGTGCTTGGTTTAAAAAATATATGGAACAAGTAATCTTAACAAACTTTTCCATGTAATCTCATAAAGCCACCCGTTTTCTTATGAATGCAAGCATTCCTTAGGTGTAGCTATAACTGATCACTATGAATGAGATCGATGACATTAAAAAAATAATTCTAATAAATAACAACAACAGTTGTTTCAATGTAAAAGTAGAACATTTCAGAGTTTTCTAGGGAGACAGAGCCATAAAGTAAACTTTCTAATAGTAAAAATAATCTATCGACCAATTCTACTATTTTACTATGTTTTATGCATTTTAATTTATACTTTCTGTGTATTTCATATTTCAGGACTGACTTGAAAGACGAAGAAACCACATGTTTTAAGGGCATATACGAGAAAGCCGTCGCCCTCCATCTAACTGGAAAAATGTTCTTTGCCAAAAAAGAATATAATTTTGCAATAAAATCATTTAAATCTGCTGTGCATTATTTGGAAGTATGCAGATTACGAGACGAGGAGGAAGAAAAAAAACAGCATAAATTCCTGGGAAAATTATATTTAAATTTAGCCATTTGTTACAACATGACTAAATTGCCGCTCAAAGCCTGCTGCATGTGTAATCACTTGAATTATTTGGACTTGCTGCATAATAACAGTAAGGCGCTATTTCACAACGGCAGAGCGCTCATGATGATAGGAGATTATAAAGCAGCTTTGAGAAAACTTCAAGCCGCCGCCAATCTCGATAGGAAGTGTCCCAACATCAAGGCAGAGTTGGCGCTGCTGCAGGAGAAGTGGGATTTACGCATTAAGAATGAAGAGATACTTAGAAATAAATTCGAGCACACATTCAAGGAATACAGAGAATGCCATAATGTCGAAACATTGTCGAAAGAATTCACAGAGTCGATTGAGGACTTTTGTACTTCTTTGTTGAATGAAGGAGATGTGGTGAAGGCGAAGCTGCCTGAAGGCCTCACTGAACTCGAATCTGAGGAGGTGCGGAGAGTTGCCAGAAAACATCAGCTGTTATTTGACGAAAACAACATTGTTACCTATCTGTCAAAGATGAAGTTGCAAGACCTCGTAGAAGAGGAAATTATTAATGACAATTAGTAGTTTTTTGTTTTCTATTCAACAATAAAAGACACGCTAAACTTTTAGCTTTATAGTACAGAAGTAAGCATAACTTAAATAAAAGTATATTTTGTTTTGAACCACTTATTTTATTAATGATTTTAATAATACCAAATTTTTTACTTTATTCCACTATTTTTTATTTAAGACCTGACCGGTTTCACCCTATGACGGGCATCTTCAGAGGTCTTAAATAAAAAATAGAGTAATAGAGATAAAAATTTGGTATTATTAAAATCATTAAAATGGAATTCCACCACGGATTAACAGTTTCAAAATTAGAAACTTACTTTATTATTATTATCATATATATATACACAGGTGTTAACTAGTTTGTATTGTATTGTCCTGAAGAAGATTGGCTTCAAACGAAATATAATTTTATTTAAATTTTAATGTCAGGGCACAATGTGTTTGAACTTTTTTGGAACATTGCCGAATATGTATGATATATTTCATTCCATAAATAATAACTATAAACCATACATAAACCGGATCAACACATACTTTACTGTTGTAATATTTTAATAGTCGGGCCTACAATACGTTTTGAATTAAAGACACAGTGGTTATCATTTAGCTTAATCTCGCTAAATTAATAAGGCAGAAGATGCACTTGAGGTGAAATATCACAAAACTGTACTAGGTAAATGCAATGTTAGTTATGTGTCTATTTTGATAACATCTCAGTCACAAGTTTACGCATACACAAGGTGCATACTTTGTGCATATTTCGCATTACAGATAACTAATCACTAGGTAGTTTTTTTTTACCTGTTTTTGTATTCACAAAAATGACCACATTGACCGCCATGATGGTCATCGGTGACCAACGCTGGGTAACTCCAATGGCGCCGTGACGGTTACCAGATTCCGAGGAGTAAGATCTTGAGTTGTTATTGCCGTCGGGCACCCATTCTGTATAGTTCCCTATTCAGATTGACGGACGCGGCCCTTCTGCATGTTACTGCAAAAGAGGCTCAGAGATGTTGGGTGAAATAAAACTATTACAATTTTTAATTTGTAAATGTGTTTTTATTGGTTTTTTTTTGCACATTTTACAAAAAATCCTGTTGGCGGTCAATGGTTTTATGGCTGTTCAAGGTCTAACACTCCATCTATGTTTAAAAAACATTTCAAATGTTACTTTGTAAATAAAAATATTTTTATATTAATAATTGAAATAATATCAATAATCTTCAACGTAAATATGAAACAGAAAAAATATAACAGTCATGACCGAGACTCGAACTCGGAACCTCTACTCTATCCGGGAGTAACGCTTCTGCCAATTCAGCCACCGAGACCTTATAAGAAACAGGCATTTTTAATCAATCTCATTCTTCAATTGAAAATTATTAATATAATTTATTTATATTTTTCTTCTGATTTGGCTGCCATCTTTGTATAAAAATATTTTTAATAATCATTTACTTTTGTAAAAATGACAACTTTATTTTTCAATCAAATAAAACAGTTGGAAAAATAAATAATTTTATTCAGTACATAGTCGTGTGATTATTTTATAATTTTACAGTTTGCCCAATGAGCCATACAAAAAAAATATAGGAGAAAGATCAATATATAAACACATGGCACAACTTAAATAGGAAAGGGTACGTCTCATTTAAAAAATAGTGATACTGCACAAGAGCCCAACTCCCCAAAGCCAGTGGGACTGTGGCAACATTTGGGATTATTGTATGGTTGAATTATGGTAGAAGATGAAAAGGACGAGAAGAAGAAGACTGATTGATAAGGGTCTACTATTTAAATCTGATTATTCAGTACTTCAGTAGTCAACTTTGGAATACCAGGGGTACTTGCTTTTGAGAAGTCTTTATATTTTAGTGACTTTTAAAAGTCTTTGGAGTTTCAGAAGAGCTCAAAGTTGTTTTTTTTGTACAACTTGACACGTTTAACTTTGCAGTCGGTGGCGTTGTTACTGTAGATTTTGTGCATAAAAAAAAATCTTTGGACTCAAAAATGAATTTGTTAGTTCCTCCTTTGGCCGACTGCAAAACTGAGTGTATCAAATTGTATAAAGGTACTTACCTACCAATATTGCAAGAATAACACTACCTCCCTATATAATATATTATTAACCTACCTATTTTTGTTAACATCGTGTAGGCAACCCTCAAAAAATTCCACCATAAAAAAATATTTCGGTACCTACTTACAGTGCATATAAAATTTAAAAGCGGTGAAGAAAATTGATTTGAAATTAAAATAATAAACAAATGCTTACCTTCATAGATATCCAGCCTGAAATTATATACATAAATAATCTATGTAGGTAGGTACCTACCTACCGCGGATTTAAAATCTAAAAGAGGTGTCGAAAATTGATTTGAAATTAAAATAATAAATGGGTGCCTACCTAGTTATCCAGTCTCAAATGATTTCAGTTATTTTTTTGGTAAATACATATCAATAATTGATTCTTTGACGAGGGATATTGCCTAAGGCGCGATGGCGTGATTTATCTTTTAATAAATATCGGCGAACTGTTAGTTGCCTTCCTGCAAGCCCCCGGCAACGAAATGAAACATCTATTTAATATTTAACTCACCAAAACAGTAATTTACCCGCTATTTAGCGAGAATATTTATCTGTCAAATTATTGGCGGTAAAGTGCGTGAAATGAAATCTAACGATTCGTTGGACAGATCGAGAAAAATGGTACGAATTTGATTTGGGCAGCGGTGAATTGATTTAATATTTTAGAAGTGTGTAATACCTACCTATTTTTTTCATTTTGATTTTATATTATCAGCGGCGTCCATTTTTTTTTCACGTTGAAAGTGAAAGACGACCATTTTGTATAAAATACTCCAATTCGTATTTAAATTGTTTTTCATGTGAATGTGATCAAAACAAATGCATATATTTTAATTGTAGTTTGTACAAATTTGGTAGGTTAATATTAATTATACATACGTAGAATTAAAAAAAAAAAAACATTTGGAATTTCACCGATTTAAAAAAAATGTTCATTATTTTATTTTAGTGAGGTTTTCAGATTATTTTTTCATTCTGTTTATTCTATTTCCAGAAATGGATGGATTGATGCAGTATAGAGACCGACAGTGCTTTGAAATTATAACTACATTGAGTTGGACTGCAATTTATAATGTGGAGCACTAGGTTTTAGAACAGATTTAGTTACTACCCATGAAAATTCCAAAGTAAAATAGACATTGTAGAAGCATGTGTATTTTTTCAAATAGGTACAATTTTCAATATTATATTTGGCTTTGAGATATTTTCGAAATATCACCCGGCCACTAGGGGTTAAGAAAATGAATTTTATTAAGGGTTGTAGTACCTACCTTTTTAAATAATATTTTGATTTTTTTCAAAATGTCCGTTTTAGCCTTGAAGTAAGAATATACATATATACACATATATGTATATGTATATATACGAGTATATAACCAACCTATACAAATTTAAGATAAATCACTTCCCCCGGGTTTTTACGTCGCAAACCGGGAGAGAGAAAATACAAGACAAGTTGTCACATAATATCGCACCACTTTTAGGTATGTAAGCATGTTTTCTGTCTACCGCGTCTCCGGATACTCCGCCCACTACGTTTTGTTATGCGACAAAACAGGACATAACTCAACGGTTTTTGAGGTTATATCCTATATTTTTGTTGATAACAATACTGTGTAAGTGGTTATACAAATAAACGCTACATTATGTCTACATGTGCTATGAATGGATGTAGAAAGGTGTGTCCATGAAAACCCTAGTCACGCAAGAGTCAGGAAAAAATCAACGATCCTGACTACACTGTTTTGCAAAGCTATCCCTCCTGGTATATTATTGCTCTGAGGTTTCAGCCATCGTAATAATAATTTTGCGAGAAATCTAAAAATAGTTACTAACAAAACCGCCTGAGAAATCTTTTAAGCCACGGGTTGTGCATCACTGTTTTTAGATAATTTGGGCACGTAGAGCGGATGAACGAAGAAAGGGGTGCGATAAGAACATATCGTCGCCGGGAAGGCAAAAGGGCTGAAGAGCCATTTTGTAAAGTTTACACCAGACCACTGTAAAGTTTTTTTTGTTTTACAATAAAATTCAAAGGACTTTAGTACCTGGTTGGATTTTTGAAAAAAGATGTTGAAATGCTCTCACTGAGTTACCTGAAGCGACAAAAAATCAAAAAAGTTCCAAACTTGTGTCGCTTGAGCCAAGATTTCTCCCAAATGATAAATATACTTTAGATGACTGAAAGGCCACAAAAGTCTTCAGAATCAAACGCGAGTCAGAGCATTCGATGCAGAAAAAATAACTGAACAAAAATGCATATTTAACTCATTTTTGACCAAAGTGTCGCTTAAGCCGTTTTGCCTTTCCAGCGAAGAATGACGCGAAAGTGAATGGAAGAAGAAGTCGGGGATGCCTGAGGAAGACATGGCATGATGAAGTGAATCAAACACTGGAGTCGGGCCATGCCAAGAGTCAGAATAACAGAAGAGTATGTGTGAGACGATGTGAATGAAGCAAGGAGTGTGTACCAAGACAGAGTTGTATGGCGGTCCATTCTGTGCCTACTCCTGCGGGGAAATGGCGTGATGGTTAGTTAGTTAGTTATTTTTTAACTATAATACCAAATTGAACCTGCCTATCAACTACTCATTACATACAATCACTTATCGGAATGAATTGCACTTGTACCTTGTACCTTGTACGCCGAAAAAGCGTATTAACGCGTCAGAAACGCCACTGTTTTCGTATAATTTGTGGGCTTATTAGAGGTTTATAACATGATTCTTTGCGTAAGAGGCTCAGGCCTTTGCCTCGCCGTGGGCCTATTGGGCCGGGCCCTAGCGTGACGTCATTAGGGGTGTTTAGTCGGGCTGTTAGCCGCAAATTTCATTTTGTCGGCCGCCCGACAAAGGGTCGCAACGAGTTATCCGGTAAATATGGGAACTGGCGTACAACGAGCTGCACGCACCTCGGCCCTGCCAAATGTGTCGGGCGAGAGAGGGACCCAGGGGAAAATAAAGCTGTATTATGTAGCGACTTGAAAATGATTGTACAATAAATTGTCTAAGCGAAATCAGACGGTTTATTTTTCGTCCTGTCTTTCACTTGAAGTGAAACGTTCAAACACAAAATGAAGCAAAAGTGCTGAATTCATTGGTGAACCGATCAAACAGTGTTGGGTTTTGGCTTTCGGCACTGTTCACTCGCACTCGAAATAATAATAATATTTGGATTATTTTTATAGCGCCGTTTTTGTGAAAAGTCACCTTAAGGGCGCTGTACAGATTTTGTTAAATTGTAATGTTTATGTAAGACGGAATGCGGCCGCCCCAACAAATTTAGACCAACGTGGGCAAATGTCATCTGGCTGTCGCAAGGGTGTCACTTGGGTGATTTGTTGGATGCCTGGTTCGCTCGCGTTCGGGAACAGTCGGTCGAGATCGGCACTCCCCCGCCCCCCTGCCGGTTCCCGGGCCAGCGGTCGAAGGGACACATCTGGACAAGGGTCAAAGCAAGTGACCATTCTGGGCTATGGCACTGCATTTAAAACACTGATATTTAAAGATTAAAACATTTTCTTAAAAATCGAAATTACGTCGAAACTAGTCACTTTAAAATTATTTAGAGTTTATTCACTTAACCTATACACAACAACGGTAATTTTAGTGTAATTTTAAAGAAGTAATTTGTGAAATATCCTACTTATTTGGCGAAAAATAACAAGAAAGACTAAAACACGAATGAACGAAAAATGCAACGTCTAAACATGGAATGAACATTCACTCGGGTTTGGTCATTCAGTCTGGCTTTCTGTGGTGAAAAGATGTCGCGTCGCACGCAACAAAGTGGTTTTCAAGTGAAAATAAACAGCTTTTTAGAGAATTTCAAGAATTACCAATGTCTCTGGAATCATAAACTAGATGTATAATATAAAAACAGATCGCTAGTGCAAATTCTATGTATTTTTTAAATATATTTATTCCAGATCTCAGGGAGGATGGTGCAATCCCAAAAGTTTCATATAATACATAAAAAAAGTACAAAGATGATATTATTTTTTTTTAAATCATGGTAATATAGTGATAAATAATAACAATAAAGAAATAAAATTAAAATTAGCTTCGTTTCAAGACATCATGAAATGACTCCATTGTTTATACACGAGGGACCTGCAAGAAGTCCAGTGCTTGGAGTAACAATATATGGAGAGAAAGCCAATTATTTTTACCCCACCTATACAAATTTGGTATAAATCACTTTCTCCGGGTTTTTACGTCGTACACCATGAGAAAGAAAGAGACAGCAAATTTTCCTAAATTATCACACCGCTTTAAAGTACTGTAAGGATGTTCTTCGTTTCCCGTGTCTTCGTTGACTCCGCCCACACGTTTTCATATGCAAAATAAATAGACATTAGTCATCGGTTTTTTTAGGTTATATGATACATTTTTGTTTATAACAATACTGTGAAAAAGTGGTTATACGAATAAACAAAAACATTGTGTCGACATGGGCTATGAATGGATGTATAAATACCATAGCCCTAGTCCTAGCCACGTCCAGGACCAGCCGAGTCCGGCAAAACTCATCAAAATTGACTACAGCAGCGCTCCCTCTTGTATATTATTGCTGTGAGATCCAGTGTTTCCATCACAAGATTGTTTTCGCTCGTGCCTATTCTTATTCGGTAGAATTAAAGAATTATAATTAAAATTTCATAAAATCGATAATTCAAGATTTCTCCTTAAAATCAATGGTCGCATCCGCCACCGTCGACGTTTTCTTTGCTTTTTTTTGTCAATTATTCAATCAAATGATTACAAATCCAACGAATTCCAAGGCGCAAGACTTCGTTCGACGACATTGTCGAGAAAAAGAACGAATGAACGTTAATTTCCATATCATTTTGTCTGTGCTGTCTGAACACGGAATTAAATAAAAATGAACGTTTACTCGAGTGAACCGTCTGATTTCGCCCAGATTGCATGTTTCCCGAATGCACATTAAAGATGGCGACTCATACTTACACGCGCTAATTTCGAAACATAAATATAAAGCTGAATATTTGTTAGTGTGTCCCGCTAAACACATTCACTGTCCGGAAATTCGTATTAATATAATATTATAATTAACGTATTTTTTTAGCTGGTTACGCCATTTCTATCGTAAGTTATGTGGGTTTAAAATATACATTTTAATAATAGTATACTCGTATATTTTTTTTAAAGAAAGACAAACATTCCAGGGTTACGATTAACCTGACAATATTTGAAAAACTCCTACTGCCATCATAAGAAGCGGAAGATGTTGCTTGTGCAATGACGGAGGACTTAGCCAGCAGAGGAATTGAACGCACGACGCCCGGGTAATATTTGTACATCGCAGTTTTTGTGAAAAGTCAAATCAGGGGCGCTGTGCGGTTACGCTTGACGGCCTCCGCGGTCGAGTGGTAAGACGCTCGACTACGAATCCAGAGGTCGCAGGTTCAAACCCGGCGTGCGCAAATAAGTTTAATATGTGTCATAACACATTTAATTCATATAAAATAATAAAAGGTATGTCTGCGGCACGTTCCAAAGTGGTAGATACTCTAGGTATCGCCCTGGTGAAAGACCACCATTCAAAATTTAATCGTTGCTTGAAATGGCTTTAGCCGTGTTTGGTGACCCGATCTGAATAACCAGGCACTTTCCAACCTTCCTCTTCTCTATTTCCTTCCCTTCCCCACTACCTTCAGCCCCACAAAATGCCCCGATTGGGGATGCCATAGTATCGCTGGCTCTAGACGGTTGGGAGCAGATGGCACTCTTGTGCGGTATTAACTGTAAAAATAAAATGAAAACTGCTTCAAAAGGCATAACATATTTTGCTCCAGTCCTGCCCACCAAATATTGATCTGTTTTATGATCTAGAGGCGGAAGCTGGGCCGCGGGAGAGGAGAGATGCATCTTCCATTCCATTGTCTGTAATTCATATGTGCAGTCCTCGGTCTGAAAGTTCTCTCCGGCCACGATTCGTTCGGCATTGTTGGCCATAATTTGGCAAGGGCCCGTGATTGACTGTGCGCGTGGTGGGGGCCTCTTTAATGCATCATCATTATCGGGAATCAAAAGAAACAAATGGACGTGGCGTGCCTAGCTGCTCGTGTGTTTCTGTCGTAAGGAGGTGCTCGTTAATTAGGAGCGCAGTCTAAAAAGAGTCGTTAGCAAATTAAGGGGAACACTCTAGTTGGGTAGGTACTTTCCTGATCAGTGAAATGGTCGGCAAATTATGTTGTTGGTAGGTACCCTTCAAAATATAGTGGTTATCGTTAACGCGGTCTTTTTAAAAACGATGATACGTCAAGGGCAATAGTTTCAGAACAAGATTATATATGGAAAGAGAGCCAAACATTTTTACCCAACCTATACAAATTTACGATAAATCACTTTCTCCGGGTTTTTACGTCGTAAACTGGGAGAGAGAAAGATATAATACAAGTTCTCACACAAAATAGCACCGCTTTTAGGTATGTGAGCATGTTCTCCGTCTCCCACGTCTCCGGCGACTCCGCCCACTACGTTTTGTTATGCGACATAACAGGATATAACTCAACGGTTTTTTTAGGTTATATGCTACATTTTTGCTTATAACAATACTGTGAAAAAGTGGCTTTACAAATAAACAAAAACATTATGTCGACACCGTGCTATGAATGGATGTATAAATACCCTAGTACTAGCCCTAGCCACGCCCCAGTCAGGCAAAAATCATCAATACTGACTACACTAGCGCTCCCTCCTGGTAGATTATTGTTCTGAGGTTAGCGCGAAGCCGACTGCAGAACGTAGAAACAAAAAAACATTATGTCGACAAGTGCTATGAATGGATGTATAAATACCCTAGTACTAGCCCTAGTCACGCCACAGTCAGGCAAAAATCATCAATACTCACTACACTAGCGCTCCCTCCTGGTATATGGTATTATTGCTCTGAGGTAGTCCACTGGTGGGAACAAGAACATTCATACTTTTTATATTATACTCGTATGTGAATATCTTTTTTTTTAAAAAAAGAAAGACAAACATTCTCGGGTTACGAGTAACCTGACAATATTTGAAAAACTCCTACTGCCATCATAAGAAGCGGAAGATGTTGCTTGTGCGATGATGCAGTACTTAGCTAACAGAGGAATTGAACGCACGACGCCCGGGTGGGAATCCGATGCGTTTGTCCACTCAGCTACCAACCGATCAAAAATGGTCTATCTATCATCTAATATCCCATTGAGGAATGTTGTGAGGCGAGAGGCTTCTGTATGGGATGGGAGGAGAAGTGAAGAGGAAGGTTTGGTCTATAAGAGGGTTACGTATCCTCTTGAATATCTGCGAAGAGTTTGCTCAGGAAACAAACATGATTTACAATCCGCTAAAAACGGCACTGATGGTTATCAGATACGGGCAGGGTCCGAAAAACATTCCCCAGCTATCTTGAACGGTGAGGTTCTAAAGGTGGTAGAAGAAACCAAATATCTAGGGCACATCATCACCAGCAAGCTAATGGATGACGACGACATCGACAGGCAAAGGCAAGCACTCAGTGTGAAATCAAACATGCTCAGTAGAAGATTTCGGCTCTGTGGTTCACCAGTGAAAAGGACACTCTTCCTGGCGTTCTGTACTACCTTATACACGTGCGAGCTCTGGACCAATTTTAAGAAGAGTAGCATGGAAAGGCTTCGGGGCCAGTACAACAACGCCTACCGCATGATGTTCAGTCTTCCCAGCCACTGCAGTGCTTCCGGTATGTTCACCAAGGGGCGAGTTCCAGGATTTGCAGCCCTTATGAGAACCAGGGTAGCAGGAATGCGGGAAAGGATTAACAACTCCAGAAATGACCTCATCATGGAATCCCGTCAGATCTGAAATCATCATGGCCCCATCAATCCCGAACTCAAGCATAGAAGCGCATTGGTGATTATTAAATGTATTGGCCCCCCATCAATCTTAACGCACCTTCGCTGCCAGGATGAAACCCCTCTTGATGGCGTTTTGCAGAAATGAGGCCTAATATCCCCCACTAATATTTTTTTACTTGTATTATTAATTTTTATGTTTTTTTTTTCTTATGAATTTCTGTTCATTTTTATTTGTTATTATTATTATGACTATGTATTAATATCAATTATGGAAGGTATTGCATTACACTACTCCTGCATACCTTCCGGAATAAAACATTATTATTATTATTTGAATGTGCCTGACTATTCAAGTCTCTCACCAGGGATCCCTATCACGTTGTAGACTGAATAATAAAAAAATAAAATTTTTACAGATCAAAGAGTTAAGCGTCCTTAATTTGCTTAGTTTCGGCTTTCTCCTTATTTGTATCTGTTAAGATATATTTGCCTTGTCAACTCACTGTCCTCCCTGTCTACTGAAAACCATAAACTTATTGTCGTAAAATATTGTATTGTTCTTTTGTTACTTGTTATATTCGCACTGTTTGCATTTTTACAATCTTTAACTTTTAATATTTGATTATTGGGGTTTTAAGTATCAACATGTTAACTGTCTCCAATATGATTTCCTTTTCTTTATTTTAACAAATTTGTTAATATGAATGCATACTTTTCATCTGGATAAACTCTTACACCTTTTTGTTTACTTGGCGCTAACGCTAATACAATAATTAGCGTCACCCTTAGCTTCTAGTAAATTGTTTTTTTCAATCTTGTTGATGTATACAGGCACTGTTATACCCTTGGAGTAACAATAAATGGAGAGAAAGCTAATTATTTTTACCCAGCCTATACACATTTGGAATAAATCACTTTCTCCGGGTTTTTACGTCGTACACCATGAGAAAGAAAGAGACAGGAAATTTTCCCAAATTATCACACAGCTTCAAAGTATTGTAAGGATGTTCTTCGTGTCCCGCGTCTCTGTTGACTGCACCCACACGTTTTCATATGTGACATAAATGGACATAAGTCAACGGTGTTTTAGGTTATATGATATATTTTTTCATATAACAATACCGTGAAAAAGTGGTTATACGAATAAACAAAAACATTGTGTCGACACGTGCTATGTATGGATGTAAAAATATCCTAGCCCTAGTCCTAGCCACGCCCAGGTCTAGCCGAGTTCGGTAAAACTCATCAAAATTGACTACAGCAGCGCTCTCTCTTGTATATTATTGCTCTGAGGTTATATACGTATCTGAACCTTTGATACCTTGATTTTAGATAGTTTCAATTTGTATACATATTATATATTGTTTAATTTTATTCCTGTTATATTAGGTGAGGTAGTTTAGTATGAAGCGCACTTGAGACGAAATATCACAAAATCCGGCTATATAGTTCACTGTTATTGTTATTATTTACACTTTGCTACGAAGGTTCGTCTGAAAAGTAGGTATTTTGCCATGTAAGCATATTCAGAAGACTCCTTGGAAGTACTTAATAATTTCACTCTATTCGTTTTCACTGACATGAAGCTGATATCTATAAGCCTACCGTAGTAGGTTGGACATATAGGCTTAGCGACATTTTCCAACCTCTAATACAATTATGTACTTAAGCTATATACTATAGTAAATTGTACTTCCACGCATGTATGCACACAGTATGTAGGTATGCATTCGCGAACTAATTTTATTGTGCTGAAAGAGGTACATACACGATAATTATATTTATTTATTACGGAAGGTTCCGTTTAGTGAAATTTGCATTGTTTTACGGCTGGGAGTGACAGCGGTGGCCAGAGTTCCCACGTGTCTCGGTCACTTCCGCCGTAGAAACCCGTACCCCGTAATAATGATAACAAACAATTTTATTGTGTAAATAAATTGTCTTAGTAAATTGTAGCAATATTGGCGAAACGCTTTTTGAATCACGCGGGTTTCTTGGAATCCAGTGCTTTGATGTGACCGGAGCCAACCGGAACTTCGCTCCTGTTCGGGAATACAGTCAGCTTATAATAATAATATTTGGCGAAAGGCTTTTAGAATCACGCGGGTCTCTTGGAATCCAGTGCTTTGATTTGACCGGAGCCAACCGTAACTTCGCTCCTGTTCGGAAATACAGCCAGCTTATAATAATAAAAATAATAATTGGTGAAACGATTTTAGAATCATGCGGGTCTCTTGCAATCCAGTGCTTTGATGTGACCGGAGCCAACCGGAACTTCGCTCCTGTTCGGGAATACAGCCAGCTTATAATAATAATAATAATATTTGGCGAAACGCTTTTGGAATCACGCGGGTCTGTTGGAATCATAGAGTTGGTAGAGTAGTATCTATCCAAGGCAGTGAAGTCAGTTTTTGACTTTTTTTTTATGATTTTAACCTGACTCGGCGCACCTGGGCGTGGCTAAGACTAAGGCTACGGTATTTATACATCCATTCATATCACATATCGAGATAACGGTTTAGTTTATTCGTATAGCCACTTTTTCACAGTATTTTTAGCAACAAAAATATAGCATATAACCTAAAAAACAGTTTAGTTGTGTCAAGTTTAGGGGCATAATAAACAATGTGGAGGGAGTCCCGCCGTGAACCAGGAGCGTAAGATCATCCTTACAGTATATAGAATCAGTCTATGAAATTTGTTGTCTCTTCTCTCATGGTGTATGACGTAAAAACCCGGAGAAAGTGATTTATCGCAAGTTTGTGTAGGTTGGGTATAAAAGTCTAATGCGTTGATTGATATGCTATGGAGGTCATAAATTAAGTGGCGGCACTAGAGAGTACCTCAGTGCATTCCGTATTGCACAAGTAGAACATCTATATTGTTTCTACCTGCAGTATTTTGCTTAGTCGACAGCATAATATTATTTAACATTTTTGTTGTTTGTGACACATTGTTTCCTAACTTGAAAAAAACCTTATTTGCATTTACAGTAGCTTCTGATACTTTTGTAATCAGGCTGTAAAGTACATACCAAAATATTAGCTGCTGTGAAACTTCAATACCGTTTGATTTTGTATTTTTAATTTTCTTTTCCTGCCCTCTTACTGTATGCAATATCTATCGACTATCGTTAATCTTTAATAATATAGATTTTTTTATAACCTTATGCAAACACACTCAGGTGAGACACGTCGCGTAGCGAATGTATTTGGTTCCTTAGAACAGGAAATTTGCATAGCTAGAGCTAGGAACTAATATCGACCGAACAAAACATAATAGCACTTTTACACATTTAAAAATATTACAATATTATTATAAAACAAATGAACTTACCATTTTGTTATTTTCTTAAAACATGTTTGTAACCATGTAATTAATTAATATATAAAATTACTGCAGTGTGAATCACAACAGAAAATCAAAAAAACCTATCATACTAGACTTCGCTATTCTGTAAGACTATAAGAATGATACACCGCTTTATGACAGATAGTTGAGAACATCTTTTTCTGTTACATCGTTTATAAGAAAGAAGGAAACAACGGTGCTACCAGTGATATACCTACATACAACTGCTTTTTCCGAGGTTACTGTGTTTTTTTATTATTATTTATTCATTTATAAACTAACGGCTTATTTATCGGAATGTGTATTTCCGAAGATTCCAATTCGCGACAGTCAACCCTTAGATCGGCAATGTCATCGGCTATCGGAAGGTTGAAGGAACCAAAATGCACACCAGACACTAAGTTCGGAGAGCGCGCCTTCGGAGTGTCAGGTCCTAAAGCCTGGAATGAACTACCACATGATCTAAGAGTAATAAAAGACTCGACAGAGTTCAGAGCCAAATTCAAAACCCGTTTTTTCAGAAAATCATATCCATAACCAAGATGTAACAAGCCCAATAGAATTTCTGTTCAAACCAAGAAAACTTTTCAGACTCTCTTTCCTTAAATTCATCATTATCTGTTCCTCACTACGAAAAAATAAAAAATACCTCCGATATACTTTATTTTAAATTTGCTCTCATGCCCTAAAAATGAAAAAAAAATAATAGTATATAAAAAAAAAATAAATTATATATATATATGTGTCCTGTCAGGGAATGTTGGCTAAATTTATATAAACTAAGAATTAATATTAAGTAGAAATTAAGATTTGTACAGCGCCCTTGAAGTGATTTTTCGCAAAAACGGCGCTATACAAATTATCCAATTATAATTATTATTATTATTAAAGCCAAGGTCAAGTCAAACTTTTAGT
This sequence comes from Drusus annulatus, assembly GCA_022651775.1. Lineage (NCBI taxonomy): Eukaryota > Metazoa > Arthropoda > Insecta > Trichoptera > Limnephilidae > Drusus > Drusus annulatus. Next base: position 143,891 of record JAGWCC010000737.1, read on the forward strand.
GAGTCGTAAAGAATAATAAAAATCATTTAGACTGCTACCAAAAATATGACATATTAGATTTCAAAAGGCGTCATTTGGTTCAGGGACAATCAATGGCGACCATTGGTGGCACTTATTTGAGGGTATCATTAGCTAAAAAAAATAATTCGCTAGCTTGTCATATCAGGGCGAAACTTCTGAAAACTCCCTGAATCCTTAACAAGAGTATTATAGCTCCGGTTGAGAAAAAAAAACTGTTTTTGATGGTTTTGTCTGAATCCATGGTTGAAATGGAATGCACGTTGAGTGCCGAGTTCACCATAATGCATAGCAGAAGGTAATGACTTGCACGGTCATGTCCAGAGGTTAAGTGTCAAGAATAATATGCCTTGGTATTCAGCAGCCAAGCGCAACGGACATCATAAAGCTGTCATCAAGATGAAATCAAATTTAATGTCAATATAACCAAGCATCTAAAATAGTACGCAAAGTGGAAAGCAGGTGTACTAGATTCTACAAACTGGCGGCCCGCAAACTAATATTCTAAAATAGTTTTTTTCGTACCGTTAGAGATAGTAACAAGTAAAAAAAATAAGTTCTATACACGTGAGGTATATACTCGTATATTTTAATAAAAAAAATATTTTTAATTAATATATTAATTAAAAACATAATAAAACATACATATATTTATATTTTTAAAAAATATATATATATATATATATGTATGTTTTATTTTTTTATAATTAATATAATTTTATTGTATCACTTTATTATTGTTTTTACAGATTTATCTCTGTATTTGTAAATATTACTAACCTCTTATATTAGTACTAACCTCCCATATCCCGGAACATATTTTTTATATAAATACCGCACGAGAGTCTCAACTGCTCCCAACCGTCTAAAGCCAGTGAGACTATGGTATCCCCAAATAGGGTATTTTGTGAGGCTGAAGGAAGTGGAGAGGGGAAGGAGATTGGGAAGAGGAAGGTTGGGAAATACCTGGCTATTCAGATCTGGTCACCAAACACGGCTAAAGCCATTTCAAACAACGTTTCGATTCTGAATGGTGGTCTTTCACCAGGGCGATACTTAGAGTATCTACACATATTAATTAAATAAAAGTTTTTTGGCGCACGCCGGGTTTGAACCCGCGACCTTTGGATTCGTAGTCGAGCGTATTACCACTCGACCATGGAGGCCGTCAAAGGATATATTAAATCAAATTTGGAAAAATTGAACGAGTTTGGCATTTCCGTCAACATTGGCAGGATGGTGACTAAAACAAAAAAACGTTCAACGTGCGTGTCCTGGCAAAGGAAACCATTTTAAATACGACTGAAAATTATTGGTTTGATGGACACAATAAGTGTAGGTGCGGCTGGAGAGTGCCGCAAGAAATATTACTTAAAACCGTTTTTTCAATCACGAGGAAAGGGCTTTCAAATTATTGTATGGCTTGGTGGAAAATCACTAGAATTACAAGAAAAATTACCATTAAGTTAATATTTTTATGTACTTACTTGTAAGAGAGATTCATGGATTTTTTTAAGTGGGTCATTTTACGCATCGATTCTGTAGCCAGTATCGATTGCCCTGGTGAGAGACCATCAGTAGGAAACGAAAAGATGTTTGAAATCGCTTTAGCTATGCTAAGTGACAAAATCGGATTAGTCGGATAATCAGGCATCAGAGAAAAGTACAAGTATACGTAAAAACCTTGAAGTAACAATATACGGAGGGAGAGCTAATTATTTTTACCCAACCTATACAAACTTACGATAAATCACTATCTCCGAGTTTTTACGTCGTACACCATGAGAGAGAAAGAGACAACAAATTTCATAGACCGCTTCTATATACTGTAAGGATGATCTTAAGGTCCTGGTTCACCGCGGGACTCCGCCCACATTTTTTGTTATGCCACTAAACTTGACACAACTAAACGGTTTTTAGGTTATATGCTATATTTTTGTTGATAAAAATACTGTGAAAAAGTGGCTATACGAATAAACAAAAACATTATGTCGATATGTGATATGAATGGATGTATAAATACCGTAGCCTTAGTCTTAGCCACGCCCAGGTGCGCCGGGTCAGGTTAAAATCATCAAAAACAAGTCAAAAACTGACTTCACTGCCTTGGATAGATACTACTCTACCAACTCTATGGCAAAACATATATTTTTGTAGAAAGCAATCACTTTACGGCTTGACATTTTTAATGAAAATTAAATAATAACTTTGTAAAAGACCACTGTTTTTTTTTCGGTTTTGCCCAAGCATCATCAGGATACAAAATCAAATATTTTTGTTACTATCCATTAGTCCAATATTGGGTGTATTCCTGTAAACTCATAAAATTTCTCATTATTCTTTAATCACCTTCTCAGTTGACGTTTTGTCTCTTTTAATTCATATTATCTGTCTCTTTTTATCGGTTCCTTTGTTACAATTTAAATGTTTTTCTATTGTTTTCTCATTGTTCTGTTATTTTATTTTATATTTTGTTCTCCCTCTGTATGTATATATATAACCGCACACTTTTTTTTGTACCCTGATAATGCTTAGGTATTAGTATATAGTATTGTCCGTATAAAAAATAGTTAGGTAAAGAAGTCCATAGATTACAAAAATCCAATTACAGAAAAAATAAATCGTTTTTTCTCAATATTGGTAGACATCAAAAATGATACCCAACATTTTTTGCCTTTTCCCTGCTTTTAGTTTTACTTTTATTTATTTTATTTTAGTTACTCGTACATCAAAGTTAAAAGTATCTAATTATAATTAATATTCTTTTTGACTTGATAATAATATTATAACTTATATACTACTTGATATTACTGATGTATTTTAAATGGTTCTCACAGACTATTTTAAATTTATTAATTGGCATAATTTGGATGGTTTCCGGCAGCGCATTATAACATTTCACCCCTTTATAAAGTAAGCTGTTCTCTTACTTCCTTTACTCTCAGAAAGTTCACTATAACTATATAGATACCATAGTTCCACAATCTTTAGGTAGTTGGAGCTGTTGTGCGGTATAACATCAAACAAATCATCTGTGAAGTTATATGCTCCTCCAAAAAACGTAACATATCTTGCACCAGATACTTCAGTCGAATCGTATACTTAATTTACTGTCAATGTATCGTTATTATTTCCTTTAAAAATATGATACAAACAGCTATATAATATAATTTGCATAATAAAATTGATTAACTTAAAAAATATAATACAGTGAAAAATAAAAATAATCTTGTGTCATTTGCCTGCGACATTGTTTTTGATAATTATGTTTTATTTGTTTGGCCACCATGTCATTATTGTTGAATGCATCAGGTGTCAATTACCTAGGCACAATGTTGCGCGTAGTGCAGCGTTTGTGTATTATACTGTTAATTACAATATTATAATGTATGCTGTGAACATATTAATTTTGAAATATTTACACTCATCTCTCTATTTGATAATACTTTTAACATGTTTATGTAAATATTTTGTTTATGTTGCTAATAAAATAAAAGATACTAAACAGATTGACCATTCTGCTGAGATTTCAGACAGTCGCCAGACCTTCTCCACTTCCCCATCTTCTCCTCGTCTCCTTGTCTCGCGTGTCGCGTGTGTCGTTTATGCGGTGGTTTGGCCCGGAGCATTGAGCCTGCGTGTTTCCCGGTACCTTTCAGTTAGTGGTCGCTAAGTAGATCCGAGTTGATTCACGACGGTAATTAGAACGAGTCCAAGCCTCGCGTGCGTTCCAGTCTGCGGCCATTCATAAGATGATTTTGTCCAGATATTCGGCATTTACGTCTTTGTCGAGGGTTCCTTGTGGTCTGCACCCATTCAATCCCAGAGGATATGGACCAGTTTAGGAGGCTGGGGAGGAAGTGGACCGTCATCCGGTAGCAAGCATCGTGTTATTATCCGCAACGGGAGTTTTCGTATCCGTGAAAATGAGACTCTTGTTTAATATAATTGTCCACCCTGGGAAAGTAAATACGTTTGATTATGTATTCCATTCATGTGTTTTGGCTCGAACGGTACACTCGCGAGAGGAAGTACAGACCATGCTTCGTGTTATGTGAATCTTGCATGTCAAATCCTTACAGTTATTTTAACAGATTTCTTTTTGGTTTCATATATTTTTTAAAACGAGTTTACTTCCTGACTCAGGCCTCAACTAAAAAGTTGGATAGTGTTTGATTTAGGATCGTTTTGGTTGATTATATATTTATTTAATTATATACGCCCTTATGGGCTTTAACATAACTGTGTAATATAATATAATGTTGACATAAAAATAACAAAGAGTAAATCATTGGCACCCAAAAACATAAATAAGTTAATAGAAATATTATAATGCAATAAATTAACGTTAATATTTTTGAAATAGGTATGCTATTATAGCCTTCTTGTAAACTAGATTCAGTGCCGGTTGAATATATCTACTATTTCTACGAAAGAATTATCCACTGAGTGCAATCTAGGTACAAGCGAGTATCTAAATGACTCAGTCCTGACATAGACATAAAATACAAGACACGTCATATTCATACAAATCTTACGAAAAATGTAGCACCACTAATGTAGCACCACTAATGTAACACCACTAATGTTGCACCACTAATGTTGCACCAATAAATGTTGCACCAACGTATGAAAAGGATAGCCATTCAAAGAATATGTGTGTGCGGAAGAGATAGCTATATGAAGCGTGTTTCGAAGGTATGTCTCGTTGACTTGGTTTAGTCCAACCAGGCGCGTTGTCTCAGTAACGTATCTACATTATTTAATTCATCTAAGAGTCCTGATATTATTATTACATTCAAAATAACTTTGGATCGAGTGGTTCTGTTAGGTACATGGAAGGTAATTAAGCTAAGTAAATCAGGGCTGTCTATAATACCATTAGCATGTATTAACTATGTTTTAATCCTGTATTTCTTATTATCATACGAAAAACATGGAACCTACATAAATATGTACAGTGCAGGTTCGTAAATTGTTTGATGTCTAGTAGCAAACATTTATTTAAAATTAAAATGCAACTGAGCTAAATAAATATTTTGATTTTTCCGCATATTTTGGGTATGAAGTGTATGCGTAGGTACTACACACACAACGATGCGTACTACTCTGTAATGCATAACTATATTTTTACTCAAATTTGCAACTCGAGTTTCGTGAGACGTCAATCATTCTCTCGCTTGGGTGAACAAAGGGAACCGCTTTGGTCTTTAGTGGATTGTCTATGGAGGTACGTGTCTTTGGGTATCAGGTACTTAGCACACACTGTATCAATCTACCCTTCTTTGTACAATGTGGGTACAGGGAGGACCAGATTTAACCATTCGGGTGCTCTATTTGCTTCAATACAATAAGATTCTATAACATCCAACATAATTTAAAAAAAATAGCTTAAAACGACAAGAACGGAAACCATTTTTCACAATGGAAGATACTCGTATAAGTGGGTGAAGGCGTTGTGTTACAATTTTTAAAATTCCTACTCTTATTTTCACAAGAAAATTCACTTTGGAAATCCATTTTCTTCTTGTAAATGTTTTAAATCTAACAAAAGTTAATTTCAGACAATAAAGTCACTTATTTAATTACTATGCACACTTTAGCCAAAGTAATAAAAGCTGGTATATACATACATATTATTATATCCCAGCCCTTTACTGACAATTTTATGGTGTTAATATTTAATTATTTTAATGGCATTTATTCGTTTGCAAGTTGTTGTCCGTAAAAAATCACGAGATAAATTATAGTTTTAACTTGATTTGCTAAATATAGTTGCTTTAATCTTCCCGTTTCAAATATAGAATAATGTCAGTCAAAATGCATTATAGGTACATACTTTATTAGGTGGGTAGGGATCCGAAAAAAATCTTTATTTGAATTTGACAATTTAGTTCAAAATTTTAAAAGTTCACACTCGTACGTACCTACGCACAGAGTATTTTTTTTTTATATGAATACCGCATAAGAGTCTCAACTGCTCCCAACCGTCTAGAGCCAGTGAGACTATGGCATCCCCAAATCGGATATGTTGTGAGGCTGAAGGTATTGAGGATGGGAAGAAGATTGGGAAGAGGAAGGTTGGGAAGAACCTGGCTCTTCAGATCTGGTCACCAAAGACGGCTAAAGCCATTTCAAGCAAAGTTTCAATTCTGAATGATGGTCTTTCACCAGGGCGATACGTAGAGTATCTATCACTCTGGAACGTGCCGCAAATATACTTTTTTATTATTTTTTATACGAATTAGATGTGTTATGACACATATTAATTAAATAAAAGTTATTGGCGCACGCCGGGTTTGAACCCGCGACCTTTGGATTCGTAGTCGAGCGTCTTACCATTCGACCATGTAGACCATCGAATTATGATTTATAGTTAATCATTTAACATCTATGGATATTTTAAGGATCCTAACAATCAACATTATACCTAACACAAATCATTGGTAAACAAGTATATTAATCTTATTGTTTTTTCTTTAGTGCTCTTCAACTAAATAAATACGTTTTTCGTCCTTTTGAAAAGAAATAAAATATATTTAAAAACATTGGCACCCCCCAATTCTCTGCGCCCCGTCGCGCGTCGCGTCGGTTGACTGGATTGCTCTGCCCACGGCCGCCGGCCCTGTATTTTTTGTCTCATGAAGTAACCAGAATCTTATTACCTTAATTACTCGAATACCTTTACTCGTAAGAACTCTTACTTAAGTACCTACACCCACAGAGAATTAAATTGTCATATTTATCAATACCACTGGAGAGCGGAAGCCTTTTTTACAACTAGGATGTACTATTTTACACAACCTGCCCACAGCCAAGGGGGGTGGTGTGTCCTGCCCAGTGTTATATGCAGTTTAAGGTCAAAATTCTGCTTTTTTTTAAACTCGTAAATAAGCCACTGCGTTTTACGTTGAAAAAAAAAACACAAAAATGTTAACTTTCAAATTCGCCGCCTGTTTTTATATACATAATTGTACATTTTTACATATCGTCTTTTACTACCCAATTAACTAACTAAGTATCACGTCGTTTCCCCGAAGGGGTAGGCAGAGAGGGTGGACCGCCATACAACTTTGGCACACACTCCTTGCTACCTACGTTATGCTTAGTGAATGATCAGATTCATACATACTATTTTGTTATTCTGACTCTTGACATGGCCCGACTCGAATATTTGATTAATTTGATAGTGGCATGTTTTCCTCGGGCGTCCCCGACTTCTTCCATTCACTTTCGCATAATATATTCTTCTCACACTCCTTTATTCGCTCATCGGTTCAACATGTCGAAACCACCTAAGCATCCGTTTCTTAATCCTATTCATTACACTTACATCAGCTTTGCATTCTTTCCAGATATCCACATTTTTAACAGGGTCATACATGGTTTTACCGCATATACGCCTCAAGAATCGTATTTCTACAGCATTTAGTCTACTTTCATCCTTTCTCAGCCAGTTCCATGCCTCACTGCTATACATTAGGGTTGGTTTAAGCACTCCATTCGTAGACTGCCAGATTCGCTTCCAAGGACATTTTTTATTATGAATAATAATAATAAAATTTTTATTCCAGAAGGTATGCAGGAGTAGTGCAATGCAATACCTTCCATAATTGATAATAAAACATAGTAATAATAATAATAACATAAAAGTTCTAATACACGCAATAATAATAATAAAAAAGAAAAATAAACATAAATTGATAAGAAAAAAAATAATAAATGAAATTGAAATATTAACGGAGGATATTAGGTCTCATTTCTGCAAAACGCCATCAAAAGGGAGTCCATCCTGACAGCGTTAAGATTGATGGGGCCAATATCTTACTTTCCACGTGCTAAAAAGGGTACGGATCCCGCTGTGGGATTCAAACTCGTTCCATCCAAACGCTAGCTGAATAAGTTGTTCCTCTTAGTAGTGAATGTCATTTTAATCGAGCGTGCTTCAAGGTGGTCCCCGCATCATCTGCATCCATCGCTCGTTGAGAGGAGAGCTGAGCCATTCAGATGCAGCCGCGACAATGATGTTGGTTGAGTTCCGTGTCCTGCCCCAGAAGCTGGCTAGTCGGTGGCGAAGTAAGGCGGGGAATGAGTGCATCCTCCCTTTGGTGAACATTGTAGAGGCACTGCAGAATCTTGGAAGTTGCAGAAGTTGCCTATAGGCATTGTTGTAGCAAACCCTCAACTTGTTCTATTGCGCTGTTGGGTACTGTATCCACAGCTCAGATGTATATAGGGCAGTGCAATACGTTTTAAAAAGGAGTTTCCTGACATCGTCACTACCTTAGAGTATACAAGAGGTAGCCCAAGCCAAGGCAGTGAAGTCAGTTTTGGACTTGTTTTTGATGATTTTAACATGACTCGGCGCAAATGGGCGTGGCTAAGACTAAGGCTACGGTATTTATACATCCATTCATATCACATATCGACATCATGTTTTTGTGTATTCGTATAGCCACTTTTTCACAGTATTTTTATCAACAAAAATATAGCATCTAACCTAAAAAACCGATTAGTTGTGTCAAGTTTAGTGGCAAAATAAAAAATGTGGGCGGAGTCCCGCCGTTAACCAGCGAAAATAGCCAGCTTAAGATCATTACGACAGTATATAGAAGCAATCCAAGAAATTTTGTTGTCTCTTTCTCTCTCATGGTGTACGATGTAAAAACTCGGAAAAAGTGATTTATTACAATTTCGGATGGGTTGGGTAAAACAAATTAGCTATCCCTCCATATATTGTTACTTCAAGGTCACTACAGTGGTAGATTGCGCCAACAGCGTTCAGTCCTCCATTAATGAAGTTTCTTGTATTCACTCTTCTTTCAATATCCTCGTCAGTGTTTCCATCTCTCGCAAACATACTTCCCAAATACAAAAACTCACCCACTTGCTCCTAGTATTCATCACTCACTTTTACTACCTTAAACCCTTTAATTTTTTTTATTTTAATTTGTTTAAAAAATATGATTATTTCAGGAGAGAAATGCACTGGACTGATGCAGTTGATAATTAAGACCTCTGAGATTTTCATCTGAAGGTTGCGGTTTTTATTAGTTGATTAATGCACCCCCGTGCAGCCTACAGGCGATACTTGGCGCATTTGTTAATTGTGCAGTTGGCCATGTGGACTTGTAGGCAATAATTAATAACGTGTAAATCCAATCGGGAGGCGCTATCAGATGATACGTGCCTTGAAAGTGATTGTTCATCTCTACCGAGGGATGTCCATTATACTTATATGTCATAGTAATATGTACCAGTTATACCAACGTACAAACTTAAACATAATATTTAAAATGTTTTTTTTTGAGAATCGCAGAAGAGTCCCGACTGATCCTGACGGTCCGGAGCCAGTGGGACTATGGCATCCCCAAACGGGGTGTGTCATGAGGCTGAATTGAGTGGAAAGGGGATAGAGATGGGAAAAAGGTAGGTTGGGAAGTTCCTGGTTTTTAGTCAGATCTCTATTATTTTGTACCAAACACGGCTAAAACCATTTCAATTGACATTTCGATTTAAAATGGAAGTCTTTCACCAGGAAAAAAATATATTTAAACATTTTGCCTTTTTCATTCTGGGGCAATAAGCCAAGCCGATAGTGTCAAGACCACCAGTTTCAAATATTATGTTTCATGATTTCAAAAATGAAATGAATATATATTTAGAAAATCACATGACCACTGAAAAAATAAACCGACAGAGGCGAGTTGAAGGCGATTCTGGTGTGCACAAAGTAAGGCCAATTTTGCCCTTATCCTCTCTTGAAAATAAAATTAATTTTATTGACATATCTAGGACCTAGGAGTCAAAAAGTCTTGCTAATTGCCGAAATTAATATTCTTTCAAATATTTTATTTTTTATTTTTTAAATATTGGATACCGCACAAGAGTCCCAACTGCTCTCAAAAGTCTAGAGCCAGTGAGACTATGGCATCCCCAATTAGAGTATGTTGTGAGGTAAAAAGGTGGTAGGGAGAAAAGAGATGGAGAAGAGGAAGATTGGGAAGTACCTAGCTATTCAGATCTGGTCACCTAACACGGCTAAAGCCATTTCAAGGAACCTTTGATTATAAATGGTGGTCTTTCACTAGGGTGTTACTTAGAGTATCTACCACTCTGGAACGTACCGCACATAATATACTATATATAATTTAGGTATACGAAACAGCTCTTATGATTTTATATTCAGTGCGTGTGACCAATATCTAAAGTGAAATTTATTTTTCTGCTTGAAAATATCTGATTACATTTCTACATCTACATTTTTGTATCGTTTTCCTGTCTCAAAATGTGTAATACGCACGGAATAAGATGTAATATAAACGAAATTTCATGTAATAATAATTTTACAATAATGCTACACAGACATTATTAGTAATTTTATTAGAATCAGTTGTTATTTATCAGAATTGCAGAAGAAAAAATATTAATAAGATTGAAAATGGCACCTGCCCCTGGGAAGAGCTTCGCACGTTCGCCGCCAGAGAAGCCGAGGGCGGGGTCGGGTCTTCGCTAATAAATATTGCCTCCCATCAGCCGCGGCGGTTAGGCGGATACGAGTCGGTACCCGCCGAGGAACAAGTTAATTAAAAGCTGGTTAGTGAGTACACGTGTTTAAAAAAATGTCCGTAGGATGGGTTTATTGGATAATATGCAAAGTTAAGATATCTAATAATTAAACAGAAATCTTTTACATGAGCACCAACCATTAATTATGTTGTTGATATATTTAGTACATCAATATCACAATATAAGCACACCTTAGTAAAGTTTTTTTCATGTAGTAGAGTTAATTTATTTGTTGAAACCATTTAATAATAACAATAATAATAATAATAATATTTGGATGATTTTTGTAGCGCCGTTTTTGTGAAAAATCACCTCAAGGGCGCTGTACAGATCTTGTTAAATTGTAATGTTTATGTAAGATGAAATGCGGCCGCCCAAACAGATTTAGACCAACGTGGTCAAATGTCATCTGGCTGTCGTAAGGGTGTCACGTTGGATGCCTGGTTCGCTCGCGTTCGGGAACAGTCGGTCGAGATCGGCACTCCCCCGCCCCCCCTGCCGGTTCCAATCTGTATGTACCTCCTACTCACTAGTATTTTTTATATCTTTTTATATTCATTTTTTTATTTATTAATGTTTGCACTGCTAATAAGAATATTATTATTTTTTAATGTAAATATTTGTGTAAAAGCATTTTAACGGGCGTAAATAAATAAATAACATTTATTGCAAACTAAATATTATAATATTTGTTATTTACATACTGAACGTGCTATTTTTATGTATAACCATTATATACGAGTACATCGTCGGCGGAAAGCCAAAAGGTCTGAAGCGCCATTTCGGGAAGTTTATACCAAAGCACATTGAAGTTTTTTGTTTGTTTTACAATCAAATTCATAAGTCTTCAGTACCTGTTTGTCAGTCGAGTTCATCGAGGTTACAAAAGCTAAAAAAAGTCTCAAACTTGTGTCACTTGAGTCAAGCCTTCTCCCAAAAATATGTTTCGTTATGTTTTTTAAACTACTCAAAAATTGTGCATGTTTGAAAAATAAACTCCAAAAAATATTACTGTAAACGAATTCTGAAAAAAAAATAAGCGCCAAGTCACCGGTACAATGTCGCCGTGACAAAAATATGTACCATCTCTAACGGTTCATTTTCACTTTTGTATGAAAATGACAGGCACGGTGATTGGTTGTAGACTTTGCTTTTCATAAATTTAACGTATAACACTCCATAGTGAAAAACTGACTTTACGTCCAAATAATCACTATGCAATACGTAAAAAAATCCGTGTCAAAAATCTACTCCCCATACATTTATATTAGTCGTTCAATGCACAGCGATGGTTCCAGCGCAATAAAAAACATAATTACCCCATGATGTGGGTAATTTCAAAATGATTTGGGGAAATTTTGATATGATTTAGACAATATTTGAAGTAAATTTAAATAATATCTTTATTTTCACAGCGCTCTTTCAGAGATGGCGCCTATGTTTTTAGCACAGTTTGAACGTATGGTGGATCCGGCGCTGTATTTGATGAAAGTCTAGAACCGAATTGTCAGATACTTAAAATAATATTTTTTTATTCCCCTTTCTAAATTTTCAGTTAAGAAAGTTTTATATGTATTCTTCCACTCGGATGCTGCGCCCAGATGAGGCAGCCCGCCCCACGCACCGCGCACCACGCACAGCGCGGGTCACGGGCCACCATTGTTTTAATATCCAGTTTAATCACATTCATAATTACTAATTACTAATGCCGTCTGCGCCCGCAATTATCATTCTTCAATTATTAACGTCTGCCATTCTGACCAAGTCGTGCCAGGAGAAAAATAATACTATACATAATTTAATTACCAAAAAAGCTTTTTTTAAAATATACGAGACCTGTTCAAAAGAAAAGGTGAATTTTGAATTTTCGCGGGCTGTGTACATTCGATTATCGATTTTTGAATTTTGATTTTTAAGAATGTGTATTAAATTTTGAGATTTTAAGATTTGAAAGAATATGTATTAAATTTTGCGTTAAAAATGGAATAAAGTGCTCCAACGCACTTAAAATGTTGACTGTGGCATTCGGCGAGTCTACTTTGTCTCAAAAAGTGTTTATAAGTGGTACAAGCGCTTTACAGAAGGCCGAGAAGATGTTAATGACGATGAGCGTCCTGGAGTTGTGGAAAAAAATTCATGGATTTTATTCTTTGATCCATTTTTTTCAAAAGTAAAAAATCAAAGAATACACAAAAACATGACTAACCTTTCCAGTTGTCAAAAACAAACCACTGATCCAAAATGGCTGATAATGCTAACATATGATAAACATACGTGTACCAATATAACAAAAACAATAAATCGATAATCAAATGTATACAGCTCGCGAAAATTCAAAATTCACCTTTTCTTTTGAACAGGCCATGTATAGTGTTTCTTGCTCACACCGATAATCTTCAGTGATTGATCAATAATGAAAATGTAAAGAATTTTCATTAACTTTATCTATACATACACTATTTCATTTTTTTTCACTTAATGTTTCTTAGAAAATAAATGAACAGATCACTTTTTTATTTTTTCAATTTCACTATAAACATGTTGTTTATTTTTTTTCATTTTGATAATAAAATATTACTATTAAAAATCTAAACTTTGACATGAAGTACTCACTTTGTGGTAAGACATAATTAAATTTTAAATAAAAGTAACTTTGTTTTGAGACCACTTTTATAGATACATATACCAACCGGTTTCGGCTCTACCTGAACCTTCTTCAGGCTTTCAAAAAGTTGAAGAATGTGAAGACATATTCGTAAAAAGCATTTACTTCGTGGCTTACCATATTTATAAATAAAACTGATAAACTTTGTTTATAACTACTTTTTGTTATTCAATAATATATCTACATACATACTCGTATATCCGGTAGACATAATATTGAATGATAAAGTGGTTATAATAAAATTAATTTTAATTTAAAACTTCTAAAATTCGATTTGATTTAATAAAACAAATTTAATAACTTTTACTCCACTTTTATTAAATAAAAGTGGAATAAAGTTATAAATTTTTTTATTAAATCATTAAATAAATTCCTACGAATTAACAGTTTCAAAATTAGAAATAATCTAATATCATTATTTAAAAAAAGCGTTTGTAACGACACATTCTATATTCTTGAAATAAAAACTTAGGTCTGCCATGGCACAGAACACTTTATAGGTGCACCCAACTTAATAAGGAAAGTCTAATTTAAAAATCAATTTGTGCTGATCCTTTTTGGATGACCCATGGCCTCTAGTTAACGGACATGTCCCACACGAATAATTAATCTATCATTTTACCAAATGTCCGTACATCATTTGGCACCATTCCCAAAAATGGCCGTACAATATAAATAAGTGCCTTTCCCAGGTGAATTACATCCTTCGGCATTTTTTTTTTACTTGAATACCGCACAAGAGTCTCAACTGCTCCCAACTGTCTAGAGCCAGTGAGATTATGACATCCCCAATGGGGGGAAGAAATGGAGGGGAAGGAAATGAGAAAGGGGAAGGTTGGAAAATATCTGGCTATTCAGATCTGGACACCAAATACGGCTGAAGCCATTTCAAGCAACGTTTCAATTCTGAATGGTGGTCTTTCACCAGTGCGATACTTGGAGTATCTACCACTCTGGAACGTGCCGAAAATATACTATATTTTATTTTTATATCAATCAAATGTGTAATGACACATTTAACTTAAAATAAAATTTACATATTCGTTAAACATCATTTTGTGGAATGCCATTTTTATAAATAAAACAGATAAACTTTGTTTATAACCACTTTTATTATTCAATATTATGTCGACAGGTTTCGAAAGCAGCCTTCCATCATCAGAGCAATATTAAAATAATTTATTCATGGTTTTAAAGTTTATTTTGTAGAACTCCATTTTAATTTTTAGGTTTTTTAATTTTATTTAAACAATAATTATTATTATTTTAAATTAAAAAAAAATAATTTTTAGTTAAATACACTGCGATGTAATTATTTTTACGCGACAGTTTGATAATGCCCTCAGAAGGCGAAACAGCTGTCAGGCGTAAAAATATTTACATCATAGAGATTTTAACTAAAAATTGTTTTTAAAAATTTAAAATAATAATACTTATTGTTTAAATAAAATTAAGAAAACCCAAAAATTAAAATAATAGTTTAATTTTTAAAATTGTAATATTGTTCTAATAATAATTTATTTATTTTTTAATTTTAATATTGTTCTGATGATGGAAGGGTGCTTCCGAAACCGGTCGACATAATATTGAATAATAAAAGATAAGCAAAGTTTATTTGCCCACGCCGGGTTTGAACCCGCGACCTCTGGATTCATAGTCGAGCGTCTTACCACTCGACCATACAGTTTGTGTTTTCATATAACATATTGGTGTTCTAAAAAGTTCTACTCGTTTTATTGCGACATATCGTCGCCGGAAAGGCAAAAGGGCTGAAGCGCCATTTTTGGAAGTTTACACCAGAGCACTTTAGAGTTTTTTGTTGTTTTACAATAAGAGTCTGTACCTGGTTGGATTTTGAGCAAACTCTGGATTCAAACCAATCACTCTGGCGGTCAATTATCTATATTTACCCCTACGGAGAATCAGCTTGGTGGTTATTTAGTTAGTTAGATAGAATTTACAGTAAAAAACTACGTCTGATTTTCGCTCTAGAAAAATATACACCCAAAGGCATACAAGGAAAGTCACAAAAACAGTCTCTAATTGTGAAATAAATTACATCACTCATGAATTAATATAAATTTACCATTTGGGAGAAGGCTCGACTCAAGCGACACACGTTTTGGACTTTTTTGAGCTTTTTTTCGTTTCAGGTTAGTGATTGTATGTAATATGTAGTTAATAGGCAGGTTCAATTTGGGATTATAGTTAAAAATAACTCACTTACTAACCATCACGCCGTTTTTCCGCAGGAGTAGGCAGATAAGATGGACCGCCATACAACTCTGTCTTGGCACACACTCTTTGCTTCATTCAAATCGTCTCATACATACTCTTCTGTTATTCTGACTCTTGACATGGCCTGACTCAAGTATTTGATTCACTTGAGCGTGCCACGTCTTCTTCGGGCGTCCCCGACTTCTTCTCCCATTCACGTTCGCGTCAATCGTCGCTAGAAAAGCAAATGGGCTTAAGCGACACTTTGGTCAAAGATGAGTTAAATATGCAGTTTTAATCGGTTCTTTTTTCTCCGTCGAATGCTCTGACTCTGGCTTTTGTGACCCTTCAGCCATCTAAAATATATTTACCATTTGGGAGAAGGCTTGACTCAAGCGACACAAGTTTGGGACTTGTTTAGCTACTTGTCGCTTCAGGTAACTCAGTGAGAGCATTGTGTCAACTATATTTTTTCTTAATTCAACCAGGCACTGAAGACTAATGAATTTTATTGTAAAACAAAATAAAAACTTTAAAGTGCACTAGTGTAAGTTTCCCAAAATGGCGCTTCAGCTCTTTTGCCTTTCCGGCGACGATACGCATTAAAAAAACCAATCGGTTATTTTTTAATGCGATAATTAAAGGGACTTTGATGAAAGGTAAATGAATTAAACGCGAGTTAAATAAAACGTAATGCATCCGGCAAAGGAAAGATCAGGCTATAGGCGCCGGGAGGGGTTACCACCATTCTCCAATAAAATATAATTTATCGGCGGTCCGTTCTCGCCTATAAACATTTGTTAATGAGAGGTGTGCGTTACCTCGTCAAGCGGACAATTAAAATAAATTAAATATTTGAACGTGGGTTTCGACGCCTTTTGGGTAATTTACGATTGAAGAACAAAAAGGCTTCTTTATTGAACGCGACGCCGAAGGAAACAAATCAATTGGAGATAAATAAATTGGAAAAAAAATAGCCTCTGGCTTCGTGGGGGTCCAGAGAGACCCCCGGTTAGTTCGTGGGCCCCAAAGAATATAATAACTTTTATGTTGTGAGGTGTTTCCTTCTCACCCACTCATTATTTCTTATACGTCGTAGTATTTTTATGATGAAATCATGCTTTTTCTTCATCATTATGTTATTGTTTCAAAGTTTTTTTAGTTAGGAAACCGATGATTATTCAAAGTGATGGGCATAAATGAAAAAATACTGTTTGACATAATTTAATTTAATCAGTAATCGAAATGTTTCTAAACATCTCGTAATGCTGAAAACTTCAAAATGGTGAGGATATTCGAATTATTAAACTATTTAACAAATAAGTGATTTTTGAAGATGTTCATTTTTTAGATATCGAAATTGATGTTTTGTTTATTATTATCTAATTAATTATAACGGACCATTTTCCAATTACGAAAAATACACAACGCGAAATGAGAAAAATAAGCAACAGAGAAAAAAAATCACATCTATAATATTTGAATGACAAAAATAGGACATAATAATAATAATAATAATATTTGGAAGATTTGTATAGCGCCGTTTTTGTGAAAAATCACCTCAAGGGCGCATTTGATAGAACCTCCAATTCAAAGCCTGAACAAGGTTTTGGTAGAGTCAATGTTCGACATAATAATTTGTATTCTTCGAAGATTATTATCGTAAAGAATGACAAAAATCTTTAGACTGGTACCAAAAATGTCAAGACCATGGCTTGAGTTAACAAGTCTCGACATTCTGGACAGTGGAGAATGATGCCCATAATTAGTAGAGTGATGATTGAGGAACAGCCATTCATTGCTCCTGAGTCTACGGCAAGGAATGTTAAGCCGGATGAGTTGCAACAAAGTTTTAGAGAAAAAAACGACTTTCTTTAATTGACACTGACGTAAGCTATAACAAAATATTACTAAAAAGCTTTGCAATAACATATGATATTTCAGTAATCAAAATATCTTAGAAGCCGATATTTATATGCTATCAATATGTTATAAAAACATATATTTCTAGTATCAAAATATAAAAAAAAAACATTTTGCAATAAAGATATCGCAGCGAAAGTTGATGCAAACACAGTACTTACACAGTTGCATTGCTTGCATTTAGTATGCAAACTTGTTATTCTAGTTCAGAACGGAAAAACCCAATGAAATTGAAAAAATCGTCTTTAATAGAATATAAAAAAACACAGTTTAAAACTTTTAGAATGTTTAAATTCGATCAAAGTACACCTCTTTCGCTAGTAACAATAAGAAGGCGTAAGCAAGACAAACTGCTGTTTCTCAGTGACGCTTTTTTAGAACATCACTGTCGGACATATTTATAAATGCACCAATACACATGTTTCTAAGTATCAACTCTAATTGTTACCCGTTAGTTTATAACACAATTATACATATTCCGTAGTCTTAGGCACAAACTATTTTTTTTATTTGTGTCTTTTTCTATTATCATATATATGTATATATTTTTTATATGAATACCGCACAAGAGTCTAAACTGCTCCCAACCGTCTGGAGCCAGTGAGACTATGGCATCCTCGAATAGGGTATGTTGTGAGGCTGAAGGTAGTTGGGAGGGTAACGACATTGGGAAGAGGAAGGTCAAGAAGTACCTGGCTATTCAGATCTGGTCACGGCTAAAGCCATTTCACGCAACGTTTCGATTCTGAACGGTGGTTTTTCACCAGGGCGATACTTGTTCGTTTACAAGTTGCTGTCCGTAAAAAATCACGAGATAAATTATAGTTTTAACTTGATTTGATAAATATAGTTGCTTTAATCCGCCCGTTTCAAATATAGAATAATATCAGTCAAAATGCATTATAAGTACATACTTTATTAGGTGGGTAGGGATCCGAAAAGATTCTTTATTTGAATTTGACAATTAGTTCAAAATTTTAAAAGTTCACACTCGTACGTACCTACGCACAAAGTATTTTTTTAAATATGAATACCGCATAAGAGTCTCAACTGCTCCCAACCGTCTAGAGCCAGTGAGACTATGGCATCCCCAAATCGGATATGTTGTGAGGCTGAAGGTATTGAAGATGGGAAGAAGATTGGGAAGATGAAGGTTGGGAAGTACCTGGCTCTTCAGATCTGGTCACCAAACACGGCTGAAGCCATTTCAAGCAAAGTTTCAATTCTGAATGGTGGTCTTTCACCAGGGCGATACTTAGAGTATCCACCACTCTGGAACGTGCCGCAAATATACTTTTTATTATTTTCATATGAATTAAATGTGTTATGAGACATATTAATTAAATAAAAGTTATTAGCGCACGCCAGGTTTGAACCCGCGACCTTTGGATTCGTAGTCGAGCGTCTTACCACTCGACCATGGAGGCCGTCATATATTATCTATCGTTAATTATCTTTCAACAATTTTATATACATTCCGTTTTCAAACATATGTACGAATTATGGGCGGCTTAATGCATCGACCATTCTTCCTACCCCGATTAATAATAAGAAACATATATTTAAAAAAATTAAATTAATTTATAATGAACGGTGTGACAGGTGTTCCCGCGCGTGCCAGTCGAACTTCGTGCAGACCCAGCCATTGTTATCTGCGGGTAACAATGGCTGCTGGAGGCGAATCTCTCACTGTAACACAAAACCCTGTTTAGTCTGGCGGTGGTGATATCTCGCTTTCGGCCTCGGATGCTGGGCTCTGATCTTTGCCGCTCGGCGGGGATTTCCCCGAAAAAGCGTTTTTCTCAAGCAGGTGGTGTATGTGAAAATGCAACGGTTTTTGGTAGGAAGATATAATTTCACAAACTAACGGGAATATGATTGTTTATATTTATGCCAAGACTATTTATAAAGTTCGACTATTTATAAAGCTGACAGAAGATATCGGAAAGAAATAAGTGGATGCAGTGACAAGGGGATTATACATATTTAAATATTAACCTTCCCTTACTGTGCTACATTATTTTTCGCGTTACGGTGCTGTGTAATCGTTACACAAGTAAACATCTGCGATTTTAATCAAAAAAATAAGAATATTCACAGCCAATCGCTTAAAATAATCATATTTGATGTTAAAAGTGATAATAATTGAAATTTAAAAGCTGAGAACATGAACAAAACCGTCGGCTGACTCTCGCAAAACGGGCAAAGAGACAACCTCCAAGAGATGCCCGAAAGCTACTGCCAGTAAGCTCGAGCTCGTAGTCGCTGTATATCTAGAGGGAAAAAGCACAACTGCGAACTGAGATTCCATTTTTCGGGTTCTCATATGGCGAAGTCATGTAAGAGTGAGTTGTGAATAGCGTCATATCCTCGCACACTCTTCGCATCCCATAGCAGTTTTTTAGAATGAATATCCCTACGTCAGACACTATCACACGTTTGATTGTATTGGTGAATTAATTCCCAATTTTCACAAAATATTTCGTAAGTGCCCAATAAGTGCTAATTAATACAAACATTATTTTTTCATTCAATGCGTTAATGTATAATGGAGGAATACCTAAAATCTGAAGCCATTTGATATGACGGTTATAGAGATATTAAAGTTATTAGAAGCATTGTGTAGTCGTTACACATCACAGTTAAGGAAAGGTTAAAATAGATCGCAGTACCCAGACCTGGCAGCGCCTAAACATTGCATGAGAAAATATCGGGATGCAATTTTGCACAGTGCGAAAATCGAACCCACGATCAAAAATGAGTTGAATATGCAGTTTTTTTTTCTGCATCGAAAGTTCTGACTCTCGTTTGATTCGGAAGATTTTTGTGGCCTTTCAGCCATCTAAAATATATTTACCATTTGGGAGAAGGCTTTCACTCGAAGGACACAAGTTTGGCACTTTTTTTTTCAGCTTTCTGTCGCTTTAAGTAACTCAGTGAGAGCATTGAGTTACCAGAAATATATATTTTTTCAAAATCCATCCAGGTACTGAAGACTTACTTTAAGGTGCTTTGGTGTAAGATTACAAAAATGGCACTTCAGCCCTTTTGCCTTTCCGGCGACGATGTCTTGATTCTACCCTGCACGTCTTCCCCACAAGAGAGGTGCACATAAACAACATGGGCCATATAAATGACGAAAGCCTTACATTATTATAAGTTATATCGTAAAATAATGAAGGGTTGGGCCGAACTGGGGCGATCACTCCATTGTGAAGAGTGAAAATTTGACCACAGGATCTGCGAGGTTCATTACAGGGTATAGGGTAGCCTGGCGGGGAGTGGCTCCAGGCCACGCTGGCCAACTGTGGGGGGCGCACGCGAGGATGCCGCCGAGTAACAGGTGAACAGGAGACTTCGGACTTGGCTTTTAGAGTTACGTGATCTCTGCTGTCTCTTGAAACGTTATGTTGCGCCGTATGCTTCGTTGGAAGATATGCAAATGTTACCAAAGTACCTAAATTATTATGGAAAAGAAAAAACGCATGAAACGAATTTTGCTCTTTATAAATACGTGTGAAAGACCGTGTTAAAAATGTGAGTTTCCCGAAAGAATACAAGGTTGATTTTTTAAATTTATTTTGTAAGGAAAGACAAACATTCCCGGGTAACGAATAACCTGACAATATTTGAAAAACTCCTACTGCCATCATAAGAAGCGGAAGATGTTGCTTGTGTGATGATGGAGGACTTAGCCAGCAGAGGAATTGAACGCACGACGGAATCCGACGCGTTTATCCCCTCAGCTACCGACCGGTCGTAAGAGAGAAGTCTGATGTAAGCGTAACTACTGTCCGGTTAGTAGTTGAGTGGACAAACGCGTCGGATTCCCACCCGGGCGCCGTGGGTTCAATTACTCTGCTAACTAAGTCCTCCATAATTGCACAAGCTACATCTTCCGCTTATTATGATAGCAGGAGGAATTTAAAACATGTTGTTAGATTATTCGTAACACGGGAATGTTTGTCTTTCTTTTAAGCAAAAAAAAAAAAAATGAGTAGTATCAAAAAAGGTTTGACCATGTAGAGCGAATGAACATAGAAAGGAGTGTGAAAAGAATATATATTTTTTTAATATGAATACCGCACAAGAGTCTCAACTGCTCCCAACAGTCTAAAGCCAGTGAGACTATGGCATCCCTAAGTAGGATATGTTGTGAGGTTGAAGGTAGAGGGGAGGGAAAGGAGATTGGGAAGAGGAAGGTTGGGAAGTATCTGGCTATTCAGATCTGGTCACCAAACACGGCTAAAGCCATTTTAAGCAATGTTTCGATTCTGAATGGTGGTCTTTCACCAGGGCGATACTTACGAGTATCTACCACTCTGGAACGTGCCGAAAATATATTTTTTATTATTTTTATATGAATTAAATGTGTTATGAGACATATTAATTAAATAAAATTTATTGGCGCCCGCCGGGTTTGAACCCGCGACCTTTGGATTCGTAGTCGAGCGTCTTACCACTCGACCATGGAAGCCGTCGAAATATGACACGAAAGTGAATGGAGAAGTCGGGAACGCCCGATGAATAGATGGCACGATCAAGTGAATCAAATACTTGAGTTGCGCCGTGAGAAGAGTCAGAATAACAGAAGAGTATGATGTATGAGACGGTGTATGAATGTGATTGAAGCAAGGAGTGTGTGCCAAGACAGCTTTGTATGGCGGTCCGTCCTCTCTGCCTACTCTTGCGGGGAAACGGTGTGATGGTTAGTTAGTTTTTACATACATGTGCAGAAATGCAGTTGCTGCCATTTGTAAAATTTAGTTAATCTCATTATTGCTCTAGTGATTCACTTTTTTATTTTATTTTGTGGATTCTTTCGTAATCCTCTGCTAACTAGCTGGGGCTTATTCAAATACCCCTCATAATGTCCATCCAACTAGTACTGCGGCTCATTTGGCCTTATTACTATCATCATCTGATGGTTGCATTTAATTGACTGAATTTAAGTTTATATTAGTGAGTTCTTAGGGAAAAGGTCTTAACTGGATAAAAAACCCTAAGCAAGGAAAAGATATACAAAAGTTCTGAACTTGTTACCGATAGAAAAAATTATACTTGACTGATGTTGAATATTTCATGTTTTTAGTGATTTACTTTTTAACATAAATTGGTTATTACTTATTACTAATTACCAGGCCCCGAGTCAAACGGCGTAAAATATTTAAAAAAATAAAAGTGAAATCGGAAATAAGGCTTCTGTCTGACAGTGTTCATAATTTTAATTATTTTTATGGGTAGACCGAGTTTGTAGTTGATGTATCTTAGAAATTTATGTCGCAATTTTTCAATGGAATCAGGGTGGATTTTAAAGTGAGGGGACCAAATATAGTAAAACGTAGCAATGGACTTCAAGGTAGAGGATATAATAAATTAAATTGACCTAAGTCGTAGGTTTTTCCAATAAAATAATAACAGTGGTGCCATGAACCGAGTAACACGGCAAATTTTCTTCACAATAGTGATAAATCAACCGCTGATTTAAGGAATACGTTGATACCGATCGCAATTTGAATAAAGCTTCGCATTGAACTAAGGGCAATAAACTGACACAATGCAAAGACTACTTGTCGTAGAGATTAATAGATTTGGCACTTAGTACGAACAGGAACACCTCAAATTAATCTTCTTTGGTAAGTAGGTACTATATGCCACTTTAATATTGTTACTTCACTTAACCTTCATAATGTGCTACTATTTATGTAATAGTTAAAAAAAGCTATTTCGTTACACCGAAGAAAAACACAAAATTGAAACTATTTTCTAGAAAATACGATAGTAAAGATAGGGGGATCGAGTAGGTAATTAAATATTTCATTTTTGAAAATATTTTTTTAATAAATCCGTTTTTATAAAGTATAAAACATGAATGATAATATAATATTTATTTTTTAGGATAATTGGAGTTAAGTGCAACTCCACATATCTCATAATTTATTAAAATATACAAGTAAGAATGCAAAATAAAAAAAGGCGAGATTGGCATTTAAAAGAAAACGTTAGATATAAATATAATAATTAGAGTGGTAGATACTCTCAGCATCGCCCTGGTGAAAAGCCACCATTCAGAATCGAAACGTTCTTGAAATGGCGTTAACAGTGTTTGGTGACTAGATCTTAATAGTCAGATACCTCCCCCCTTTCTCTTTCTCATCTCTTTCCTCTCCTCACTATCTTCAGTCTCACAACATACCCTAAATGGCGATGCCATAGTCCCACTAGCTTCAGACGGTTGAGAGCAGTTGGGAATTTTGTGCGGTATTCACTTTAAAAAAATATACACCAAAGAAGCAAGAAACCAAAAATATAGACAGAAAATAATAAAGTAACTATAGTTTTTATTTATTAATTAATTGATATTACAAGCTGGAGTAAGTTAAACATAAATATATATCGACTGTGTTTAGGTCAAAGGCGTTTTACCACTTTTTTTCAAGCAAACTTAGGCCTAGTGGTTTGAACCACTGTCACATTTTACACCGTTGAAAATCGATAATTAGCGCCATTACGATTTTTTTTACCGATGCCACTTTAAATAATCCCCCTTTTTAACCATCGATTCTCGGCCCGTTTCAATATTTGATCTAAACATGATCAGGTGTTCAGCATAACGGCATATTTTTCAAACATTTTTTCACATTGAATACCACCCAAGAGTCCCAACTGCTCCCCTACCAACCATCTAGAGTCAGTGAGACTATGGCATCCCCGATCAGGGTACGTTGTGAGGTTGAAGGTAGTGAGAAGGGGAAGGAGATGGAGAAGATGAATGTTGGGAAGTACCTGGCCATTCAAATCTGGTCTCCAAACACGATCAAAGCCATTTCAAGCAACGGTTTAATTCTGAATGGTGGTCTTACGCCAGGGTGATACTTAGAGTATCTACCACTCTGGAACGTGCCGCAAATATGCTACTTATAATTTTATATAAATAAAATAAGTTATTTATTTAACAAGATCGCATAAAAACAGTTGTTCACCAAATACATTAAGAAATGAATGATATTAAAAATATTGTAGATACATGCAGTGTAAAAAAATAAATTAAACATTTATGTACACCTCACATTTAGACAATGTATTATATGTCCGAAAGGAGTTACATTAGTACAAACTGAAGTAGTGTGACGCATTATATATGATATAATAACGCAAATAATGTTAGCAATGAAAAACAAAAAAATAATATTTAAGAGAGGTTCATTCTTTTATACACATTAGCGTTGTGACCGCTTTAAAAGAACTACTTCTTTTGGCAACAGTTCCTACTTCATTCATTGTTCATTTTATTTTTTAAATTTTTTAATTTGATTTATTTTGTTACATACATTTAAAAATTACAGAAATAATAAAAATAATGTAGACATAAGAAAAAAAATCCCACATAGGCAAAAGCCAGTGCATGGGTATACTAATTCAAATCATAGTTATAGCTCTCTATAGTTACATTTTACAGTATAAGGTACATTTCAAATTAAGTAAAAAAAAAAAAAAAATAATAATAATTAAAAAAAAAAAATATATATATATATAACAAATACTTCAATTGAAGTTGGTAGTTCATTAATTTCATTAACTTCATTTCATTGAATAAATACTTCAACGGAAGTTAGATTACAAATAACTACTTCAATTTGTAGCAGTACAGTTGCGAAGGTGAACTTCAAAGCCCATGAAAAAGTACTTGAAAGGAAGAACTAAAGGAACGTGATTTTTATTTTGGCGAGGAACCGGTTCCAGTTCTTTTTTCTTTCCGACCAGTACGTGTTTTTTCGGCAAAGAACCGGTTCCAAAAAGAATTGAACAAATAACCTCTTCTTAGTGTAAAAAAATATTTTATTTAAGATTATGGAGATCGTAATGTACCTAACGGTCGCTCTTGTGCGTATATCGAGAGATAATGACAGAACTCTATATATACGCATCTAAATATATCTAAGGTAGATGCAGCTTCATTGAAAGGTTCCATCGTTTTATATATTGGCGTGTTTTTGTATGAGGAAGTTCTGACTTTCGGTGTGTAAAACGTCACATGATGCCTCGCACGAATATAATTATGATTATGACTTATATTAATTGGACACAAATTATTTGCGCACTAGGTTTGAACCTCGCGACCTCTGGATTCGTAGTCGAGTGTCTTACCACTCTACCATGCAGGCCGTCAGCATGACCGTTATATTATTGTTGCTACTAAACTAAATTTTCTTGCAAAATAATGTGGAGTAACGCCTCCCCTTTAAACACAGTCGATATAAAACAAAAAATAATTAAACGATCGGAAAAAAATTACGTCTTAACAAAGCCTTCTGTTATATCTGCAAATCCAAGTTCTTTCTGAAGACTTGAAATGATAAAAAAATAACGAGGTATCGAAACTGAATTCAAGAGTTCGAGCAAATTAGTTTGTCGAAAATTCGCCATTCAATTTATATTGGTGAAAGACCACCATTCAGAATCGAAACGTTGCTTTGAAGAATCGTTGAAACTCGAAATATATCACCATCACCTTCAGCCTTACATAGATACCCTATTTTTAGGATACCATATCGCCCTGGTGAAAGACCACCATTCAGAATCGAAACGTTGCTTGAAATGGTTTTAGCCGCGTTAGACAAACATTCTCGGGTTACGAACAACCTGTAAATATTTGAAAAACTCCTACTGCCATCATAAGAAGCGGAAGATGTTGTTTGTGCACTGATGGAAGACTAAGCCAGCAGAGGAATTGAACGTACGACGCCCGGGTGGGAATCCGACGCGTTTGTCCACTCAGCTACCGACCGGTCGTAAGTATCTCAAGATTTCACGTGCGGCCGAGAAAATTAACCTTGGACACAATACTGCGGGAAATAATTTCGCAATTATGAAAACAATCTCAATAGCATGTACATTTAGTTCGAGAGATTTAATATTCCGAGGGTATTTTCGATGCAACGGCGCAAATGAAGAAACGTCTGTTCAAATAATGACAAGTCGGTAATTTGACAGTTCTGCATGATAAAGGAGCATTGAACACATTGGACATGCATCCTTTTGGGACAGTTTATGGTCTTTTCATCTGTCACTCAAAATCTTTAGAATTTCCCGCACAGTTCTGGGCGGACCTTTTGTGGCGACAGACGATACTGTGTTTGCGGTATCTCAAAATGGCGTGGAAAGTTGCGTAATTATTTTTAATTTTCTGCGGATGAAAATCCAAAAAACCACAAGACTCAAAGGCAGTGGGACATATTAGTAAATAATGTAATTAAATAATTATTTTACTACTCTTAAATAAAAGTTTTCAAAATGTCATTCCCTTGGCAGTATAAATAATTACATAGGTAGTTGAAAATCGAAACGTTGCCTAAAATAGCCTTAGCCGTGTTTGGTGACAACATCTCAATGTTGGTGTGAAAAAAACTTGTTGCTCGTTCATTTTCGCTATTTCTTCGGACTCTTGTTTGATCTATCCAAAAAGTATAAAATAAATGTGGTGTTTTGTGAATAAGAAAACTGAAATAAGCGTGATGTTTTGTGATCCCTTTCGCTAATACAGTTGTATAAGAAGAATTTCAACTTCATCGGTGAGTGAATGGTTTCCCATTTTTCTTTCATTTCATAATCTTTCAACAAGCTACAATTAGACACTTCAAAACAAAAATTCAGTGTTTCATCGCAGCTTCGGATCCAACATGGGGACTAAAACGTTTGAGTTAATTTTAAAATTTCAAATATACTAAAATTTACACACTAAAGTTTAACGCTTCATTGTAATATTGATTATTGAAATAATATTAACGACCTTTAAATAATATGAAAAAAGAAAAAGCTTCTTTTTCGTCCCGACAATCAAATCATCTGCGTCTTTTTCTATTTTTTCGAAGTTTGTTAATTTTCTTTCAATAATCTAGTTTTTTTGATATTTATTCAAATATTTTGAAAGAGGTTTAACTTTGTGAATCTAATACGAATAATAAGTGCCCTTTCCAACTATTTCGTTCAATTAGGGTAAGTGCATATCATTAAAGTTTTCAAATACACAATTAAAATTAATTTTATCTAATTGATGCCCAATTATTTGCAGGATGTCATTAAAAATACTAAGGATATATTCTGAAAAAGGTATTGCAATTTTGAAAAGATTCTTCAGTAATTACAAAATCATTATGGATTGAATTGACTGACATACATTTAAAGGTAAATTGTGTTATTAACAGCTGTTACCCGTGAAAAATCAACGTATGACTTGAATGCCAAGATAAAATATTGCTTCCATTTCAAATATAGAATAATATCTCCTAAATTTATTAAATATAGGTACTTTATTACGCAGGAAAATTTATTTTTTTAAAAATTTGGTAATTTCAGTTAGCTTCAATTCCAAATTTGAAAAGTTCACTCTCGCACGGTCGATCGTACTTCCAATGGAAATTAATGATTAAAAGTAAATAGGTTTTAAATGTTCTTTCGGCGTATTTATATATGAGATAGCAGAAGCATAGCATATTAATAAAGACAAGCCGCATGAATCAGGCCTTTGAGGTATATGTAGTTACTTGTAGTAAGTTTCTACCTTCGTATGCCGTATGCCGGATGTACACGATAAAGGCAACTTCGGGGAGTTGAAAAGACAAAAGTACAGCCTTACGGGGCAACGATGAAAATGAAAGTTGCGCTTTGTTTCTTTTGCTGGTTTGCGACAGACTTTTTCAAGTATAATGATTCAAATACAAAGTGTTTTAATTTGGTAGTTGGATTAATTATTTATATGTTATGCATGCATATCTGCTGTTAGATTCAGGTTTTAATTAAGTACAAAGGTTTAGAAGAAATTGTGGTCGAAGAAGATGCGAGTTGTTTTTATTTCGTAATAATTGGAGTATTTTCGGGATTAGCAGGAGTTTTCTATGGAGGTACGTTCACGTTTGGTAAATTGAAGAAAATCAATTGCATCTGTATTAAAAATAGCTCTTCCTCTTTAGGGTAACTACGTGAATATATTTCAATTGAAAAGATTTATAAAACACTGTCATTCGCTTAAATGAAATAAATTTAAATTTACGTACTTTCTTAAAACACCACAATTGATTCAGTTTATTTAAAAATATTAATAGATCTATGCACACTGGGTTATTACACATATTATTGAAAGTAAGAGTCGATAAGAAAATTACATCAGATTGGTTTTATTGAAACACGGTTTTCTCTGATTTCAACTACAAATATAAAATAAACATAAATGTTTAGGACGATCGATTTGAGTGCATTTGACCTGTAATGTATCATTTTTATAAAACCTTTATGCGTGTGAATATCTTTCTTAATGTATTTTTGAAATTTAATTATCTCCACTCTTACGAGTCTCTTTTTAATGTATTTACTCGTTTGCTGTCTTTGTGAATATATTATTTTTATTTTATTTATAACGTTGTCCATTCTGGAATTAGTTTTTTAAACTTCGTTGGGAATAATATATTTAAAAAATATTTGTTGTACTATATTTATCATGTTAATATTAAAAAACATATACATATCTAATAACTATATATTTGTTAGCATATATCGCCCGAAAAATCGTGAAATATATATAATAATTTCATTTAAATCTATAAGAAATGGCATATCAAGAATATATTGAATTAAATTTGAATTTGCTTGAAATCTATAAGAAATGGCATATCAAGAATAGACAAGTTGAAAGTCTACGAATAATTTAAACGACTGATTTTATTATTATTCCATGTGGTAAATAGACACACATTTCTCCCTTTTGAACAAAGTTATTTAAGTACGATTTATGAAGTGAAAGAATCAATGATAATGTTTATTATTTCTAATTTCGAAAATGTTAATTCGTGGTGGAACTCCATTTGAATGATATTAATAATACCAAATTTTTAACTTTATTCTACTAGTTTTTATTAAAGACCTGACCGGTTTCATCTTATGACGAACATCTTCAGACTGGTACAATATTAAATAAATCTATGGCGCATATACTGTTAGTGTCCGTCATAGTGAACATCTGTGACCTTGGGTTTTGTTTTATTGCTGACAGAGGCGGCTTTACAATAACATTAAAAAATACATTCGGGTAGTTTTATTACCTTCTGGGAGACGAGGGTGACAAGGTGATGCGTTAGATTCGTATGTGGGTTTAAAAAAAAAAATATATATATTATCTATAGTTGTCAGCTTTATTTTTAAAAGTTGGCTATTTTTGAATTTACCTTTTGATTTTCCCGTCTCTGTTTGGTTAATGTATTTTATAATATAAATATATATAAGGTGAAACCGGTCAGGTTTTAAGTAAAAAATAGTGAAATTATTTTAAAAAACTTGGTATTATTAAAATCATGGTGATGTTTGTGTTTGTTCCTTACACGATTCTAGCAGATTTTTTAAATAAAAAAAGTTTAATTCCTCATCAGTTGACAATATGTGTCCACTTGTTGAATCACCCCTACTTCCACCAACACTACCCTCTCCCTCTCCAGCGCCAAAGCAGTGTCCATCTTTTATATTTCAATCATGAACCGTCCACCAGATTTTAATTCCAGGCCATTGTGGGGCTGAGTGTAATCTCCGCCATCTATTATCGTCAGAAAAGGTTACCTCGGCCTTTGAAGGGCCTGCGCGGGTACTGTGGGCCGCAAGTGTTGGTACCGTCTCTCCTCTCCTGGCGCTGCTGTCTCCTCTTCATCTGGTGGCTACCTATATCTGACAGGGGGAGGTGGGAGATTTCGCTGGTGGATAGTTTTGTGGGACGGGGTGGGTTGGACACTGGTCAGTACATTCAAAGTAATTATTATCATAAACACATTTGTACATTGCTATTTTAAGCGCTTCTCAGTGTTATATGGCGTTGATTGTTTTGTTTATTTATGTGTACAAATACCGTGAAAATTAAACATTCTATATTACTAAGCAATTGCTTCATTCAGGATTACTTAAATACGCCTATTCAAAGAAAAGGTGAATTTTGATTTTTCGCGGGCTGTGTACATTCGATTATCGATTTTTTTTTGTTATGTTGGTACACATATGTTTATCATATGTTAGCATTATCAACCATTTTGGATTAGTGGTTTGTTTTTGACAACTGGAAAGGTTAGTCACGTTTTCGTGTGTTCTTCTATTTTTTACTTTTGAAAAAAATGGATCAAAGAATAAAATCCATGATTTGTTTTTTCACAACTCCAG
This sequence comes from Drusus annulatus, assembly GCA_022651775.1. NCBI lineage: Eukaryota > Metazoa > Arthropoda > Insecta > Trichoptera > Limnephilidae > Drusus > Drusus annulatus. Next base: position 174,474 of record JAGWCC010000737.1, read on the forward strand.
GACGCTCATCGTCATTAACATCTTCTCAGCCTTCTGTAAAGCGCTTGTACCACTTATAAACACTTTTTTGAGACAAAGTAGACTCACCGAATGTCACAGTCAACATTTTTAGTGCGTTGGAGCACTTTATTCCATTTTTAACGCAAAATTTAATGCATATTCTTCTCTAATTTTTGGTAGCAGTCTAAATGATTTTTGTCATTCTTTACGACTCTACCAAAACTTTGACTCTACCATGGGTTTGATGTGAATGTTCTTTCTTGCGTATATTTTGTCCTATTTTTGTCATCGCTTCATTTATTACTATGTATGTGCTATTCTTTCTCTGTTGCTATTTTTTCCATTTCGTGTTTTATGTCTTTTTTGTTGTTGGACTTTAGTCCGTTAATTTATAAATAAATAAATAAGTTACCATGATTTTTTTAATCGTGAATTCCGCACAAGAGTCCCAACTGCTTCCAACCGTCTGGAGCCAGTGAGACTATGGCAACCCCGATTGGAGTATGTTGTGAGGTTGAAGGTAGTGGGAGGGGAAGGAGATGGGCAAGAGGAAGGTTGGGAAGTACCCGGCTATTCAGATCTGGTCACCAAACACGGCTAAAACCATTTCAAACAACGTTTCGATTCTTGATGGTGGTCTTTCTCCATGAATTAATGTGTTATGACATATATTAATTTATTAAATTTATTTACGCACGCCGGATTTGAACCCAAAACCTCTGGATTCGTAGTCGAGCGTCTTACCACTCTAGTATCTAACTCTCTAAATGTGTGAATGAAAATATATATTTTTTAAATTTATTGTAATGGAAAAAAGAATCCTTGTAGGAAATCATATAACAAACAACCTTTATATAGATATCAAGTTTCTTGATGAATATGGTACAAAAGTGCCCCCCGAATTGCGAATAAAGGCGAGCCGGCGGGTAGCTAAGCCACTAGCTATTGCCGGCTAGGTACCCCCGCCAGAGTACTGAGCGAGTACTGCACCGTGTACCCCGATAGACATAAGCGGGCGGTGTCATTTGCTGATAAAACAGGGATTACTTTTTTCAATTACGATTGTATCGTTTTTTAGCCATGTGCTCAAGTGCGGATTGTCAGGGAGGGTGGTTGGGAGAGGGAAGAAGAAGGGAAAAACTGGTGTCTAATTCACAGTGGTGGAGATATTTATAAAATGTGTGATAAAATACAATTTTCTTAATAAATGTTGTTTTAAGTACCTTTCTATTTTTCATAACTTCAACGAAACTGTGTGCAGTAGTACTGAGCGTTGACGATAATTTAAAAAAAACGCCACCGCTGTTATCGTTGAAAATTGTCAACTGTTGAATACAACCGTTAAAAACAACGCTGAAATTGATGGGATGATATTAATTTTGTTAATAATAATCTCATGAAAAAAAAAATATTTCAGATCACACCAAATACAAAATCCACCTACCTGTTTAAGACCTATAAGCCCAGAGTTCAGGAGTTCAGGTGGAAGTGCTGTCCTTGTTCTACCGGTATTTCAATTGGAAGATGCTTCCGAAAAACTTGCGTCATTGATTCCTCTGCACCGATCCCTAGCCGAGAAACTCACCAAACGCGTGCCCAAATATTTGTACATGGTTGAAATTCGACACATGAGAACGGGTTTATTCTACGACTCGTTCTTGTATTTAACAGTTCAGCTTTGAAATGATTTGCCGGCCTCTGTGTTTCCTCCCTCCTACAATATGGGCACTCCTTCCTTTCATCAAAAATACCCCCAATACAGCATCCCTAAATATGACAAGATAAGAAATAATTTTCTTCAGGACCTCCTGTGTGAATTAGTGAAGTTAATGTAAAAAAAATTGAAACATTTTAAAGCTAGAATAATAAACTGAAATTTTCTACGTCAGTGCAATATAACCAGGGACGTAGGCCGAAATACTTTGTTGATTAGGGGTGTGTTTTCAATGTCGTTAAGTCCTGCGACCGATTCGATAGCTTTAATGAGATCCACCTACATCCATCGGCTTGTTGTCATTGCTACAAAGATACTACACGCCGAACAGCTGGCCCTTTGTGCTGTAGCTCAGGAATTAATCTGCATATCTTCAAGTGCACCGGGGAGGTAGAAACACGGGAGGGTAGGTAGCAAGTGGTAACCCTACCCCATGTAATTACCGGGGTATTATAGAGTAGAAGAAGAGGGATGTTATACAAATAGAACATGATTAGACATGATTGCAGATGAAAGTATGATTGTTTTAAATAATCATTTTTCAAAACTATATTAATTTTTTTGTGATATTTTTTTAAATTTCATGTACCTTAGTATTTAAATGATTTTCGTAATGGATGTAGTTTTTTCACCTAACTTTGGTATACGCCGTGTTTCAGTGTGATCCTGCAAAATTCCAGAGGTTGGTTATTCATTAAAATCGTTGATACAAAATCTCAAATAAAATAATGAACCTCTCTTATATCTTATCTTTTTGTTTTTCATTGCTAACCTTATTTGCGTTATTATATCATATATAATGCATCACACCACTTCAGTTTGTACTCATATAACTCCTTTGGATATATAATACCTTGTCTATATGTGCGATGTAAATAAATGTTTAGTTTATTTTATTACACTATGCATGTATGAGTATCTACAATATTTTTTATAATCATTCATCTCTTAATGTATTTGGTGGACAACTGTTTTTATGAGATCTTTGTTAAATCGGTAAATTTTAAAAAAATCATCTTTTTTTCAAGGCCCAAATAAAAAAGTTTTCATTTGTTTATTAATTTTTTTTAGTATGATAACGTGTAACCGATCCTTTATAGCACACATTACGATCCTAATTACAGGCGGTAATCTACCCGCTAATGGCTCGCTTAATTCGAAATCTGTGATCGAACGTAATCTAACGACCAATTGGCTGCGTATATTGGAGGCAAGTACTTACGTCCACCAGATGTAAGCTATGGCGTGATAAACGATTGATCTATTGTAAAGCTACGATCACAATACAAATTTTCGACAGCGAACAACATGATATTTTTAAACTTTTGAAATTGGAGTTGCTCTGTTCTTTTATACGAAAAACTGTATTACGATTGTTCGTAGAATATCGCGTTTTTTGTTTTTGTTTCGAGTTTATCAGCCAGAAACACGGTTGTTGATTGATTTAGATTTTATTATTAGTTTTCATTATGTTTTATTGTTGAGATTGTTGTTGATATTATGAGTGAGGCATTTTAATATTTGCATCATCAGCACCTGCAAAAGAGGAAAACACATTGTTAATAAAATACATTGGTAATAAAAAAAACACAACATTCTTTCAAAAACTATTTATTTGTGTGGATTTGAGAAAAAAGGTTTTTTTCTGAAATATTTAAATATGAAAACAGATTTTATAATTATCACAATGGTGTTTATGTTTCTTTTCAAATATTATCAACTTTCGTTATTTTATTTTGAACAGCTCAAATTTAATAATTAAGCTTTGTGGTTAGGTGTTTCATTTTGATGAAAATAACGAACCAACTAACCATCACGCCGTTTCACCACAGGGGTAGGCAAAGAGAACGGACCGCCATACAACTCTGTCTTGGCACACACTTCTTGCTTCATTCACATTCGTACATCGTCTCATACATACTATTCTGTTATTCTGACTCTTTACGTGGCCCGACTCAAATATTTGATTCACTTGATCGTGCCATGTCTTCCTCAGGCGTTCCCGATTTCTTCTTCCATTCCCTTCCGCGCCATATATTGATTTTCACACTCCTTCCTTCGTTCATTCGGTATACATGCCCAAACCATCTAAGCGTCCCTTACTTGACTCTAGTCATTACGCTTACATCAGCTTTGCATTCTTTTCGGATATCCACATTTTTAACACGGTCATACATGGTTTTACCACATATACGCCCCAGGGATCTTATTTCTACAGCGTTCAGTCTACTTTCATCCTTTCTCTGGCAGTTCCATGCCTCACTGCCATACATCAGTATTATTTGATAAATAGATTGGGAAATACCAAAAACTTGTTTTAAATTTCGAAACAGTTATATGTACACATCGACATACTTATATATATGCACTCGGGGCGTTGGTACGGTAGATATTGTAAACAGCAAAAAATCAATGGTATTTTTTTTTTACTCATTCAGTAGTTATTTCATATTTTGGCCCTCTGCAAAAGTAATTGTTTTTTTTTGTGGCCCATCTCTCTGACGGGGAAACGAATCTGTTAATATTGAATGACTTTCAAAAAGCCGAACAATTCACTAAGCATATTTGTACAATAATATGAAATGGTAGTCAAAATGACAAGCTAGAAAAAGTGTCAAACATTGTAAAAACCATATTTCTAAATATTTCCAGGTAAATAAGATACACGAACAAGTAAAACGGCTAAGCGCGTTTCTCGGAAAATTGATTGTTCCATATTCGAAACCCATTTCCTTTGGCACACCAACTTCCGGCACGTGTAAACACGTAGCTGGCCGCCGGAAATGGGACTCCAGTCCACTTTATCTACGTGTCACCTTTGATTTTCATATTCAAATACGTATTATAATTTATTTCACAATAACGTTAAAATTTCCCAAGATTTATTATTAATATTGATTTTAATGTCATAACACGGTTACAATTTTAAAGAAAATAACATAATAGAAAGTACATTTATTATAATAATTGTAATATTTTAAAATGTGTACAATTTGTTCGGTCAGTATTAGTTCCTAGCTAGGCAGATTACCTGTTTTAAGGAACCAAATATATTCGCTACGTGACGTGTCTCACCTGTGTGTTTGCATAAGGTTATACAAAATAAAATCTATAGTATTGAAGGTTAACGATAGACAGTAGATATTGCATACAGTAAGAGGGCAGGTAAAGAAAATTAAAATACAAAAACCAAATGGTATTAAAGTTTGATTGCAGCTAATATTTTGGTAGGTACTTTACAGCCTGATTACCAGAAGGCTATCAGAAGCTACTGTAAATGCAAAAAAAAAATAGATACGTCGATTATTTTAATAAAATTATAAAAAAAAAGTAAGAAACGTTTTGTTTAACATTTTTACAATCACATATGGATAGATACTATTAAAATTTGTAATATTTTAACCTCAAAGCAATAATATACAGGAGAGAGCGCTGTTGTAGTCAGTTTTGATGAGTTTTGCCGGACTCGGCTAGACCTGGGCGTCGCTAGAACTGGGGCTAGGGTATGTATACATTCATTCATAGCTCATGTCGACATTATGTTTTTGTTTATTCGTATTACCACTTTTTCACAGTATTGTTATTAACAAAAATATTGCATATAACCTAAAAACCGTCGAGTTATGTCCATTTATGTCGCATATTTAAAAGTGTGGGCGGAGTCAACGGAGACGCGGGACACGAAGAAAATTCTTACAATACTTTGAAGCGGTGTGATAATTTGGGAAATTTTGTTGTTTCTTTCTTTCGCATGGTGTACGACGTAAAAACTAAAGTGATTTATCCCAAATCTGTAAAGGTTGGGTAAAAAGAAGTAGCTCTCTCTCCATATATTGTTACTCCAACATTTTAACACTCAAACACGTTTAGCTTGAGCCGGAACATGGGTTGGTCAAGTGGGTCATTGGCTCCAGGCGTAATATCTATCTACAGGGAATCGAAATCAACCGTAAATCTAGAAGAACATTAATTTATAAAACAAATAAAGCTCTAAAAGCATTGAACATATAACTATGAGTGGGTGCGCCCCTGTTATAAGACAATTTTTTATTGAGTCCATTTTTATCCAGTACCAATTAGTCCAAACTAAAAACTTTCCTTTCAATACTCTCATATCCTCAAATTTAATATACCTAGTATTGCTTACTTTTCTAATAAAACAATTTTTTTAAATGATTTTCTTTTGATAACTAACCTGATTGAAAGTTGTTAATTAGAATGAACTGTGAAGCCTTTTACTTTTTATTTTGATATTAATTATTGAAATACTTTCTACACTCTTCGACGCAAATACGAAACAGAAAAAAACAGAAACTAAAAAGAATAACGGTCGCGACCGGGACTCGAACTCGAAACCTCTACTCTATCCGGGAGTAACACCTCTGCTAATTGATCTACCGAGACCTTATTAGAATCCGGCATTTTAATCGATGTTATACTTTATTGAAAATTGTTATTATTATTTTTTCAATTTCTTCTGAAATAAGCTGCCATCTTTGTAATGGTATACAAAGCTCTGCCCAAGCACATATTGTATACCTAGATGGTTTTTAAGATAAAAAAAATCATTCAATTCAAGCTCATTCTAATTAACCCTTGTGTGACTGAATAAAAATACACCCTTTTAAAATTAATATGAAGGTTTCTTTTACAGTATATAACCACTTTAAATGACGTCATAAATTTCGACCCAGTTCAAGACTTGGGGAAGTGGATAGGAATTTTACCCAATACCATCTTTTCTTTGGTGTTTTTAATTCAGTACGTGATTAAAAATAGTATTAAGGATAGAAGTGGTGTAATTTGATCACAACAGTACATAACATTACTATGTTTTACTATTAATTATGGAAGGTCTTGCATTGCACTACTCCTGCATACTTTCTAAAATAAAACTTTATTGTCATTATTATTATTAATATTTATCAATTAAAATAAGATGAAACGATTAATAAATACGGACATGCTTCAAATTCAATATAAAACACATACATTATACACACACACAATATACATATAATATACACACAAGCGCCCTTGAGGTGATATTTCACAAAAATGGCGCTATATAAATTAACCAAGTACTATGAGGGTACCCGGGTACCCTTGCAGTCATCAGAAGGTGTTTTACATAAGCGTTTTCCGCTAACATACCACCCTCCACATATCCAACGGCTATCTTCAATTGTTTCATTTTCACTATTGTGGAGAAGTCAGAAAGTTTCAGCCGGTTAGAATTACTGGAACATTAAAAAAATCTATTTTGAAAACCGGAAAGGGTACCCTAAAGGTTAAAAAAACATAAATTTGATTAGAGATGCTTAAAAAGAGTATACCAATACTAACATTTTTTCGATGTTTCCATTATAAATCCGGTAAATTGGTAAATTACATATTATTTTGTGAGTTTTATCATCCTTATCTATTAAATATATTTGCAGTTATGATTCTAAACATTATTTTGAAATTTTCATATTCAGTGTTCTAGCTTTGGATGGTCGACCAACGATAAGCAATGGTACGTAATTGCATCGGGGGATTAAAACCAGTTAGGTATATCATCGCCAGAAGTGCCTGTGCTTTATAATTGCTAGCAATTTGGCCCTTCACGAGGAGACAGGGGAGCTCCAGGACTAATGGAAGAACTGAAGGATCTGCAGTTGGAGCTGATTACTGCGGAAAACACCTACATTCTTAACTCGTAAGTACGAGAATAGCTTCGTTGTGCCGAATGTAGCTAGATAGGTGCAAAAAACTATCGAGCAATAGTTGAACATTAATGGAAAAGGCCCGAGTATATTATTATAGTCACAATTGATTTTATACACTTTGTTTTACACTTTTGATGGATCTGATCACTTCTGCCGTCTGGACGAAGCTTATAAGGACCGTGTTTGTGAAATACACAAATAATGATTTTAGTGATTACTTTGAAATTACTACTTTTTTCATATGAACCAATCATTTTGTAGTTATATTAATAAGGCAAATATATTAATTGATTAATTACTATATGTGCCCTGACGAAGCTTAATCTAAGCGAAACCGATCGGCTTTCTACATAATAAATTCGTAGTTTTAAAAAAAGTATTCTTTATTCAATAAAATTACTACTATTACGTTTAGTTCCTTTTTACACGTTATTGTGGTGCGGCGCTGCGATTCGTAGTTAGTAGTTCGCGCTTATTTATAAAACTGCTTATTGATTCCTTTGCGATAATTTAGAAATTCGTTGAATTTTTTATATTCATTTAAATATTATTTTTATTTTTATACGCGTAAGATAGGATAGACAGTGCTTATGTGTCTTTATGAAAGGGACGCCTCTGCATATGTACATCTAAATATAAAATACTCTCACCACTGAATAAGAAATCCCTAGATGTGTCATTAATACCGATTTGAAAGAAAGCTGATGTTGTCAGTTCACACAAGACCGTTCGTCTCCTGGGCCCCAGAGAGAATAATGAAATTGATAATTTGTTCAAGAAAAAAAATAGTAAAATTATCTTAATTCGGGCACGCAGATACGCCCACAAACTTCCATCGGTTTTATCTCTTCACCGAATTTCATTCAAACAATTTTCAATAAAGGATTCTTCAGTTTTCTACAAGGCTTAGAGATTTTTTTTGTTTTTTTGTTTTCAAGGTTTTAAATTAAAAATAGCCGTTAAGATGAAAAGCAACACTTTCCCCGGATAAAACAACCCTTCCTTAATGCGTTTTCTTAGGGAACAAATTAAGGCTTTGCTTGGATGGCTTTCATAATGGCGTTATTAGCCGAGTTCTCCTCACTATTGTACGCGATTTCTCGCAAACGTCATTTGCAGGGCTTTGGACAGGCAATACTGGGGGCAGTGAGGCTGTGGGGCTATGGGGTGGCTAAAAGCTCTCACCATCGAGTATTTATTTACTAAATGTAGATAATACTATATCGTTAACATAAATGTGTGTTAGATGCATATGTATTTGGCGATATTTTATAAAAAAATGGCATGAAAATTATGTTAAAAATAACAATATTTGGATAATTCGTATAGTGCCGTTTTTGTGAAAAATCCCCTCAAGGGCGCTGTACAAATTTTAATTTGTAGTTAATATTAATTCCTAGCTTACATTTATATTTATTTAAACTAAGCACAGAGGAAATATACAGGAACACACTTACCTGGCAGGTTACATCAGATAGACACAATCAATTTATTAACTTTGACAAAATTGTAGGTGATATTTATTTTAAATTATTATGAATTTATGTATTATTTTAATTTTTACGTTGAGTTAAGGGTAAGTAAATACATTAAAAATTTATATAATTCGATCTGGACTGCACAGATAAGTCGGTAATCGATATAATCGAATCGATACCTACCCACGGTTCTGAGGTTATCTAAAAATGCATATTATCTGTATTTATTGTAACACTTATCTAAAAATGCATATTATCTGTATTTATTGTGTCTAGGATGAACCAAGTATGTATGCAAAATGAGTTGATGATAAATGTAAGGAAGTCCAAAGTCATGGTGTTTGAAAGAGAGAGTACGAGAACAGCGTGCAATATAGTTGTGAATGATGAATACTTGGAGCGAGTGGATGAGTTTGTATATTTAGGAAGTATGTTTACGAGATACGGAAAGGCTGACAAGGATATTGAAAGAAGGGTGAATGCAGAAAACTCCATTAATGGAGGACTGAACGCTATTGGCGTAAATAAGAAATTGTCCAAAGAAGCGAAGCTAGCAGTCCACAATGGAGTACTTATACCAACCCTGATGTATGGCAGTGAGGCATGGAACTGGCAGAGGAAGGATGAAAGTAGACTGAATGCTGTGGAAATGAGATCTTTGAGACGTATGTGCGGTAAAACCATGTATGATCGTATTAAAAATGTGGATATCCGGAAAGAATGCAAGGCTGATGTGAGCGTAATGAATAGGATCAAGAAAGGGACGCTTAGATGGTTTGGGCATGTAGAGCGAATGAATGAAGAAAGGAGTGTGAAAAGAATATATGATGCGAAAGTGAATGGAAGAAGAAGTCGAGGACGCCCGAGAAAGACATGGCACGATCAAGTAAATCAAATACTTGAATCGGGTCATGTGAAGAGTCAGAATAACAGAAGAGTATGTATGAGACGATGTGTGAATGTAAATGAAGCAAGGAGTGTGTGCCAAGACAGAGTTATATGGCGGTCCGTCCTCTCTGCCTACCCCTGTGGGGAAACGGCGTGATGGTTAGTTAGTTATTGTAACACAAAAATAAATAAATTATAATTAAATTAAAACGCAATTATTACGATATTACATTTTTGAAGATAGCATAAAATTTATTTTCAAATACATTAGGCATCTTACTCCTCATTACTCATCATACATTTTTAATTTTCTGTACATTAGGTAGTTCTGTGACTTTATAAGCATAGGTTTTAGATATTTAAGTAGCTTGGAAGCCTTTTGAATATTTTTAACGTTATCGTAATGCTTTTGGTCTAAAAGAGAAACGAAATATTCAATATTTCTGAAAATACGTCACAATAACGTGTCAGAAATCAACTACAAAAATGATGGTAACTTTTATATCGCAATGTCAAAACGATAACGACATAAGAACGGAGTCGGAATAAGCAATATAACAATAGGTAGTATATGATGATGTATGGACATTAATAGAGCAAACGATATGTACTACTAAGTTATGTGGCATTTTATCCTCTCAATCTATTATGTCAAACGACTGTAACATTAATTTCATTTCAGAGAAATTATTCTTCAAGTCCACCATGTTCCTATGTTTACTGGTTTGAAGCTTGGTTAACAGATGTCTCTAGTCGCATTAAAAATCAACTATGATTCTTGTTGGAGTTTTCATAAAATTTTCTATTTTTAAAAAGCAATGAAAAAATAAATACATATCATTAGTGTAGATAAACAAAAAAAAGTTCTCTTTCGCAACATTTTTTTTGGCAAAGTTTTTACTAAATTAGTTGGAACGAAAAAACACAACAAAATTCAAAATAACGCCGTTTTTTATGTCATAGTAAGTAGCGTTTAAGTTAAAGTTAATCCATTTTTTTTTCGACATATTAACGTCGATTCTAGGCCCATTTCAACTTTCAAACAAATTTTGATCACTAGGCAAGCAAAAAAATATGACCGTTATGCTTTTCAGCTGATCACGATTTGTTCAAATGCAGAAGCAGACAGGCAATCGGCATTTAACGGAGACCGTTTAAATGTTAAAGAAAACAAAATGGCGCTAATCATTGAATTGTGACATTGTAAAATGCGAAAAAAGTTTGAAACAACGCGCATTTAATCTGTTTTAAAAAAACCTTTTTGGTCCAACCTTTGCTGTACTGTTGAATACTTTTCCAATCTCATGCATTTTAAAAAGGTAAGTTAATGGTGAATTTCATGAAATAATTTATTTTACTAACATTTTAACCTAAAAGGGCAACGTTGGTTTTTTTATTGGTATCCCTATTTCCCTATCTGTGAGTGAAAATACAAAACGTTACTGTTCAAGAAATATTTTTGTTAAAATTATGTTATTTAATGAACTTTAGCTAAATATGTGACGTTATTTTTATGCTGGTTGGTATCCAAGATATTTGATAGAGAACTTAGATAACAACTAAAATTCTTCAGAATACTGTGATTCCTAATAATTTTAACCGTTTTTTTAATTAGTTGTTTTTTATCTGTTTTTTTCGCTTATCCGCGATCACGTGGTAACTAACACAATTTATCTAATAGATACGGTAATAGCTCGAATAGCTAATCGACAGACTAGCTAACAGATTCTAATAGAAAAAATGAAAAAAAAACGATTGAACTTCAAAAGCTTATTAAAGCCCCACAAAGAGCATGTTCCCGGCTGTCTGGAGCCTTTGGGGCTAAGGCATCTCCCATTGGGGTATGTCGTGAGGCTGAATCTCTTATTATTGTAGGTAAGGGAGGTAGATGGAGAAGAGAAAGGTTGATCTGCGGAAGTATCTGGCTGTTCAAATCTGCTCACCAAACACGGTTAAATACATTTTAACAGCAATTCTATTTTGAATGGTGGTCTTTCACCCATTTAATGATTACACATTATTATTACTTTACTTAAGGCAGGTTTTAACTGAAAAATTAAATACAAAATCTGTGAATAAAAATTAAAACTAATTATATAACTTTGTACACTTTTCTGATAAACCCGGTCCTGTGCTGTGCATTCCGCTCCAGACGGTGAATCGCCAAGGCGCTGATAGTAGCTAATCACAGTGCTTTATATATGTCATATAAAATGAAAAAAAACACACCATTCATGGACGGCAACTGAACCCGTAAGTTTACGGCCCGAAGGCGCGGAATAAAAGCCCGCGCCTCTCCTCTTATACTTGATACGAGTTGGTACTAGAGATGGTCGATATTCCAGTCCCAGTTAAACAGTTAAAAGGAACCGGCTTCAAGCAGGTCACTGGAAACGTCGATATTATTTCTCCGAGGAACCGGTTATTTTTAGAACTGGTTTCTATTTTTCGCAAATAAAAATGGCAAATATCCATTTAATACTATTCGCCAGAAATGTGCGGTTGCGGTTCTTTTTGGCGAGAAATTCCTTAGTTTCAGTTATTTTTGCCCCCCAGAATAGCCCAAGCAACCCCCCTCCCCTGTGAAAAAAAATCATTCATAATAATATAAACGTGATTTCTTAATAAAATATAATCTTCTTCGTGGAACTTTTCTGGTATCAGGAACCGGTTCCAAAAATAACTGAATAAATAACCGGTTCCTCGCCAGTCACCGGTAACTGCAACCGCGGTGACACCCAATTACGATGTCGGGGCCGGGCCTGGATGAACTTAAGCGCTGTTTCTCTCGAGGCAAATAAATTACACAGGCCTTGTCACTTTTTTCATGCTAAAGTTCACTTACACCTCTACACGCATCTTCTGATTACATTCTAACGCACGCGTCAACTGTACATTTTTTTTATCTATGGATTCGCGCAATCGGCCGTCGACCGCCGGCGTCGCCGCGGGACGTTGGCCCCTCGGACCGGGCACTGTTCTACATTGCGGGAACAGGCATTTTTTCATGAATGAAGCCTCCCAAACAATGCGGACGGTTGACGAGACAATGACCGCGAGAGGTGTGTGTGCCAAGTCGGCATGAACCCGCGCTTATCGCGGTGCATTCTTCTATTTTAGGTGTATTCAATACGCAAGGCCGTCCATATCAGGTAGGTAGGCAGGGATCTGCAAAAAAAAAAAAAAATGATAATTTTAATTAAAATCAGTTCAAAATTTAAAAAAAATCACAATCGTGCGGTCATACGTACTCACAGAGAAAAAAATACTAATATTTTATTTATCTTGGGAAAAATTAACAGTAAATCAACAAATATATGAATACCGCACACGAGTCTCAACTGCTCCCAACCGTCTACAGCCAGTGAGACTATGGCATCCCTAAATAGGGTTTTTTTGTGAGGCTTGAAGGTAGTGAGAAGGGGAAGGAGATTGGGAAGATGAAGGTTGGGACGTACCTGGCTATTCAGATCTGGTCACCAAACACGGCTAAAGCCATTTCAAGCAACGTTTCGATTCTGAATGGTGGTCTTTCACCAGGGCGATACTTAGAGTATCTACTCTCTGGGACGTGCCAATAATACATATATAATAATAAGAATAGCAAATCTAATAAATAAAGTGAGTACATATTGTCGCCAGAAAGGCAAAAGGGCTGAAGCGCCATTTTGGGAAGTTTACACCAGAGAACCTTAAAGTTTTTTTTTATTTTACAACAAAATTCATTCAGTCTTCTGTAGCTGGTTGGATTTTGAAAAAAAAAGTCAACTCAGGTAACGCAATGCTCTCACTGAGTTACCTGAAGCGACGAAAAGCTATAAAAGTCCAAAACTAAATATATTTTATAAGGACCACAAAAGTCTTCAGACTCAAACGAGAGTCAGAGCATTCGATGCATAAAAAAACTGATAAAAACTGCATACTTAACTCATTTTTGACCAAAGTGTCCCTTAAGATTTTTGCCTTTCATTAGTCTTATGTTGAATAGGATAAAGAAAGGGATGCTTAAATGGTTTGGGCATGTAGAGCGTATCTACGACGACAGAAGTGTGAGAAGAGTATATGATCCGAAAGTAAATGGTAGAAAAAGTCGTGGACGCCCAAAAAAGACATGGCACGATCAAGTGAATCAAATACTTGAGCCGGGCATGTCAAGAGTCAGAATAACAGAAGAGTAATAATATGAGACGGTTTATGAATGTGAGTGAAGCAAGGAGTGTGTGCCAAGACAGAGTTATATGGCGGTCCATACTCTCTGCCTACTCCTGCAGGAAAATGGCGGGATGTTTAATTAGTTACTTACTAAATCTCCGTTGCTAGCATAATCTGAGAGTTTTCCCGCGTACATAGTTCATTAGATAAATTTGAAAAAACACCGCTTCAAAAATGTAGGAAATCAAAGGATACAAAAATACAGCCAGGGAAATATGTCGAGTGGTAAGACGCTCGACTACGAATCCAAAGGTCGCGGGTTGCTCCAGTAACTTTTATTTAATTAATATGTGTCATAACACATTTAATTCATACAAAAATAGTAAAAAGTATATTTGCGGCACGTTCCAGAGTGGTGGATACTCGAAGTATCGCCCTGGTGAAAGACCACCATTCAGAATCGAAACGTTGCCTGAAATGGCTTTAGCCGTGTTTGGTGACTAGATCTGAATAGCCAGGTACTTCCCAACCTTTCTCTTCCCAAACTCCTTCCCCTCCCCACTATCTTCAGCCTCAAAATATACCCTATTTGGGGATGCCATAGTTTCACTGGCTCTAGATGGATGGGAGCAGTTGAAACTCTATAAATATAAGTAAGCAAGTGATTCGACACCTCTAGGAAAAGCTTTTAATCTCTTTTGTAGACAAATTTATTTTATATTACACGCATCTAGCAGTTGCAAAATGAGAATTAACGTAGCTACATTCGGTGAAGAAGTGTTTGGAAAACATTGTATCACCAAACGGGTGATGTAGATGGTTAACACCACAAAAATAAATTTCTAGTATACATTCTTTATAAAAGCCCTAAATATACGAGAAAATATTTTTCATGCACGAGACCTATATTGAATAGGTTTTCTAACGCGTTCGCTGCATCACTGACATGCAAGTGCATTAGTAAATAAATATCTTTAACATAAATAACTCGTTAGAGGTCATAACCATTTTTCACCTCAATTTTTCCAAGAATCACAATTCGTTTATGTATTTGCCTTGCGAGGGGTTTCTAGAGCTAGCGTGAATGTCCTTAAAACAGAAAGTCACGAAAGTACCTTCTATGCAGGTCGTGAAAGTATTGTTATTATTTATTGTATATATTTTTTTACTACCCGGCTTCGCCCAAAATATTTTTTTCTCGGCATGGGTAGATTTAGTAACCTGTTTACGTAATTTTCGCACTATTTAATTTAAAAAAAACATCAGATGATGTATTTACGGCACGTTTCAGAGTGGTAGATACTCTCAGTATCGGTCTGGTGAAAAAACCACTGTTCGGAATTGAAACGTTGCTTGAAATAGCATTAGTCTTAGCCTTAGGTATCAATCCAAGGCAGTGTAGTCAGTTTTTTACCTGACTCGGCGGACCTGGGCGTGGCTAAGACTAAGGCTAGGGTATTTATACATCCATTCATATCACATATCGACATAATGTTTTTGTTTATTCATATGACCACTTTTTCACAGTATTGATATCAACAAAAATAAAGCATCTAACCCAAAAAACCGTTTAGTTGTGTCAAGTTTAGTGGCATAATAATAAATGTGGGCGGAGTCCCGCGGTGACCCAGGAGCTCAAGATCATTGTGACAGTACGTAGAAGCGGAGTGTTATATTTGTTGTCTCTTTCTCTCTCATGGCGTATGACGTAAAAACCCGGAGAAAGTGATTTATCGCAAGTTTGTATCGGTTGGGTAAAAATAATTAGCTCTCTCTCCATACATTGTTTCTCCAAGGTCGTAGCAATGTCTACCCCGCCGTACTTGCATTAAAATGTGAATTATATTGGATTAAATAATATGAAATTATGACAAAAAATAAACCTACCCTTTCAAAAATACGCGCGAAGTTCAGCCAATCGCACCGCCGCGAGCGCCCCACCCACCTTTCTACTATAACGTGTCAAAATTTGTAACTACATATGCCCAAACGCAGCCAACGTCAGAGTAAATTATTCTAAATTAACTAGACTACATAAAATATGTATGCATGTTCAAGTGCCACGTTTGTGTTTGTATCTTGTTAGTGTCTAGGCAGTGCTTTTACACAACAAATGCAATAGCATCAGTGACATCTGTTAGTACCTATCTTTATTGCCATTAATACGTTGTTTTTTTCAACTGCCTACCCTGATAAAAAAATGTATGCACACCATTGATAGCCAGGTACTTATAATAAATTTTCCCCTGGAAGGACAGGCTTACAACTTATTTTAAAATAATTATCTATCTACATCTAAATCTGTGACATTTTCGTAACAACCCCTCAACGGCACGGCCGATGGTGATCGAGCGATTCGCTTCAATGCCTCAACTTGTTGCGAAATATGGAATTATGAGGCCACAATACCGTGGGCGGCGGCAACTTGCGGCGGGTGCGAATAACAGATAACTGTAATAATGCAACATTATAATGAGCAGAGGATTTCAAAGGGTTAAATGTGCACGGGCCGGAACTGACGCAGGGCACCCGCTGGATGATTATTTATATGTAGATAGCGGTTTCAATATTCACGAACTTGTGGCGACCGCGAGGGTTAACAATGTCTGCAGAAAAGCTGATTTTCATACCCATGGCATTAATTATTGGTCAGTGATCTGAAACTCGTCAAAAAGTGGTACTCGCATGTGTCTTATTTTTATCATATTTGTTAAACATGGTTTTTGATTGACATACTTATTCGTGTAGCCGGGGCGTTGCTATTGTAGATATTATAGTTAGGTGTACAAGTGAAACAAAAGTGATTTCCTCTTCTCTTGTACCATCGACCAAGTTTATATATTTATAAATTTATGGCCCTTACAGATTGGTTGGCAGATCTCTGGGTACCAAGTTTTGTTTACGGTAGGTACTCGTAACTATATGAGTAGGTAGGTACTTACGAAAAAGTGAGTAGTTAATTAATTTAAAGCAAATGTTTGTTTGGTAAATGTTTGTATAGGTAGCGATAAGAGGTTAATCACTAATCAAAGTGGACCCAAACTACAAAAGCTTTGAATTGTGTGTATTGGTGTATATGTATACAATCCTGATAGTGATGTCGTTGCGAAACGTCACTGAGAAACAGTATTTTGTCTTGTTTACAACTAATTGTTGTTTTTCGCTAAAAAGGGTCAATAAGTGTACGGTAAATCGAATTTGTATACTTGTTCGGAAAGTTTTTCCAGTTATTCGCAAAATTTTACAGGGAGTTCTTTTTTTATATTGAAAATTATATTTTTTAAATTTAATTGGAATTTTTCTTTTTAAGGACAAATAACAAGTTTGGAACATGATGTATGTATGTATGCAAGCAATACATCGTTGTGAGTATCGTGTTAGGGTCTACTATTGTTGCAATAATCAACCTTAATTTTTTTAAAAATGAGAATACCGCACAAGAGTCCGAAATGCTCTCGACCGTCTAGAGCCGGTGGGGTTATGTCATCCCTAATTGGGATATGTTGTGAGGCTGAAGATAGTGGGGAGAAAAAGGATATGGTGAAGAGGAAGGTTAAGAAGTACCTGGCTATTCAGATCTGGTCACCAAATACGGCAACAGCCATTTGAAAAAAACGTTTCGATTCTGAATGGTGGTCTTTCACCAGGGCGATACTTGGAGTATCTACCACTTTGGATTCATTCTACGGTCAAAAGGTGTCTTTAAAAAGTTCGACGTATGGTATATTGTAAAAAACATACAAAACTTGACCGATGTGAGCGGTAGAAATTAATACATTATGAAATAGGTTAGTGGGTAGGTACTTACCTAGCTTGGTATGGCTAGTTTTACGTCACACCGGCCCACGCTACAATTTGCGTATCGGCAATCATCTACGAATAGCAGACGGCCTATTATTTGTAAACGTACTCGTAAATGGTATATAGTCCGGTGCCAGGTACCAGTCCCCGCCATATTGGAGGAATTGGCGCGCGAATCGATCGCCCGCGGCCATTGTTTGCAGTTGGGCGGGAACAATGGCGGCCGCGTCAACAACAGCTGATGGCGCCGTGAAATGAGCGATTAATGGACAATGGACATCTCTAGCCGCTCGTGTCTCACGTCTCGCGCCGGAGTATCTCTCGAGAGCGTCTCGATGTGACGATTATATTGGGGTACCTACCTAAAAAAAAAGCACTAAGGAGCAAATATTATGCCAGCAGGAGTAAATAAGTGTCAATAAGGGTGTGGGGAATTGAACAACTTGAAAGGGATGAAAGTTTTCACACTAGCCAATCATTAACATTTAGAAAATTATTAATTATTGTACTGACTCACCTTCTCTGCTGCAACTTATCCAGTTCAAAATTCCTTGCCATAGACTCAGAAACAATGAATTGCTGTTCCTCAATCAACACAATACTAATTATGGGTATAATTTTCCAATGTCCAGAATGTCAAGACTTGTTAACTCAAGCCATGGTCTTGAAATTTTTGGTAGCAGTCTAAATGATTTTTGTCATTCTTTACGACTCTACCAAAACTTTGATTAGACCATGGCTTGAATGTTCTCTCTTATGTTTATTTTGTCCTATCTTTGTCATCGCTTCATTTTTTATTATGTATGTGCTATTCCATCTCTGTTGCTCTTTTTTCCATTTCGTGTTTTATGTCTTTTTTGTGATTGGACTTTAGTTCGTTAATTTATAAATAAATAAATAAATAATTCAAAACAAACAACCCCAAATTTAAAGGCACATTATTAATTCGTGATACATTAATAGTACCTACTCTTTCTAAATGGAATTAGTTAGTAAAAAAAACGTACTTTTCAACAATTTTCCTTCCCACAAAATCTAAGCTTAGACGTCATTGAAACTTCACCTTTGTAATAAATAAACATCGGGTTGTGTTTCATTTATCTATTTATTTTATTTTATTTTAGTACATATAACAGGCATGATGCTTGTAAATATCAAAATTTGAATGCAGACAACTACACTGGCGGCCTCTGTGGTCGAGTTGTTAAGACGCTCGACTACTACTCTAGAGGTCGCAGGTTCAGAACCCGGCGTGATTTTCACTATATGTTATTTCACATTTAATTCATATAAAATAATATAAAGTGTATTTTCGTAAAAAGCAATCACTTTGAGGTTTGACATATAAAAAAATAACTTTGTATTAGACCACGGATATTGTTGGAATTTTTATGACCGACCGGTTTCGCTTAGCCTAAACATCATCAGGGTACAAAATTAAACTGAACAGAAAATACAAAGTGTGCGGTTATTTACGAGTATATTAATGTTCCCTCTGTATGCATATATAACCGCACCCTTTGTATTTTTTGTTTAGTTTAATTTTGTACCCTGATGATGCTTAGGCTAAGCGAAACTTGTCGGTCATAGAAATGAAAATAATATCCGTGGTCTGGTAAAAAGTTATTTTTTCATTTATTTATATTTAAAGTGTATTTGCGGCACGTTCCAGAGTGGTAGAAATTCGCCCTGGTGAAAGACCACCATTCAGAATCGAAGCGTCGCTTGAAATGAGTTCAACCGTGTTTGGTGACCTGAATAGCCAGGTACTTCTCAATCTTCTTCTTCACATATCCTTCCCTTCCCCACTACCTTCAGCCTCACAACATACCCCAATTGGGGTTGATATAGTCTCACTAGCTCCAAACGGTTGGGAGCAGTTTGGGCTCTCGCGAAGTATCAATTTATTTAGCACATCTTTCGTACAAAAGTTAATACGTTTCTTTGCACTAACAGACATGTTAAATAGATGATAAACCTATATCCGGCCGGTTAGAACTCTTTTGCTGTATTCGCATAAAAAAATAATATAGTCGCTGGAAAGGCAAAAAGGCTTAAGAGATAGGTAAAAAATTAGTTAAACATGCAGTTTTCATCATTTTTTTTTGTATCGGATGCTCTGACTCTCGTTTGATTCTAAAGACTTTTGTGCCCCTCCAGCCATCTAAAATATATTTTCAATTTGGGAGAAGGCTTGACTCAAGCGACACAAGTTTGGGTGTTTTTTAGATTTTAGTCGCTTCAGGTAACTAAAATCCAACCAGGTACTGAAGACTTATGAATTTTATTGTAAAACAACAAAAAAACTTTGAAGTGCTCTGGTGTTAACTTCCCAAAATGGCGCTTCAGCCCTTAAGCCTTTCAATATTTATTTATATATTAATGGATTCTTTCGTAATCCTCTACTAACTAGCTGGGGCTTATTCAAATACCCCTCATAATGACTATCTAACTAGTACTGTGGCTCATTAGGCCTTATTACTATCACCATCTGATGGTTGTATTTAATTGACTGATTTTAATTTTACATTAGTGTTTTCTTAGGGAAAAGATCTTAACTTGATTAAAAACCCTAAGCAAGGAAAGGACTGCCTTTCAATATGTTCAAGTCCACGAATGCATTCTTTTGGACAGTCGAACGACAAGTGGTTTACGTATTATTTTACGAGATCTTAACCACAAAATATTGTAATGGTACCAGGAAAGCTTTTTTTATTTCAGTTTTAATATTGATTGCCAAATATAGAATTTTTTCATTTGATTTTTTTAAATAATTTGTTTACCCTTGGGTTATTTGAAATTATTCTTATCATAACACCTAAACAACGAGTATGTTTCTATTATATCTGATCTATTCCCAAGGTCACATCTAACATTTCAGGGCAGTTTCGCGTGTCATCATCGGGAGCTACACTCACTATCGAAGGCCACTCAAATAATAAGATACGTGATTTAAAATAATATCAGATAGGACATATCATAATAAGTTGCAAGATTGGTTTATAACTGCCCGAGGGTAGACTGTACAATATATTTTCTAACAACACAGAATTGGATTACAGTAATACTTGTATATTATTAATCTAGTGTTGCACATGTGATATACTATCTGATGTAAAAAAGGTACATAAGGTTGTTGGTTAATTTAAACTTTTGTTGGGTAACAATTCGAAATAGTAAGTAGTTAAAACTTCTACGAAAAGTAATTAGGTAGCAGTATTTTTTTGTTTGTTTGTTTGTACACCAACGAACAAACACTTTGATCGCTGTATTGATTGGGCTGCAGAATAAATTAATGATTTCCGCATTCTGGAAAACATTAAAACACCATAAAAAGTAATCGCGTAAAGGTCGTAAAGGATATAACACACACCTAATCATGAAATAATATTATTTGGTTGTATTGATTGCTCGTAGATAATTAGTATTTAGTAGGTATATTGGCAGAACAGTACCTACTTAAAAAAGCAATCTTTGAATTTATCAATGTACCTACCTATTTGTATTTAGAGATTAGTTCCGGATAAAAAAATCCTTGTTTTGGAGATTATAACAACCTTAGAGTATATGGAGTGGTACCTATCCAAGGCAGTGTAGTCAGTTTTTGATGATTTCACCAGACTCGGCAGACCTGGGCGTGTCTAGGTCTAGGGCTAGGGTATTTATACATCTATTCATAGCACATGTCAACATAATGTTTTTGTTTATTCGTATAACCACTTTTTTACAGTATTGTTATCAACAAAAATATAGTAAATAACCTAAAAAAACCGTTTAGTGTCGAGTTTAGCCGCATATGAAAACATGTGGGCGGAGTCCCCGGATACGCGGGAGACCAATATCATCCTGACATTACATGAAAGCGGTGTGTTATTTTTGTTGTTTCTTTCTCTCTCACGGTGTACGACGTAAAACCCGGAGAAACTGATTTATCGCAAGTATGTATAGGTTGGGTAAAAAGAATTAGCTCTCTCTCCATAGATTGTTACTCCAAGATAACAAGATATTTGAAAAATAAGAAAATACACATATTGTTTACAAAATGTAAGATATTTTTTTACGAAATAATATTCATAGGAGGGTAATTAATTTTATGATAAATTTTAATTAATTAATTACGAGTAGTTTTTTTTTGTCAGGTAAAATAGAAAGTCGCAATAGTATGATAATAGATACAAAGGTAAAAGAGGGAGATTATGAGAAAACAAGAATTTATCGATCATTTATTTAAGGTTTCGATTGTCGGCCTGTTTCAGCTTTTGAACAAATTATGGACAGTTGTAATTATGTCAAATGTGACAATTTTTTAATTTTTTTTTTTAATAATTTTTATTTATATAAAATAAACAGTATATAATGTTCTTTAAACTATTACAAATATATATATTTTTTTAACAAGAGTACCCAGCCCAGGAGAGAAATCGATTCTCGTGTTTGGGTTGGGGAGCGACGTTATTACGTTGTAAATACTCGTACATGTAGGTAGATCACAAAATTATACAATACAATTCAAATCAAGAAATGTACAAATAGAGAGTTCGGTTCATTTTCGAAAAAAGATTAATGAAATTTTGAGGTTGTGTCTTAATTGTATTAAGAAAAAAAAAATCTCAAAAATAAAGATAGATTTTTTAAAATTTTTTTTTTTAAATTATTATTATTATATATACAGGGTCCGCCAAATAACTTTTTTTTTTGAAAAACAGGGCGCAAAACATCGAGTGTAGCTTCGGCTGTGTGGCACGTAGCGCCGTCCTGTTGAAACCAAATGTTGCCAATATCCTCCTCTTCAATTTTTGTGAACAAAAATTCGTTCAACATGGCCCGATAACGATCGCCATTGACTGTAACGGCCACTCCTTGCTCATTTTCAAAGAAAAATGGCCCAATTATGCCTCTGGACCAAAATCCGCACCAAACAGTGACTCGTTTTGGGTGTACCGGCTTTTCAATGTATGCGTGCGGGTTTTCTGTGCCCCAAATACGACAATTTTGCTTGTTTACATACCCGCCAAGATCAAAATGAGCTTCATCCGAAAAGATGATTTTTTTGGCAAAATCGGCATCTTCTGTAAGTCGATCGCAGGCCCACTCAGCGAAGCGAAAACGCATTGGATGGTCAGTTGGCTTCAACTCCTGAACCAATTGGACTTTGTATGGCGTCATACCAAGGTCTTTATGCAAAATTCGTCTCAATGATGTCTCCGAAATGTTCAATTGTTGAGAACGACGGTGAATTGATGTTGATGGCGCTTCACGCACACTTTCTGCCACAGCATCGATATTCTCGGGTGTACGCACTGTTTTTGGCTTTTCACGCTTTGGTTTATCGATGAGGATGCCAGTTTCTTTCACTTTTTTCACAAGATAACGAACATACGGAGCTGACGGTGCTTCTCTTCTTCCAAAAACCGTACGCAATTTTCGCACACATTCTGCAACATTACCATGATTTTCAAAGTAATGTCGCAATATTTCCCAGCGTTGTTCAAGCGTATACACAACCATATTCGCTCAGCGGAAGGATAAAACTAATTATCTGTCAAATCAGACATGAGCTAAGTGTTACCATTCACAAAATAAGCACTAGTTGAAAAAAAAAAAGGTATTTGGCGGACCCTATATATAAATATAAAAATTATATATTTTCATTTTTAATTATTTTGAAAACGTGTTTAAAACACAATGTTTGAAACACACCAACCAAAGTATAACGGATTTTTAATTCATTATTATGTTTGTGGATTTAATAATGAATTTAAATTTTATTCATTCAATTATTCTTTTACTCACTGATACCTTTTATTTGCTGGTGATTTTTTGACTCGTTTTTGATTTGATTTTTATAATCTGTTTCAAAGCTATTGTTTTTTATTTGTTTTACGTGAATACCGCACAATAGTCTCAACTGCTCCCAACCGTCTAGAGCCAGTGAGACTATGGCATCCCCAATAGGGGTATGTTGTGAGGCTGAAGGTAGAAGGAGGCGAAGGAAATGAGAAAGGGGAAGGTTGAGAAGTACCTGGCTATTCAGATCTGGTCACCAAACACGGCTAAAGCCATTTCAAGCAACGTTTCGATTCTGAATGGTAGTCTTTTACCAGGGCGATACTTGGAGTATCTACCACTCTGGAACGTGCCGCAAATATACTAAATATATATACGGCTTTTTAAAAATTAATACGTGTCATAACACATTTAATTGATATAAATATATATATATATATATATATCAGTGGCGGCTCGTGACTTTTTAGTGTGCTAGAGTCGTAAGATTGAAAAAAAACGTCATCATTGATGTTGTTGTAGCCAAAAACATTTTTTATTATTTTTCGAAATTTCAACTTTTTTGTATGAAGATTTTTCAGAAATCCGTGCAGTGCACCACCAAAACTGAAAAATCCTAAAAATCTTCATACAAAAAATAAAATCTTGAAAAAAAAAAAAATCATTTTCGGCTACAACAACACTAACAATGTCGTATTTTTTAATCTTAGCACTCTAACACACTAAAAACTCACTATATATATATATATATATATATATATATATATATATATATATATATATATATATATATATATATATTCATAAATAAAAAGCCGCGTTCGGATTCGTAGACGAGTGACTTACGACTCGACCAAGCAGGCCGTCAAACAAATTATATTGTTTTATCTTTTGCTTTGTATTTACATTTTATTTTCCTGCATTATAGTATTATGAAAACTTTACTGATAAATAAGTTGAATGCGTAAATTAATACAATTCTATTTTATTTTTTAAAGAATCTGCCAAAAAGGCTTCTCATTAAAAAAAAGTCGTACGTTCGTTAGCATTGTTACGGAAAATTGTGAAAATCGGTAAAGGTCACCTAACGCCACTGTTAACTAGACCGAAACTGGATTATTCTGCTGTTTTGAA
This sequence comes from Drusus annulatus, assembly GCA_022651775.1. Lineage (NCBI taxonomy): Eukaryota > Metazoa > Arthropoda > Insecta > Trichoptera > Limnephilidae > Drusus > Drusus annulatus. The sequence continues at coordinate 199,139 of JAGWCC010000737.1, forward strand.
AGTCTATACTGAATTTTAATTTTTTGAAATTTGAATACATTAACTAACTAACCATCGTGTCGTATCTATAGCAGGTGTAGGGAGAGAGGACGGACCGCCAAACAACTCGGTCTTGACATACACTCCTTGCTTCATTCACATCCATGCATCGTATCATTCATACTCTTCTGTTATTCTGACTCTTCACATGGATCGACTCAAGTATTTGATTCACTTGATCGTGCCATGTATTTTTCGATCATCCCCGACTTCTCGCCCTTGAGGTAATTTTTCACAAAAACGGCGCTATAAAAATTATTCAAATATTATTATTCTTCTTCCATTTACTTTCGCGTCATATATTCTTGTCACACTCCTTTCTTCGTTCATTCGCTCTACATGCCCAAACCATCTAAGCGTCCATTTTTCAATCCTTTTCTTATGCTTACGTCAGTCTTGCATTCTTTCCGGATATCCACATTTTTAACATGGTTTTACCGCAGATTCGCCTCAGGGATCTCATTTCTACAGCATTCAGTCTACTTTCATTCTTCCTCTGCCAGTTTCATGCCTCACTGCTATACATAACATTATTATATGACCATAATGCGTTTCAGAAAACATTCTTCTAAGACAGTCGACTCTTAGATCAGCAACGTCATCGGTTATCGGAAGGCTGATAGAACCCAAACGCAATCCAAATACTGAGTTTGGAAATCGCGCTTTCGGAGTTTCGGGGCCGAAGGCTTGGAATAAACTCCCTCCGAAACTAAGATGTATAACGAGTTCAACAGAATTTCGGTCCAAACTGAAAACATACCTTTTCAGACTCTCATATCCATAAATTCATTAAAAGAATCTCAACGTAATCTGTCTCTCGACGAATCACATTTAGATATACGAGTACAAATTTTAACCAAATCCTGTACTGTAAGACAAACTTCACTCCCATGCCCTAAATCGGAAAAAAATAAATAAAAAATAATAAAAAATAAATTGAATAAAAATAAATGAATAAAAAATGATTAAATAAAAATTAATAAATATTAAATAAAAATCATAATTAAAATTTTAAGTTAATAAGCGTGTCTATCTGATGAGACCCGCCAGTTAAGTATGTTCCTGTATATTTTCTTATTTAAACTAGGAATTAATATTTTATAATAGAAAATAAGATCTGTACAGCGCCCTTGAGGTCATTTTTAACAAAAACGGCGCTATACAAATCATTCAAAAATGATTATTATTATAATTAAATTAAATTAAATTAAAATATTATTAGGTTATGTCTACTTTCTCCCGCGTGTTTAAAAAATGAAGAAAAAAAGCGTTTAAATAATCTATACATTTTTAATCCATTTTATCAAGGTTTCTTTCTCGAGTGAAGGCACGATTTATTGAGTATGCAGGGGCGGAGCTTGGTAGAGACGAAGAGGAAGGCTTGCCAGCTGTTGTGAGGGGAGAGTGGCATGGGCGCAGCCGGCGGGGGGCAGCCCCTGCAATATCCACGGGGAAGTTCCCAAAGACAATGCGTGCTTCCGGTTATTTCTAAGGGCATGGAGAATCAGAGGAATCAAATTTTTATGATTACGTAGGAAGAACGTATCAAGTTTTTAATGGTTTCACTAATGTTGCCTTGTTCAGAGTACAGGTAGCTGAGTTACCGACCGAGTCTAACTGAATAATAGTACGAAGGTCTGTCTGAGGTCTAAGATCCGAAAATTCTTTTTTAAATTGCCGATAACCGTTTTCTTGCATATCGATGTAAATTGTTGATCACACTTTCTACAAATATTTTCTGTTCAGCGGTTTTTGACGTGTAAACTTCTCGAGAGCGACCGATTAATCGTCCATTGGAGTAAATGCCATCACATAAGGGGCAGAAGATTGGAGTTTCGATTTGAATTAACGCTTGTACATTTTATTTTCATGTTTTGTAAGTACGTACTACGTAAGAGTGTAAACTTTTTTAAATTTGAAACTGATGTTAATTGAAATTATCAAATTTAAAAATAATCTTTTGAAATCCTTGCACACCTAATAAAGTACCTACCTTTAATATATTTTACCAGAAATTATTCTATATTTGAAATGGGGTATAATATTTTTTCTTTACACGTCTAGTCACACCCGGTGATTTGTCACTGGTAAGAACTAGTAAAATAATATTAATTACGCAAACTCACACATCTACAAAATCGTTGATTGTAGATTTTTTTAAAGATGATTTATAGATTTTTATAAAATATAAAAAAGTGACATAATTAATTTAATAACCCTGGCAACAATTTAAGTAAATTTCAAAATAATTCACTAGATTGTAGGTTGTAAAGGAAAAAGTATTTCCGACTTTGGCTCCTTCGCTAGAAGATAATTCCTTCACTAGCCCCTTGAGTGCACAACTATTGTCCGAGGCGGTAATGGCTTAGCGGAGTGGACAGGCACTTAGCAATGCCAGAGACATAGGATCGAATCCAGGAAGTGCCAAAAGTGACCCAGAGTAGTGAAGTGTACGGTAGTGTACAAGGTACACATGCGAGAAGATAATACCGTAGACTAAGGAATGAAGGTACTCTGGTAGAAATAAGTCAGTGCTCAGATTAAAACGGAACGCTGCTCCGGTTTTTGAAACATATGTTCGTACTGCTCCGGTTTATGATGTAAGTCAGATAAGACGCTGTGAAAATACTGTGAACTCTTTGAGTTCCAGTTGGTAAATGAAGCGCTTGAATTAAAACGCCAGTATACTTCTGCTATATAATTAGTTTTTTTTTTTTTATTAAAAAAAAGAATTCATAAATGAACATTAATGTTTTGTTCGCGATGTATTTTTTATGGTTTAAAATGTCTAACATATTTTATAACTCTCATATAAAAATCGTTATGTAATCAAACATTAATCATAAAATCTAAATGTTTCCGGCAAAATCCTGCGTAAATACGTCAACGTTTTTAGTATTTTAAAACAACTTTGGAGTGATGTGTAGATACTTAGCAGTACCTACAATTTTATTTCTTGGCTCTGTTGAAGCAAACTGTTGCATTCAGTCTTTAAATACTTCCAGAATGTAAGGCGGTTAACCGAGAGCAAGTAAGTTAGTAAATATCATTATTAAGTTAGAAAAAATGAAATAATTTTTTTATCGAATGCCAAATGAATAAAACTTATTCAATTTTCAACAATATGTATATTGAAACTTATTCCATTGAGATTTAAATAAGTTCGTTGTTTTTTTTCATCTAAGGCTGCCAATAAAATTAATGTAGAAACGTTTACTCCTATAGAGCGCTGAAACATTTTTCCAACCGGAACGTTTAGTTTGCAGTTGCAAAAAAAAAGATTTCTTCTAAGCCGACTGAAACAACGAACTGCAGTAGAGTGGATGATAGATTTCATAAACCGGAGCAGAGTTCCAGTTTGTTCCATTTAAGTTCACGCACTATATAAAAAAACTTTTTTTTTTTCAACGTCATTTGGAGGAATGCTGCAATTTAAAAAAAAATGCTTTAAGTCTGTAAGCAGTTTGTCATTTTCCCTTCACATCTCTGATACTCCTTGGTCTCTTCTGCCCCCCGGAGCTCATCTTCCCCCTCGGGCCCCCGCCGCCCCCGCGTGACAATGGACCGCGCCATTTTGACGTCGACACCGCCAACTAAGACGTGACATTTCATTTGTCCGAAGCCGAAGGATTTTCTCCCATTCTTTCTCCCTTTTCTCATATTTTTCGCAATTCTTCGACCGAAATAATGGATTGGGCCCGGAGAGATTCGCGAGTCTGATTGAAGAAGATTGCGGCCGGATAGAGCGGGCGAATAAAGTTTGATATGATTCCTGGAAATTTAGTTTATTTATATTGGTGAGGCACGTTAATGTATTCCGGGAACTCCTTTGTCAATTAATTCTCTAAGAGGGGCCGTGTTTTTCTTTGTTTGTTGAGAAAACTTTCAGCAGGATGGGATAATTGAAAAAAATAGGACACAGCTCGGAAAGAAATACAGACCTTCGATAAAATACGGTCGAAAATAGCTTAACTATCTATATTTAGCTGAAATACCAAATTTAGTGGAAGTTTTAAGTTGGGAAGTTTTTAATTTTTTAAATTCTTTATATGAATACCGCACAAGAGTCTCAACTGCTCCCAACCGTCTAGAGCCAGTGAGACTATGGTATCCCCAAATAGGGTATGTTGAGAGGCTGAAGGTAGTGGGGAGGGGAAGGAGATTGGGAAGAGGGAGGTTGGAAAGTACCTGGATATTCAGGCTAAACCCATTTCAAGCAACGTTTCGATTCTGAATGGTGGTCTTTCACCAGGGCGACTCTTAGAGTATCTACCACTCTTAGTTGACGCGGATTTGGAAACCAGATGTAGGAGTAATGAACAAGATGAGTGAATATTTTCGTAGAAAATGATCGCTTTATGGTTTGAAATATTTAACCAAAATTAAATAATAACTTTGTATAAGACCACAGATTTTATTTTAATAATTATGACCGATTGATTTCGTTTAGTCTAAGCATCATCAGGGTACAAAATTAACTAAACAACAAAATACAAAGTGTGCGGTTGTATACAGAGGGAGAATACAACATAAAATAAAATAAGAGAACGGTGAGAAAACAAAAGAATAACATTTAAATTATAACAAAGGAACCGAGAAAAAAAGACAGATAATATGAAATGAAAGAGGCAAAACGTCAACTGAGAAGGTGATTAAAGAATAATGAGAAATTTTATGAGTTTACGGGAAATATACCTAATATTGGACTATTAATACTTTAACCGGGCGGTCATAAAAATAAAAATAAAATTTGTGGTCTTATACAAAGTTGTCATTTAATTTACATTAAGATAAGTGAAGTTTGATTGAGATGGTTTGGACATATTACATAACGGATAGACGGAGAAAGGTATATTAGGAGAATAAAAAAAAAACAAAAAAGATTTGAGAACAACGCCACTAAGCAATTCATTTCTCTGCCCAGCACCATCAGAAACATACAAACGAAAAGCTTCTTTAAAAGCAATATCATTACTCACGTTACAAACCAAGTTTAATTTAGCTCTTATTATGTAGATTCTATAACTTCAAATTTGACATTTACCTTTTTAATTTTTTATTATTTATGTACTATATTTTTGATATTAACATGTTACTATGTAGCCAAAAAACCACTTTTGCAAATTGCCATCCCAACACAGGCTTAAAGCTGATTCACACCAACGTCCGGATCCGCTCAGTGCCGATATTGTTCCGCAAGAGAGCTTATTGATATGGTATGAATATCAATCAAGGAGTATGTGCCAAGACACATTTGTGTGGCAGTATATTCTTCTGCCCACCCTTGTGATATTTAACTACTTATTTAGTTAAATAATTATTTTTAAGTGATAAAAAATATACAACGCGAATTTTTTTTAAACCATTTTTTTATCACTAAATAATATTTTTAAAATTAATAAAATATTACAAGGGTGAGAAGGTGATAAAAAATTTGTCTTGGCACATACTCCTTGGATCGATATTCATACTATCAATAAGCTCTTATGCGGAACAATATCGGCACTGAGCGGGTCCATACATCAATGTGAATCAGCCTTTATGCCTAGTAGGATGGGCAATTTACCAACTAATAAAAACATGTATGTTCATGTTCATGCAGCATGAAACTTGTGGTTTTTCTGTCCAAAAGATGTGTTCAATCTTGAAATGTTGATTTTATTTAAGGTTTTTGTTCTTGTAGTGCGAGGGTGTTGGTCAGTAAGGTACCTTTAGGATTGTTTTTATAATACTTTTTTGTACTTTCACGAGCTGCTTCATATGGGTGTTTGAGGCAGATCCCCATCCAATTGTTCCATATTCTATACGTGATTGGCAAAGGGTATAATGGACTTCACACTATATTCATAGTTGCTTTTTTAAATTAACTCGACACTCCGCCATCAGGGAAATAATTTCTCTCGATTCCTGTGTCATCTTTCGAGATGCTGTGTGGTGTTCTTAATGTAATCATGATAATAATATTACTTATTACTGGTATGACGGTCTGCGTGGTCGAGTGGTAAAACGCTCGACTACGAATCCAGAGATAGCGGGTTTAAACCCGGCGTGCGCAAATGTTTTTTTAAATTGAATTAAGATGTGTCATAACACATTTGATTTATAGAAAAAAAAATTATAGTATATTTGCGGCACGTTTCACGAGTGGTAGATAATCAAAGTATCGCCCTGGTGAAAGACCACCATTCAGAAATTTGACCGGTCGGTAGCTGAGTGGACAAAAGCGTCGGATTCCCTCCCGGGCGTCGTGAGTTCAATTCCTCTGCTGGCTAAGTCCTCAATCATTGCACAAGCAACATCTACCGCTTATTATGATGGCTGTAGGAGTTTTTCGAATATTGTCAGGTTATTCGTTACCCGGGAATGTTTGTCTTTCTTTTGAAAAAAGTTAAAAGTTAGAATTGAAACGTTGCTTGAAATGGTTTTAGCCATGCTTGGTTATCAGATTTAAATAGCCAGGTACTTTCCAACCTTCCTCTCTTCATCTCGTCCCCCTCTCCACTACCTTCAACCTCACAACATACCCCAGTTTGAGATATCATAGTCTCACTGGCTCTAGACGGTTAGGAGAAATTGGTCTCTTGTCCAGTATTCCATATTAAAAAATAAATTTAAAAAAAGATAGACGCAGATACGCAGGCATATTTTCTACACTTGGGTATTACATTTTTTTATAAACATCGCCTGAGATATTTAAAAAAATGATCAATTTTTTAAAATAAGACACAAAAGTATTTATATATATACTTTTATGCTTGCTATCTACTTATCTACAATATTTTATTTTCTCCGAGTGTTTTTTTTTCACTTCTCGTTGGGCGCCCAAAAAACCAAATCACCATTAGTGATGGCCGTCAGCACCCGATCAACATATTGACACGTGTTTTACAGCTAGGTAGGTACCTTTATTTTAATTTAAAACCCACTATCCATTTTTACCAATATGTTGGCCGGGGAGCGCTATCATACGGCGATGTGTATTATTTATTTTTTATTTGGGGAAACATCGATGAATTGGACCGCGGGCGCTCAAACGTTTATTCGTTCAGTATTAATATTTAACGTTTTCGCATTGTAAATAATTATAATAATAATACTTGGATAATTTTTAAAGCGCCATTTTTGTGAAATATTGGGCTTAAGGGCGCTTAACTTAATTATACCTAGGCAAAATAGATACTCAAAAGTAACTAAAATGTCAGAGGAAATAAATTGGCTAACAGTGAAAAAAATATATAACATAAGTGTATAACTGCTTAGATTTAGCTAAATTATTCTTACATAACCATATTGAATAATTTAAATATCTTTTGATATTATATTGACGCTGAAAAGGCAAAAAGGTTTAAGCGAAAATTAGTTCAATACAGTCAAACTTGGTTATAACGAGCGCGAAGGGACCAATTAAATATGATTCTTATAACCATTACTCGTTATAAACGTAGGTAGGTAAAAAGTACCTACCTACTAATGGAAGCTTGCATATTATAAAGCAACACTTTCTTGTTACGAAAATCAAGATTAACTAACAACGAAATGATTTAATCAATTGTTAAACTAATAATAATAATAAACTGAACGCACAGTACTGGATATAAATGTTTCTTAGAGCGACAACTATCGGGGATTATAAACCCTCCTTAACGTTATTTGTGGAAGGTCCGCCTCCGTGCAGGACGGGCGGCTTTCTTTGTCTTGTTTATGACATTATTCGACTTTTTGGAGAATCGGGTTTTTTTCTCATACCCGGGCGCATTGAGTTGACAATATTATTTGGACGTTATATCAGTGAAGCGATCTCGTTATAACCCCACAAAATTGTATGAAAATAAGCCCCAACCAACATATCATTAAGTAATTGCTCATTATAGCCGTGACCTTGCTATTACCGTTAGTTATAACGAAGTTCGACTTAATGTAGTTTTAATCAGTTTTTTTTCAGTCAACTTTTTTTTCAAATCCTACCAGATACTGAAGCTAATACATTTTTTGTAAAAACAAAACTTTAAAGTGGTGGCAACTTCCCAAAATGGCGCTTCAGTCCTTTTGTCAGTACGACATCAATACGAAAATAAATTAAAGTCTGATTTACGGGTTACTTTTGAAACGATCGATTAAAAGTTTGGGAAAGCCAACCACAGGTAGGAACGTGGAGATACCTGCCCAACACCCAATTTGGCCGCCGATTCGTTCTGGTGATCGGGCGACTCATCGCGCTATCGTCAATCAAACTCGCTACAAGACACACACCGCTGATAGATCCGCCGCAACCTCTCCCTCTTTCTTAAAAAATATGCTTGCAACTGAGAGAGAGGCGACAGCGGAGCTATCAGTGGCAGGACTATACTCGTACCAATGTTAGATCCGTTGTAACCCTCCCCCTCTTTCCCATAAATGATGTTTTAAATGGAAAGAGAGAAAACAACGGACCTCTTAGTGGCAGAGTCATAGGGAACATATATTCGTATTATTTAGAAGCATCCTACCTGTACCTATATTGTATTAATTAAAAACGGGGTCTAGGTACCCACGTACCTAATATTATTTTGAGTGAAATGTGTAAGTTTTTGACGGCCTCCGTGGTCGAGTGGTAAGACGCCCGGAGGTCACGGGTTCCAACCCGGCGTGCACAAATAAATGTTATTTGATTAATTTATGTCATAACACATTTGATTCATTTGAAATAATATAAAGTATATTTGCGGCACGTTCTAGAGTGGTTGTTATCTCAGTACCGTCCTGGTGAAAAACCACCATTCAGAATCAAAACGTTGCTTGAAATGGCTTTTGTTGTGTTTGGTGACCAGGTTTGAATATCTAGGTAATTCCCAACCTACCTCTTCCCTATCTTCTTCCCTTTCCTACCATCTTAAGCCTCACAACATACCCCAATTCGGGATGCCATAGTCTCACTGGCTCTAGACGGTTGGGAGCAGTTGGGAAAGCTTGTGCGAAATCCACCATAAAAAATATAAGATGTGGGATTTGCAAGAAAAACGCAAAAATTTTCCTCGAATCTGTTGAACCTCGAAAAGAAAAATCTTTACAGAAAGAAAATCATTGAATAACACAGACCTTTTGTTTTAATTTTGATTTTTGTCATGCTTTACGACTCTACCAAAACTTTGACTAGACCATGGCTTGAATGTTCTCTCTTATGTTTATTTTGTCCTATCTTTGTCATCGCTTCATTTATTATTATGTATGTACTATTCCTTCTCTGTTGTTCTTTTTTCTATTTCGTGTTTTACGTGTTTTTTTTTGTAATTGGACTTTAGTCCATTCATTTATAAATAAATAATGACCGGTCGGTAGCTGAGTGGAGAACGCATCGGATTCCCACCCGGGCGTCGTGCGTTCAATTCCTCTGCTGGCTAAGTCCTCCATCATTGCACAAGCAACATCTTCCGCTTTCGATGATGGCAGTAGGAGTTTTTCAAATATTGTCAGGTTATTCGTAACCCGGGAATGTTTGTCTTACTTAAAAAAATAAAATTATAATAATAATCACAAGTGAAATGAACTACTCCGAGGAGAAGTATTATATTATTTTTGGTAAAGGTAGATACTTTTAAAAGTTAGTCTGCATGTCCAACCGGAAATATTAGCAGTTGTTTCAAATATCTTATGGCATATAAAATAAATCATAAAAATGGCCTTCAAAAATTGAACGTATTGTCTGACAGTGTGTTTTTACTAATTATATTTCAGTTGTTACTTATTGTCCTTCTTATGAGATACAGGTAGATACTTACATTGAAATACGTTATTAAAAGCAGGTTTTGTCAAAACTTATTTCTTAACTCTGGTTATCAAAAAGTAACGTTTTATTTATTTGTAATTTTAGCTTGCTTTTTATTTTGTCAGCAATTTCGAGGAAATGTTTCACAAAAACGGCAGTATCCAATTAAACCGCTCGACCTCCGTGGCCGAGCGGTTAAGATCCTCTACTTCGAATTCAGAGGTGGCGAGTTCAAATCCCGGGTGGGCAAATAATTTCTAATTAATTTGTGCTATTTCACATTAAATAAATACAAAATTATGTGTGGTATATTTACGGCACGTTACAGAGTGGTAGTTTTTTAAGAATCGCCCTGCTGAAAGACCACTATTAAGAACCGAAATTTTTTTCGTATAGCTTTAGTCGTGTTTGGTGACCAGATCTGAATAGACTGGTATCTAACAACCTTCCTCTTCCCCATCTCCTTCCCGTCCTCCTTAATTTTAACCACACAACATACTCAATTTGGGGATGCCATAGTCCCATTGGCTTCGGACAGTTGGAATCAGTTGGGACAATTTTGCGATATTCACATAAAAAAAAAACAAGTTTATCATTTTTTTTTCTTGTTTATATTGGCTTTTGCCGAGGTTAACTAATAATATAGATTATTCTAAAAGAAAATAAAAAAAGAAGATTTTCACAATGCGGTCTAGATATTTTAAGACCTTTTGAAAAAAAAATCTTAGAAATATAAAAAAAAACTTTTCTAGGTGAAGAAGTCCCCAGCCGCAACCGTTTCACGTAGATATATATTCATTTTGAAAATGGACTAAAAAGTTGTGTTTCTATGTTTGGCTACAACACAAAGCAGCTACGCTTAACATCATGTGAATATTTAATATATTTATAATGATAGATATTAAATATTAATAAAGTACCTGCCTAAACTTGTTGTATCCATAAAAACAAACCACGTAGACTCTGTATTAAAAAACACCGGATTGTACCCTACCTGAAAAAAGACCATCTAAAGCTCGTATTTTGATGACTGGCGCATTTCTTCGGGTGCAATAATTAATTTGGAAATAATTGAATCACAGCCTACTGGTGTTTAATTAAAAAAAAAACATGCGGGTCTAACAACGCACAACCAGCCGCCATCTTCAATCTCCGCTCCTTTTAGATACAAGATAAGTTAAACCCTGAAGACAGAGAACCACGAATAATTATAATAATTTATTTATATTCTTTACACAAGTTCACTCACTAAAAATATTGCGGCATTTTGTTAATTAATGCTTAAATTTTTTATATATATTTTGTGAATATATAATAACACAAAAAAAATCGCTGACTCTGCAGGCTGCACAAAAAATATTAAGTAGTATATTTTTTAAACTTTAAATAAGAAGGTATTTCTTTGTATTTTTTTATTTTATTTATAAATTAACGGACTAAAGTCCAATTACAAAAAAAGACATAAAACACGAAATGGAAAAAAGAGCAACAGAGAAAGAACAGCACATACATAATAATACATGAAGCGATGAAAAAATAGGACCATGAGAGAGAAAGAGACAACAAAAATAACACACCCCTTTTATGTACTGTGAGGATGATCTTGGTCTCCCGCGTCTCCGGGGACTCCGCCCACATGTTTTGGTTTGCGACTAAACTGGACACAACTAAACGGTTTTTTAGGTAATACGACGCCTGTTCAAAAGAAAAGGTGAATTTTGAATTTTCGCGGGCTGTGTACATTCGATTTTCAATTTTTTTGTTGTTGTTGTGTTGGTACACATATGCTTATCATATGTTAGCATTATCAGCCATTTTGGATTAGTGGTTTGTTTTTAACAACTGCAAAGGTTAGTCACGTTTTTGTGTGTTCTTCAATTTTTTACTTTTGAAATTAAAAATTCACCTTTTCTTTTGAACAGGCCATGTATGCTATATTTTTGTTAGTAACAACACTGTGAAAAAGTGGTAATATGAATATACAAAAACATTATGTCAACATGTGCTGTGAATGGATGTATAAATACCCTAGCCCTAGTCTTAGCCACGCCCAGGTCGGCCGAGTCCGGCAAGAATCATCAATCGTCTATGTACTCTAAGGTTATGACACATATTAATTAAATAAAATTTTTTTGGGCTTCGGAACTCTGGACCTCTGGATTCGTAATCGAGCGTCTTACCACTCGACCACGGAGGCCGTCAAAACAAACGACATAGATTTCTTTAGGCACCTTAGGGTGATTGCAAAGCGAGCAAATGTGTTTATATCTTAAAAGTGACGTATCCAAACATTTTGCTCTTAACATTATTCGATTGATAATATTTTTACCATTTTTTATTGAAATTTAAAACGACTTTTAGGTATCTAAAGATTTCGAGATATTATGGGACTTTAATCTTGGGTTCAACACTTGGGCTGAATTGTTTCAAACTTTCGTCACATTTGACATCGTTACAATTCAACGATTAGCGCCATTTTGTTTTTTAGACACTTAAATGGATCCCGTTAAAGGTCAATTCGAGGCCCGATTCAGCTTTTAAAGAAATTATGATCAGCGTAACAACCTAACCGTTATGATTTTCAGCTGATCACGCTTTGTTCAAAAGGTGGAATGGACCGACCAACGGCTCTAAACGGGGATCGTTTAAATATCGAAATATAAAAATGGCGATAATCATTGATTTGTGACGATGTCAAATGTAACGAAAGTTTAAAAAAAACAATAATAATCTTTTTTTATTTTTATTTGTTTTTACTTTGTCTCACTAGGAATATTCTGTGTTGAGACAGGTAAATTTATGAATATTTTAAATTTTGTATCAACGTATTCATTAATAATTATGTTGCATTTTTGGGTTTATAGATGGAATGTTTAGCAAGATCTCATGGTTGCATAGTAATCAATCAGTTATCGTCAATTCATAAACAATTATTTTTTAAAGTTTTTAAATAAAACTAACTAACTAACCATCACGCCGTTTCTCCACAGGGGTAGGCAGAGAGGACGGACCGCCATATAACTCTGTCTTGGCGCACACTCCTGCTTCATTCACATTCACACTTCTCATTCGTCTCATACATTCTCTTCTGTTATTTTGACTCTCCATGTGACCCGATTCAAGTATTTGATTCACTTGATCGTGCCATGTCTTCCTCGGGCTTCCTGGACTTCTTTTTTCATTCACTTTGGCATAATTTATTCTTTTCTTCGTTCATTGGCTCTACATTTATTTTTAAATTATCGGACTAAAGTCCAATTACAAAAAAGACATAAAACACGAAATGGAAAAAAGAGCAAGAGAGAAGAAATAGCACATACATAATAATAAATGAAGCGATGAAAAAAATAGGACAAAATAGACATAAGAGAGGACATTCAAGCCATGGTCTAGCCAAAGTTTTGGTAGAGTCGTAAAGAATGACAAAAATCATTTAGACTGCTACCAAAAAATTTCAAGACCATGGCTTGAGATAAAAAGTCTTGACATTTTGGACATTGGAGAATTATACCCATAATTAGTATTGTGATGATTGAGGAACAGCAGTTCATTGTTTCTGAGTCTACGGAAAGGAACGTTGAACTGGATAAGTTACAACAGAGAAGGTGAGTCATTAAAAATGCCCAAACCAGCTTAGCATTCCATTTGCTCCTATTCATTACGCTCACATCAGCCTTGTTGTTGTAAATGTTGTAAATTAATACATATATATGATCCAGGTATTAAAATATTAATTAAAGCTCAATAATTAAACAGCCATTACGTTGTTTTTGCGTAAACTCAAATTTTACCGGGAGAGTCTCAAGGTTCCGCCGAACACAATTTGTTAAAGCCGATTCGACGTATTTTACATCAATTAAAATGTTACGCGGGTGTGCATTTCGACAGGTCACCTCCGAGAAGTCGATTTTTGATAATTGCTGTATCGTTCCTTAGACGCAAGTCTCCGACGGCAAATCTCGAGACTTGGACGGCGCGGCCAAATTGATAAGCATGACTTGCCAAATAATCCCGGCCGACGCAAGAACAGTCTCCGGGTTTTCTGAGAATAACGAATTCGTTGGAGTCTGAGTGATCCAGTTTCTTCGCCGAGATGTCTCGCGAGACGTGCGACGGTGGGGCTGCCTGGGTGTGCGGTTCGATTCTCGGTTGCGTAAGATTGGACACATTAAGGCCACGCAAAAGGTAGTATTGTTATTACTATTTTATTTCTATAATGAACACCGTACAAGAGTCCCGACTGCTCACAACCGTCAAGAGCCAGTGAGGCTATGGAATCCCCGATCGGGGTGTGTTGTGAGGCTGAAGGTAGTGGGGAGGAGAAGGAGATGGGGAAGAGGAAGATTGGGAACTCGCACCTGGTCGTGGCTAAGACTAAGACAAGGGTTTCTAATTTTGAAACTGTTAATTCGTGGTGGAATTCCATTTTAATGATTTAATAAAACAAATTTGTAACTTTATTCCACTTTTATTATTTTGACTGGACCGGTTTCAGCCTATGACGGCCATCTTCAGACTAGTACAAGTGTTTGTTAACCTACGGCTTATATACTATTTTTGGGGTATGTTAGGGGTAATAAACAATGATTTTACTTTAATTATATTCATCAGTATTGTTGCATGATTTTAATAGTTACAGGGTAAAAGTTACTTTTAATTTATTGGTATTACTATTTTATATATCTATCTGGAATATTTATTTATTTACTTGTACTAGTCTGAAGATGGCCGTCATAGGCTGAAACCGGTCCAGTCAAAATAATAAAAGTGGAATAAAGTTACAAATTTGTTTTATTAAATCATTAAGACAAGGGTATTTATACATCCATTCATATCACATATCAACATAATGTTTTTGTTTATTCGTATAGCCTCTTTTTCACAGTATTTTTGTCAACCAAAATATAGCATATAACCTAAAAACCCGTTTAGTTGTGTTAAGTTTGGTGGCATAATAAAAATGTGGGCGGAGTCCCGCGGTGACCCAGGAGCTTAAGATCATTGCGACAGTATATATAAGCGGCCTATGAAATTTGTTGTCTCTTTCTCTCTCATGGTGTTCGACGTAAAAACCCGGAGAAAGTGATTTATCGCAAGTTTGTGTAGGTTCGGGTAAAAATAATTAGCTCTCCCTCCATATACTCGTATTGTTACTTGGTTGGGAAGTACCTGGATATTCAGGTCTGGTCGCCAAACACGGCTAAAGCCATTTCAAGCAACGTTTTGATTCTGGATGGTGGCCTTTCACCAGGACGATACTTGGAGTATCTACCAATCTGGAGCGTGCCGCAAATAAACTTTACATTATTTCATATAAATTAAATGTGTTATGGCACATGTTAATTAAATAAAATTTACTGGCGCAGGTCGGGTTTGAACCCGCGACCTTTGGAATCGTAGTCGAGCGTCTTACCACTCGACCATGGAGGCATTAGTTATTGCGCTAGGAATTTTATTTTTGAATGTTGAATGAATTAAGGACATGACCTGAATTATATGCGCATTTATTGCGCTGTGTGATTGTAATGTTATCATATTTGTGGTCATTAGATTGGATTGCAGGCCGATGTGTGAACCTTGGTCAGTGCCCTTTATAGGTCAATTATAATTATTCGTAAAGTATCTACGGCTAAGGAAGTAAGGCTAAAAGTCAACATTTTTCGGTATTTGTCATTGAATTCCGACACCAACCCCGGTGTACGGCATTTGTAGATGAAGTACGGAAGTGAAGACCTCCGTAGTCCAGTGGTAAGACGCTCGAATACGAATCAGAGGTCCCGGGTTCAAACTCGGCGGCGCGTGCAAATAAATTTTGTTTAATTAATATGTCGACCCATTGGAATAACAAAGTTCCGAGTTCAGAGGAACAATATACAGAAGGGAGCGCTTCTGTACTCGGTATTGATGATTTTTACATGACTCGGCTAGACCTGGGCGTGGCTAGAACTAGGGCTAAGGTATTTATACATCCATCATGTCGACAAAATGTTTTTGTTTATTTGTATAACCACTTTTTCACAGTATTTTTTTAAACAAAAATGTAGAATATAACCTTAAAAACCGTTGAGTTATGTCCTGTTATGTCGCATATCAAAACGTAGTGGGTGGAGTCACCGGGACGCGGGAGACGGAGAACATGCTTACATACCGAATGGTGGTGCTATATTATGCGAGAACTTAGCTTGTCTCTTTCTCTCGCACGGTTTACGACGTAAAAACCCGGAGAAAGTGATTTATCGCAATTTTGTATAGGTTGGGTAAAAATATTTAGCTATCTCTCCATATATTCTTGCCTTGAGGTTCCATCTGTCACGGTAATGTCATGCGATATTGGTGTCTACAGAAGGCTACTTGAGAGTTTATTATCGCATAACAGCGCGGTGTCAGATGGAATCTTGTTATTCCAAGAGGTCATTGTGTCATAACACATTTAATTAATACAAAATAATATTCAGTATATTTGTGGCACGTTCTAGAGTGGTAGATACCTCTTCTAAGTATCGTTCAGGTGAAAGACCACTATTCAGAATCTGAACGTTTCCGTGTTTGGTGATCATATCTGCTAGGCACTTCCTAAATTTCCTCTTCCTCATCTACTTTTTCTACCCACTACATTTATTCTCACAACATACTCCGATTGGGGATGCCATAGCCTCACTGGCTCTAGACGGTTGGGAGCAGTTGGGTCACTTTCCGACGACGATATGTAATGCTGCACAGCCTTCTGCGTTAATTTAAGCCAATGAGACGTCAATCGTGTAATCTCGATCAAAATGACTTATCGTGGAGCATTGCAAATAGGTGTTTAATGTGACGTAGCGTTCAATCATCGCTTAGAAGTCAATATCTCTGCGGTTGACAGAGATAATTATTATTCTTTACGCAATCGCGCGTTCGAACGTCTGTCCTACGCGTCCATAAGCAAGTACGACTAAAGCAACAAAATGGTCGATTATGAAAAAAGGTATCCATCAGCCAGAAAGGCGAATTGCTTTAGTGCTTCACAAAGTTAAGATGTCTAGTAAGCCACTTTTATGGAAAACGGATTTCTAGAACTTAATTTCTATCGACTGCTTTGTAAGAAAAAGCACGGCTTTTAACTTATTTGCAATTTGTATTAACGTATATTTTGCGAGATTAACTAGAAAACAATTCTGAGTGGGATATTAAGAAAAATTAAAATAGCTCGAAATTATTGCATTAAAACGTTCGTCTTTGCCATGTTTTTAAAATTAATTAATTTATTTATGCCCGTTAAAGCCTTTCTGCATAAATATTAACGTGTAAAAAAACAATAAACTCATAAACAGGGCAAAAAAATTGTTGAAGAAAATGGTATTGAATAACAGGTCCATCTAGAGTTAAATAGTTTCTACAGTGAATCTTACACTACTAGATGAATAAAACTGTACTAAGGTATACTTATAGTGTGATATTGAGGTACTAAATATATTAACAACATCAGAGTAATTGTTTCCCAGATGTGGATTGTCACAATAATACGGTAGGCACTGTCTTGTAACTGTCCTTCTAGGAACAATTTTCAATCATTGAAACAATGTGGGCTTTTATTCGCCAATGATTGCTCAAACGGTAGTGGTTTAAACGCTCGACTACGAACCCAGAGGTCGCGGGTCCAAATTCCGTCTGCGCGGTAAATGTAATTAAATTAATGCGTGTTATTTCACAATTTATTCATATAAAATAATATATAGTATATTTGCGGCACGTTCCAGAGTGGTAGATACTATAAGTATCAATCACCTTGGTGAAAGACCACCATTCAGAATCGAAACGTTTCTTGAAATGGTTTCAGCCGCTTTTGGTGGCCAGATCTGAATAGCAAGGTACTTAGAAATCTTCCTCATCCCAATCTTCTTCTCCTCCCCACTACTTTTAATCTCACAACACGCCATAGTCTCACTGGTTTCAGACGGTTAGGAGCCGTTGGGACTATTGTGCGGTATTCATCGTAAAAAAAATAAAAAAAGATTTTTATGATTTGAATTCTAATTGCCAATATAAAAGATGTTACTCTACACAAACAAACTTTGATGTGAAGAGAAGCATCCTTATTATTATCACTAACTGCAGTGGTGGTTTTCCACAAAATTTATTTGGGCAGTGAACTCCTTAAAAAACACGATAAAATAAGAATAACTTTCAACATGATTTTAACAAACTTTAAACAGTGTGCCATTCAAATTCCGTGCTAAAATATCCAACCTGTCCGAAAAATACTGTACATCAAGTGAATCCAATACGTGTTTTATTCAGGACGTATGGACTTTAATAATAATAATAATATTTGGATGATTTGTATAGCGCCGTTTTTGTGAAAAATCATCTCAAGGGCGCTGTACAGACCTTATTTTCTATTATTACATATTAATTCCTAGTTAAAATAAAAAAAATATATACAGGAACATACTAACCTGGCAGGTCCCATCAGATAGACACACTTATTAACTTAAAATTATAATTATGATTTTTTTTCCGATTTAGGGCATGGGAGCGAAATTAAAAAATGGAATTTCCATCCTAAGAAATAGTTCATACAAAACAAGTAGCGCCACACAGTGGAGACGCAAACTTTCATTATGTATTAGGTGACCGGATGCGAAGCTTCTATGAGATTTGTTAGTACCGAATTTGAACGGAATAGTATTATGTAAGGCCTGGATAATCAAAAGATTTCTATCTGAGATATTCTTGCTTTAAAATGTTATATAAATAAGTACTGCAGATTTTAATTTTCTTGTTGCCTCATTTCTAATTCTGACAAGTATATAAGAAATGATCAGTTTCTTGCGTAAATTGTGATTTTCACAATTAAAACTCTTTTTTTTTAAACTTTCGACATTATATTATTTAGCTGCAGGCGTTTTTAAGCACTGTAAAATTGTATCTTGTTGCTAGGTAGCTAATCGTCGGCTCGTTGGTTGGTGCAGTGATAAAATGTTTAAAAATCCATTTAATCTATAGGAAAATATATGAAAAAGGCCAACAGTAGATTTTTTCATTTATCTAGGCAATTTTAAGGACTGGAAAAATCACACATTACACCAGAGGCTCCATAAAGGCACACAAGCACTGCCTACCCTGCAGTACTCGCAAAATATATTAAAAAAATCATTAAATAATATAAAAATTATTGCAAAAAATATATCTACACTTTCAAATATACGCGCGAAATTTAGCTAATCGCGCCGCCGCGAGCGCCCCGCTTATAATGTGTCAAAAGCAGTAACTAAATATGCTCAAACGTCGCCAACATCAGAGTAAATTATTCTATGTTCACTTACACAAAATATGTATGCCGTTGCACGTTCGAGTGGCTCGTTTGTGTTAGTATCTGTGTTAGTGTCTAAGGCAGTGAATTTACAGAACAAATGCAATAGCAATCAGTAACATCTGTTGGCACCTATCTCTATTGACCATTAATTCGCTGTTTTTTCTACAGTGACATTTTGAGAAAATTCTGGGTTATTTTTTATTCAACCGGAGAGAATTAATTCTCACTTTTTAATTTCGAATTGAATTTCTAATGAGATAGGCCACGAACCGCCACTGGAATGTAGTAGGACTAAGGAGTTGCTTCTTCATTAGGATCAAATAAATTGTGTTATGAATGGATTATTAATTAGGCGCTATACATTATTGTTTTTTTCTGTACAAATCATCGACAAAAATGTCTACATTAGTACACTCTATCATTGAGAATTAAGATATTATATCTGAATGTACTCAGGCAAAATGTGCTATGGCGTCTTAAACAATAAGAATTAGGTACATTTATTTCAATAATGCTAAGACATACTGTCGTATCGAGATGACCGTGAATTATTTTAATATCAATGTGAATGAAGCAAGAAGCATATGTCAAGATAGAGTTGTATGGATGTTGATCCTCTCTGCCTATCCTTACTGGAAAACGGCCTGATGAATAGTTAGTTGGAACCTTGTAGTAACAATATATGGAGAGAGAGCTGCTTCTTTTTACCCGATCTATACAAAATTTCTCCGGGTTTTTACGTCGTACACCGCGAGAAAGAAAGAGACAACAAAATTTCCCAAATCATCACACCGCTTCAAAGTATTGTAAGAGTGTTCTTCGTGTCCCACGTCTCCGTTGACTCCGCCCACACGTTTTGATATTCGACATAAATTGACATAACTCAACGGTTTTTTAGGTTATATGCTATTTTTTTTGTTTATAAAAATACTGTAAAAAATGGTTGTACGAATAAACAAAAACGTTATGTCCTAGATATGTTCACTTGACTACACAAAATATGTATGCCGTTGCACGTTCGAGTGGCTCGTTTGTGTTAGTATCTGTGTTAGTGTCTAAGGCAGTGCTTTTACAGAACAAATGAAATAGCAATCAGTAACATCTGTTAGTACCTATCTCTATTGACAATTAATTCGTTGTTTTTTCTACTGCTTACCCTGATCAAAAAGCACGCCACTGCATTACACTCATTTGTGACAATGTTTTCTGGTTTCAGTGACATTTTGAGAAAATTCTGGGTTATTTTTTATTTAACCGGAGGGAATTAATTCTCACTTTTTAATTTCAAATTGAATTCCTTATGAGATAGGCCACGCCCAGGTATAGCCGAATCCGGCAAAGCTCGTCAAAACTGACTACAGCAGCGATCTCTCGTAAATATTATTGCTCTGAGGTTGGAACTTACTTCTATTTTATTTGTTTATTTTATATGCCTACATGCCATTTTAAACTGTTCAAATATTGCCACGATTGAGTGACATATAAGTAGTGACGCAATAAAATATTCTCTATCTGCATTATTCTTGCAGCTAATCAAAGTAATAACTTGAGGACTTGTGTATTGATGATTTACAGCGTCATATTATTACAAAAACTTTTTAAAATAACAAGCAGCGACCAGCTGGAAGTGAAGTGAAGTGGCATAGAAGGCATCACACTTTAATTGAAGTCCCAGAGTGTGGTGACGTAAGGTTTGCGTTGATGAGGTGATTACGCCTGGGAGGCTGTGATTTATCTGAGTGGCTGGACCCGACCCGCTAGTGGACAAGGAGATATATCGCTTCGGTAATGTCTTTATGCACCTCTTTGAGCAGTGGCAAAGAGATGTCTTCATATCCGAGTTACACTGAGTTTGAAATGCCGTAAAACCTTTCTTTGTACAATTCAACTGATTTTTTGAGGTTCCATAGCTCGTGGTTGAAATTGTGTCTCGTGTTTTAATGCGCATTAAAAAATAGTAGTTTAATAAAATTTGAAAAACTGTATAAATTTCATGACGCCACAGCTCACGGTTTCGCGAGATTTTACTTCATTCAACAGGCCATCAATTAATAACAGCAAATGAATCGGATCTTTTTTTAATATGAATTTTTAATATATTTATTTTATTTATTGAGTCAGTTCATATTAAATGAAATATAAATTAAAAATATTACGTACATGTAAATTTTTAATTTTTACAGTAAACATAACATTCACTTTTTGAAACACTCATTCTTCCTTCACTTTTCACACTTTCGGGCATCTCTTCATAGATTTTCAGTCCTCTGTATATTGGGCAGTTCCGTGACCCTGTTTTTTTTTTTTAAATATGTGATAATCTTAATCTATTAGAATTTCTAGTCACATACGTTAATTATGTACACTTTTACCAAAACAATTTCATCTGCACAATATTTGGGCATTCGTTTGTAATTTTTTAAATATATGTAAATATTAACGAATTGTCGAGTGATCTCGTTGTTATTGGAATCAAACTAAGCTCTCCTATTATTTTAATTTTATTTTCATTTTTTTAGAATGCAACTTACAGCTCTTTTTTGAATAACTTGTAGCTCGTTCAGGTTTCCTTCACTGGCCAAATACAATATCGTAGAGAAATAGTTTAAATGTGCAGTCCCCATAGTTGTATAAAAAAGCTGTGAAGTGTTTTTAAAAATTTATTTTTCTTCTCAGTTTTGGCTTATAAGAAGCTTAATGACTACAGTAGCAGAGCGGTAAGATCCTTGGTTGAGACAAAGAGGTTACGGGTTTAAAACTTGGTGCGGGCAAAAAAAAAAATATAGCACACTTACTTCGTCTTCAAAGTATTTCTTGAATGGTAATACCATCATTCCACCGGCTCCAGGCTAATTTTATTATTATTGTTTTTCTTTAAGAAAGACAAACATTCCCGGTTTAGGAATAACCTGACAATATTTGAAAAACTCCTACTGCCATCAAAATAAGCGGAAAATTGTGCAATGATTAAGGACTTAGCTAGCAGAGGAATTGAACCCACGACGCCCCCGGGTGGAAATCCGATGCGTTAGTCTACTCAGCTACTAACCGGTACATGGCACACTTACTTCGTCCTCACAGTATTCCTTGAATGGGAATGCCATCGCCCCCTAGCTCCAGGCAATTGAAAATTTTGTTTCAAGATCACGTAAAAAAATAACTGTTTGATTATTTCATTCATCTCAACAAGTATGTCAATGCGGAACTCTCCAAAAATACAAAAAACAAAAACCGATCAATCTTTAATTTGTGCTGAAACTTGAATGTAACCTTAGAGTACATAAAGTAGTATCTATCCAAGGCAGTGGAAGTCAGTTTTTGACTTGTTTTTGATGATTTTAACCTAACTCAGCGCACCTGGGCGTGGCTAAGACTAAGGCTAGGGTATTTATACATCCATGCATATCATATATCGACATAATGTTTTTGTTTATTCGTATAGCCACTTTTTCACAGTATTTTTATCAACAAAAATATAGCATATAACCTTAAAAACCATTTAGTTGTGTCAAGTTTAGTGGCATAATAAAAAATGTGGGCGGAGTCCCGCGGTGAATCAGGAGCTTAAGATCATTGCGACAATATATACGAAGCGGTCTATGAAATTTGTTGTCTCTTTCTCTCTCATGGCGTACGACGTAAAAAGCCGGAGAAAGTGATTTATCGCAAGTTTGTGTAGGTTGGCTAAAAATAATTAGCTCTCCCTCCATATATTGTTACTTCAAGAATGTAACAGTTTCCGAGAGCGGGTTCAGAGATAAATTATTTTGAGCAGATATATAACTCAAAAGTTCAAAACTTAGGCAGCACACTTAAGTGTAGTCTCAATGCTTTGTTTTAAGTGCGAAATGGCGTAAGAGTAATCAAAAGTCATTAAGTCAACACGTAAACACGGTAAGCTCTTT
The DNA here is from genome assembly GCA_022651775.1 of Drusus annulatus. Classification (NCBI taxonomy): domain Eukaryota; kingdom Metazoa; phylum Arthropoda; class Insecta; order Trichoptera; family Limnephilidae; genus Drusus; species Drusus annulatus. The sequence goes on from JAGWCC010000737.1 coordinate 222,120, forward strand.
TCAAGTAGGCATACGAGACTTGTTACGTCACGCGGTAATGGTCATTACTGCAAGAAAACTGTCTGCCAGCGTAGCTTAATTTTTTGCTGAAAAATACTTTAAAGATCAAGGTTACAGTAATTCGGAGTCGCGTAACCTATTAATCTAATTACGCTTTAGCAGCGTTTTGCTCTGAGCTGACGGTGATGAATGCCACACTTTAATAGTGAGAGTGAATCGATTATTTCACGCCAAATTATTAACCCGGCAACACTTGAGATTTAAGTCCATTATGGAGGCACTTTCGTTTAATTATTTGACGTTTAGTTAAGTATCTAATGGAAAAAAAACCATTCACATTTACAAGAATTAATTTAAGGCAGCGGTTTTTGCGAGCGATTGAAAAATTCACAAGCAAAATTATTCTATAATGAAATGAATTTATCGAAATTAATACCTACAATTTTTTTTGCGGTGTGCCACTTGCTTTTACTGCGGTCCTTTCAGTGGCTTAAAATATCTCATAAAGGACAATACCGTATTTTACCATATCAAAATACGACAATCAGTTTTTTTCCTCATTGTATCCACAAAAAAGGTATTTATCTACGTAATAATGGGTTGTAAATTCACTTGCAACAATGTTGCTACACTCATTTAATCTAAATACTAAAATAATAAACAAATAAACCTTATTATCATCGAGCAGTTAACCCCAACAAGTGTTTTTACTTAAGACCTTTAGACTCTTACTAGGCTCCAGATAGAACAATTAAACTGATCATCAGTTCAAGAGAGAAATTCGGTATTTAAAAATGTTTTTACATTTTTACCAGAAGTAAGGAAAAATGATATTTAACTATTTATTTATGCCCGTTACAGGCTTTTACATACATGTTAACATTATTTTTTAAACAATAACCTCATAAGTGCAAAAAATTATGTAAAATAAAAAAAAGAGTATTGAATAGCAGATACAAAAAATAATTAATAATATTCAATAAATAACAGGTTCAAAATATTGTAAAAAAATAAATAAAAAATAATACTAAGTAACAGGTCTAACTATTAGTTTAACTCTTCTTTATTGAAAGAAGAGTGAATGCAGGAAACTTCATTAATGGAAGACTGAACGGTGTTGGCACAAATTAAAAATTGTACAAAGAAGCGAAGCTAGCAGTCCACAATGGAGTGCATATACCAACCCTAATGTATGGCAGGGAGGTATGGAACTGGTAGAGGAAGGATGAAATTAGACTGAATGCTGTGGAAATGAGATCCCTGAGGCGTTTGTGAAATATACATGTAAAACCATGTAAGACCGCGTTAAAAATGTGGATATAGGGAATGAATGTAAGGCTGATGTAAGCGTAATGATTAGAATCAAGAAAGGGACTTTTAGATGGTTTGAACATGTAGAGCGAATGAAGAACGGAGTGTGCAAATAATGTATGACGTAAAAGTGAATGGAAGAAGAAATCGGGGACGCCCGAAGAAGACATTATACGATCAAATGATTCAAATACTCGAGTCGGGCCATGTCAAGAGTCAGAATAGCAGAAGAGTATGTAAGGATGTGAATGAAACAAGGAGTGTGTGTCAAGACATAATTTTATGGCGGTCTGTCATCTCTGCTTACTCCTACAGGGAAACGGCGTGATGGTTTGTTAGTTAAGAAAACTTGAACTTTAGTTCAAATAAACATTCCAGTAAAACACTTATATTAGCTTATCTCTTCAGTGTGTTACACTTATTTGGTTTGCACATTGTCAAAATAATGGAGTCAGCCTCATAGCAAGAATAAATATTAAAAGATAACTAAATATTTTTACCCAACTTATACAAATTTACGATAAATCACTTACTTCGGGTTTTTACGACGTAAACCGTGAGAGAGAAAGAGACAAGACAAGTTCTCACATAATATAGCACCACCATTCGGTATGTAAGCCTGTTTTCCGTCCCCCGCGTCTCCGGCGACTCCACCCACTACGTTTTGTTATGCGACATAACAGGACATAACTTAACGGTTTTTTAGGTTATATCCTATATTTTTGTTTATAAAAATACTGTGAAAAAGTGGTTATATTAATAAACAAAAATTTTATGTTGACATGTGCCATGTTTTATATAAATACCGCACAAGAGTCTCAACTGCTCCCAACCATCTAGAGCCAGTGAGACTATGGCATACCCAAATAGGGTAGGTTTTGAGGCTGAAGGTAGTGGGAAGGGGAAAGAGATTGGGAAGAGGAAGGTTGGAAAGTACCTGGCTATTTAAATCACAAACTCGGCTAAAGCCATTTCAAGCAACGTTTCGTTTCTTAATGGTGGTCTTTCACCATGGCGATACTTAGAGTATCTACCATTCTGGAACGTGCCGCAAATATACTTTTTATTATTTTTATATGAATTAAATGTGTTATAACACATATTGATTAATTAAAAGTTATTGGCGCACGCCGGATTTGAACCCGCGACTTTTGGATTCGTAGTCGAGCGTCTTACCACTCGACCATGTAGGCCGTCAATGGATGTATTAATACCCTATCTTTAGTCCTAGCAACACCCGAGTCAGGCAAAAATCATCAATACTGACAACAGAAGCGTTCCCTCCCGTATGTTATTGCTCTGAAGAATCAGCCTTGACGCTGTAATTTTTGTGTTTTGAAAACCAATTGTTTTTAAAAATCACGAAACTCGTTTATTTATTTAACAAGATCTCATAAAAACAGTTTTTCACCATATACATTAAGAGATGAATGATATAAAAAATTTTGTAGATACATACATAGTGTAAAAAAATAAATTAAACATTTATACACATCTCACATATAGACAAGGTATTATATATCCAAAGGAGTTATATAAGTACAAACTGAAGTAGTGTGACGCACTATATATGATATAATAACGCAAATAAGGTAAGCAATGAAAAACAAAAAAACATGTGATATAAGAAATAATAGAGGTTCATTCTTATACACATATTATGAGATAATCGTTGAATTGGCAAGTGTAAAAAGGTGTGTAAAAAAAAATATTTTTTTTATTTAAGATTATGTAGATCGTTATATACCTAACGGTCACTTTTGTACGTATATCGAGAGATAATGACAGAACTCTATATATGTGCATCCAAATACATCTAAGGTAGATGCAGATTCACTGAAATAGTTCCATCGCTTTATATATTGGCGTGTTTTTGTATGAGTGTGACATTGGGCACAATTCGCACTGTGGGCGCATTGCGTTCGAGTTTTGCGTGTAATTACGCCACCCCTGGGCCGGTAATCGGGACCATTATCCGGTGTAAAGGCGGCCACATTAGGCAGGTAACTGTGCGGGCCCACCTGGCTCTCGGGCTTTAGGTGGCTGCAGCGGGGACCACCTGAGTGGTGCCACCTAACTACCACCGATGGTTATGGCTCCGTACCCTGGGGACGTGCTTATAGTGCGGAAGCCGAGTAGGTACTGAAAGATGTGCAAAAGCAGTGGAGGAAGATGAAGAGTTGAGAAAATACTTTTTTTGAAAGTCGATCTCAAATATAATACGATACATGGCCTGTTCAAAAGAAAAGTAGAATTTTGAATTTTCGCGGGCTGTGTACATTCGATTATCGTTTTTTGTTTGTTATGTTGGTACACATATGTTTATCATATGTTAGCATTATCACCCATTTTGGATTAGTGGTTTGTTTTTGACAACTGGAAAGGTTAATCACGTTTTTATTTATGAAAAAAATTGATCAAAGAATATGTATTAAATTTTGCGTTAAAAATGGAATAAAGTATTCCAACGCACTTAAAATGTTGACTGTGGCATCCGGCGAGTCTACTTTGTCACAAAAAAGTGTTTATAAGTGGTACAAGCGCTTTACAGAAGGCCGAGAAGATGTTAATGACGATGAGCGTCCTGGATTTCTGGAAAAACAGATCATGGATTTTATTCTTTGATCCATTTTTATCAAAAGTAAAAAGTCGAAGAACACACAAAAACGTGACCAACCATTCCAGTTGTCAAAAACAAACCACTAATTCAAAATGGCTGATAATGCTAACATATGATATACATGTGTACTAACATTAAAAAAAAATCGATAATCGAATGTACACATCCCGCGAAAATTCAAAATTCACCTTTTCTTTTGAACAGGCCTTCGTATATATATTATTGTATTTGGTTTAACAGCCCTTATGAGAACTAGGGTGCTAGGCATGAGGGAAAGGATCAACAACTCTGGAAATAACCTCATCATGGAACCCGTCAGATCTCGAATTCTAGCATAGAAGCTCATTGGAGTAAGATATTGGCCCTATCAATCTTAACCCTGCCTGAATGGACTCCCTCTTGATGGCTTTCTGTAGACATAACACCTAATATCCTCCATTAACAATTTTCACATTTCTTAACTAATATCATATGTCGTATATATTTTTTAATTGTATTATTTTATACCTTATACCGCAAAAGAGTCTAATCTACTCCCAACTGTCTAGAGCCAGTGAGAGCATGGCATCCCCAAACGGGTTATTTTGTGAGGCTGAAGGTAGTGAGGAAGAGAAGGAGATGGGAAAGAGGAAGATTGGAAAGTACCTGTCTATTAAGATCTGGTCACCAAACACGGCTAAATCCATTTCAAGCAACTTTTAGATTCTGAATGTTGGTTTTTCACTAGGGCGATACTAAGAGTATCTACCATTCTAAAACGTGCCGCAAATATACTATTTTTTTATTTTATATGAATTAAATGTGTTGTAAAACAAATTAATCAAATAAAATTTATTTGTGCACACCGAATTACAAACGCGAGCTCTGAATTCGTAGTCGACCGTCTTACTACTTGACCACGGAGGTCAACATATATATTGGAGAAGCATACAGAGTCTGATGGCCCAGAACCAATGGGACTACGATACTCCAAAATGAGAAAGATAGAAGGAAATAGGTTGCAGAGTTTCTGTCAATTTATTAGGTAGATTTTTAAATGAAGAAAAAACTAATTCAAGCATTTAAAATAAAAAAATGAATGGTGCTCTTACCTGGCGATGCTATTAATTCATCTGCTGGATAAGTTCTCCATCATTGCACAAGCAACATCTACCACATCTTATGATGGCAGTAGGAGTTTTTTTTAAATATTGTCAGGTTATTTGTAACCCAGGAATGTGTGACCTTTGAAAAAATAAAAAATAATCAAAAATGATGTCCGGATATTGAACTCACAACCTCTGTGCCCAGAGTCAAAGGTCTTTCTGCTCGGCAACAGATTATTTAGATCATTTAAAAAAAGGAACGTTCAATTTGAGTTCAAGATTCTAATTTTTTTTTTACAATAATAATAAATATTTTATTACTTTATTTAAAGAGTTCCACATAAAAAAACTAAGAACAGTTAAGAATAAAAGCTTTATTAAATAATAACAGAAATCATTCATTATCAATATTTAATAGATTTTTAAATATTCTTTGATTGTTGCTTCTACTCGTAAATAGTTCGATTAAAAAAACTAAAAATATGGCCTGAATTTATTAGCTGGTTTTTTTTAATTAATTGATTAACATCAACGTTGATTGAACACAATCTACGTAACATATTTTTAACACTATTTGCCTACTATTAAACAAGTTTTTTTTTCTTGCGGCTGATACTAAAAAAAAACATCTAATTTATGCGGCGCTTTGGGTAATATTTCACCTCACATGTGATCCATTCTAAAACTTAACCGATAATTAATTTACCATACTTTTAACCCTAAACGCTTAGCTACCATATTATTTACTTCGATAGTACTTACCTATTATATTCAGAAATGCTTTTGATAATTCTAATTGTGATTATTATAATTTTATTTTATTTTCATTTTCAAACTGTGGTTAGTTAGTTAAGCCAAACACCAAAAAAGCTGTCATAAAAATAGCAGAGCTCAATAGTAATAATATTGAATTTGATAAAATTAAATTGAGAAAATCAAATAGAGTCATATACAATAAACACAAATATTAAACATTGATTGTGTAGTTATATTAAATAGATACATTAAACTGATAAATATAAGATATATTTTTTGGTTGTTGTAGAAAGCAATCACTTTGTGGTTTGACATATATATAATGATAATGAAATAATAACTTTGTATAGGAGGATAGTTTTTTTTCTTACCATTCTCTTATTTTATTTAATATTATGTTTTCTCTCTGTATGCGTGAGTATATATAACTACCCACTATGTATTTTTTGTTAATTTTAATTCTGTACCCTGATGATGCTCAGAATAAGCGAAACCAGTCGGTCGAAAAAAATAAAATAAAATCTGTGGTCTTATAAAATGTTATTATTTAATTTTATTTACATAATATATTTTTTTAATTCTTTTACCCGACGCCAATGGGTGATATTCAATAAATAGATTGTATCAGTAAATACCACTTTGTATGTAATTTGTAATATTTTTATAAGTTAAAACGGTAATACCAAAAAGCGTGAGGGCTTATTTGGCAAGCATCTTGTAAAAGCTTCCCTACGGGCAATAACACGCGTCATTTTTAACTCATTGAATTTCAACCCTTGAGGTGATTGCCTGAATGTTTATTTTCCCCTGAGAATTAAACGCACGTCGTTTTTGGGTGGCATTGCATGTATTTGAATTTACGTTGGTCAAAAAGGTATTGAAATGCTTTCAATAAGCCCTTGGCCGAGGGGTAATTTTGTATGCTGTGTAATTGAGAAATTAGTTGAAATTAAGGATGGCTTACAATCATTTGTTTGACGTTGTAAGAAGCGAGAAAACGGAATATTACGAATATGGATTAGTTGTGCCAATATTAAAGTGTAAAATATTTCTGGAAGGTTTTTTGATAAAGCTTTTTTCGTCTACTGACAGTTATTTTTAATTTTACGTTTAGCACTTTATGAATGAGACGTGCGTGAGATCGCCCACACATGAGATGGGATGATGACTTACAGAGAATTGCTGGCTTCTAATGCGTGCGAGCTGTCAATAGTCTGAAACTGGACACATTTGAGGTGTGGCATATTCATATCTGAACGTCGGAAGGCTCTTGATGATTGTATTTAACCATCCCAAGCTCTTATTATTTATTTATTTATTGTACTATATTACTATTATTATATCATACATGTACATTACTAACATACACACCCCTTATTTTTTTGTATACATTAATTTTTCGGTATTTGATTTATTTTTATGATTCAAATATTAATTCATTCGTTTTTTGTAATGCATGCATATTTTAATAAATATTTGAATATTTACTTAATATTTTATAAGCTCTTTGTTTCTAGGAATTTTTAATTTTTTTTACTTTCTGGAATGGTTGTTGGATCCGAAGCTGCGATAAAATACCGAATGTGTTTTCAGCTTCAGATGAATTTGGAAAATAGTGAACTGTAAACTATACTACTTGATGGAAATGTCTAATTATGGATGTGGAAAGATTATTGGAATGAAGGGAAAATGTGAAACCATTCACTCACCGATGTAGTTGAAGTGGAAGTTTTTATTTCTTCTTACACAGTTATATTTTAAACAAAACGAATCACAAAAAAACACCACACTTACTATTACTTGGAGAACAACAACAAACCGACGAACATGCGAGAGACCAACGAATAACACGAAACACATTTATTCACACTAAACTCTTCTGTTTCGATTGTCACTTGTTTCAAACACCATGTTGTTACATACGGAATTTGATATTGTGAAATGGTTGTATAAGGTAGGAACTGAATGAAAAACACGAAGGTAAGAACCTATCAAATTATCACTTTGAAATATTATGAAGTAATCATAGAACCAGTGACACCAACGCAGCAACCTACAGTCCCCCTCGGAACAGAAATCTCTAGTGAAGAGGACTGTGAATAAAATATTATTGTTTTTCAACATATCTATTTTTCAAAATGTTATATTGTAATTAATTAAAAAATCAACACTGGTAGTATGTATGTATTTATTTAATTTATTTATAGAAATATTATTTATATTTATACTGTAATGCCAATATTGGTTTCCTTGCACCAATGAAACCTATATTGAGACTGATTATTTTATGAAAAATTAAATTCAACAGTTCTTAAATGTTTTTTTTTCGAATTTTGACAGTCAAACCCCTTCTTTGATACAGTATGAATTGTGCATTTTTTTACTTCATAAAATAAAAAAGAATAAAAAAGATTTTCTTTCTGCCAAGCTATTTCAAGTAGGTACCTACCTAGCTTGTCGTAAATAACATAATGACAAACACATGTAATAATTTACTCAAAGTAGGTTAGGCACAGTAGTAAAATACTTACAATAATGGTGATTGACTTACTTAATTAAAAACCAGCCAATCAATATAATGAAAAAAAATGCAAGTCAAAGTCTTGTAGAATTAAACCATGAGTAGATCTACTCTAAGTTTATGAATACTGGATTAAATTATTTTAGATATTTCATTTTATTAATTTACTTATATTAAAATTTAAAACTTACGCAAGAACACTTTGCAGAGGTGAATTAAAACCATTATTTTTAATTGCACGCCTAGCGATGAGTTTGAAATAACTGACTACACCTCGGCACAAATAGATGAAACCTTAATACATGTTTACAGGTGTTAATTTAATGTGGGTATACGTTGTGCAGCTTGTCAAAGTTGCATCATACGATTAGATGATTTGGCATTTTTATACCATTTGGATCAAGTGGGTAGAAGGAAGGTACCAAACCCTCAGAGTTTTTGTGTTTGTAATTTTCGCTAAATTCCTTGTATTTTATACCGCCATCTTGCCATCACCGCCCACGTATTTTTTAAAGCTGATGTAGAAAGATATTCACGCATTTAAGGTGAAGCAATATATTGTTATTTTTAATTCGTATATACATGTGCAGCGTTAACACTAGTCAATAGTTTACAATAAATCAGCATTACTTTCGGTCGAGTTTGGTTCCAGCCATCTCCAGTTGAGCGGAGCCACTTTGAGCTTCTAGTACCGTAGCTTATTATATACATTAATACATCTATGTTTGGTAACGTCATTATATAATCTAAAATTAAGTCCCAGATCGACGTAAAATATGTTGCAGATTGTCGACAGCGCGTTTAGTCAACGGTCGTAATATCGATGGCATAAAGTCAAGATATTGTATCTCCATGAACCAATACTTCGAGGTAAACGAAGTTATAAAGTTAAATCTTTATGACATTTTATTTCGTGTTGGATTTAGTAGTCCAGCTCGAAGGACCATTAGTTCGAAAAGTCAGTCTAATAAGTCAGTCGAAAAATGTGAGTCCAGTAAAAACAGTCAAGAAGTCATCAAGAAATAATATCCCACCTCGAACCTCAAAAACAACAGAAGAAAAATAAATACCCAGTTTTGGGTTCCGAAGAATTAAAGTGTTTTTCTGCTTCCATAAAGTTCTCGTACCACGAGAGTAGAAACAAGTATGATACAGTATTTTGACAAATAAAAGTTTTTTTTTTTCAGTAGAGTGCAGTTCACAAGTCATTTTTGTCAAAAAAGTGGAGATACAAGCTATAAGCCATCGGTATTATGAAAACCAATTCGCGACAGAATATACCTTAACATACACTTCGATAATATTTTTTTAAGCTTTTCATAGTCAGAAGGTCCATCAGAGCCTCAGGATAAAGGAGTTAATCTGGGTCAATGAAAAATCTCCACTCCGTAAGTCTTGGCTCTATGGTAAGATGTATGTATTCCAAATGCAAGTGCATTCATATTTGTTTATTTATAAACTAGCGGATCATAATCCATTTACAAAAATATACATAACACGAAATGGGAAAAAAGAGCAATAGAAAAAAAAACAGCACATACTTAATATTTTAATGAAGCAATGACAAAAACATACATTAGAAAAAACATTCAAGTCAAAGCCTGAGCAAGGTTTTGGTAGAGTCGTAAAGAATGACAAAAATCATTTAAACTGGTACCAAAATTTTAAAGACCATGGTTTGAGTTAACAAGTCTCGATATTCTGGACAGTAGAGAATGACACCCATAATTAGTAGAGTGATGATTGAGGAACAAAGATTCATTGTTTCTAAGTCTACGGCATAATTGGATGAGTTGCAATAAAGAAGGTGAGTCAATGATAAAATTAATAATTTTGAAAATGCAAATTAAATCAAAGTATTTCCTACGCTCATCTAATAAAGATATTTCAAATATATTTAATATGCCTATATAATATCTCACATTGGCCTGCAGCATCATAATAATTTGCATTCAACCAATATAATAAAATAATATTGACATGAAGATTGAATGTGTCCAATTTAAAGACTCGCCCATTGAACAAGCTGCAGTTGATTGAAATTATTTATTCCCCAGCCAGCGACGCTAGATTTCGTTTGAAAAGCTGTCAGTGAGAAGCAAAACAAGTAAAAAAAATAATTATATCACCCATTTGGAAGAGCCGTTTATTGTTGGTATTAGTAAAATAAAGATTCTAGGATCAACGGATCGAGCGGATCTGAACCTCTCAAACGCTCTCAACTAAACCTCCGGCCCGAGTAGTGGATGTAGTATGAAGCCTATCACTTCAGTGCCTCTAGCAGGCTGTATCTAACGCGGAGTTTTCTATGTCGAGTGTAAGATGGCAAAAAGCCTACGAGCGTAGTAGAAATGCACCGTCACTGCGCATAACGAGGTGCGCAGGTGTATTCAGGGACTACAATTCGGGCCTCGCGGGGTCACTTCTTATTAAAACATTAATAATTATTGGAAATAACTAAAAGGTGTATTCTACGTTAAGATTATTCAATAAATCAATGAATTAATTCGATCGTTCATACAGTGAAATCAGAAGTTAGGCGCTCCACAAGGTTTGCTTTTAACACCTGATTTAAAAAATACGAAAAATTATTTATTTTTTCATTTATTTGTAGCTTAATTTTTAAAAGTTTAGACATAAAACTATTTGTTTTGCTTAAACACTGACCAAATAAAGCAATCGTCTTATATACTCGTTAAAGATTGATACTTTTATATACGAGATATAAATAATTTGCTTTTTTACCCGGCATTGCCTGAGATTCATTATTATTTTCTAAATTAACGAATGAAAAATGTGTTCGCAATCTGACGTTTGTCCTATTTTTCGACAGCTAAAAAGATATTTCAATGTGCCATAGTTCATAATTGAAATGACGTTGTGTGCAAAAATAGTTGCTTTGACCTACAAATTCCAGCTATGCAAATTTCATAACGTCAGAACTCACAGTTGGAGAGGTTTAGCTGCTTTATACAAACAGATTATCAGATTTAAAGTTAAAATAATTACCAATTAATTGTTGGGTCTAGATTAGAGAAAAAAAATAGGTACTTACTAACGCTTTTGTGTATGTGTTGTATCCTTAAAGAAAGAATATAAATGGGTGAGAGGTAAATATTTTTACCCAACCTATACAAATTTACGATAAATCACTTTCTCCGAGTTTTTACGCCGTAAACCGCGAGAGAGAAAGAGAAAAGACAAGTTGTCACATAATATCGCACCACTTTAAGGTATGTAAGCATGTTTTCCGTCTCCCGTGTCTTCGGCGACTCCACCTACTACGTTTTGTTATGAAATATAACTGAACGGTTTTTCGAGGTTATATCCTAAATTTTTGTTGATAACAATACTGTGAAAAAATAGTAATACAAATAAACAAAACATCAAGTTGCTATGAATGGATGTAAAAGGTGTGTCCATGAAAACCCTAGCCTCGCCCGAGTCAGGAAAAAAATCAACAATCCTGACTACACTGTTTCGCAAAGTTATCCCTCCTGGTATATTATTGCTCTGAGGTTGCATCATTATGAAACTTTTGAATTCATTATTTTTTTCATGACTAGATCGAGCTAATGATTACCGAAATTCCTCCGTTGTTACATAAGATGTTGGCAATTGCAGCCAGGATTACTTTTATCACAAACCGCGATCCGGCACCGACTTTTGATTACCCCTGATTAAGAGGAAAATATTCGCAAATAGTGCCATAGTGGCAATCAACTGGGACCGTTAAGGCTTCACGCCTGTTAAAACTCTATAATGATTGAGCACCTTAGAACGCCGAGGCTTAGCGGTGCGACCAGTCAAATGTACCTTCGCTCACTATAATATATTGAGGTGCCTACCTACCGGAATCTAGGTACTGTCGTCTTCACGTAATACATGCATGTAGGAGTTAGGTACTTTATTGTAATTGAAAAAACATAATTAATGATGAAAATATGTATGTAGGTAGGTAACAACCAAGTATTAGAGTGGAGAGCGCGGCTGTATGTTTAATGTTTACATATTAGCTGGTAACTAACTAACTAACCATCACGCCAGGGGTGGGAAGAGAGGACGGACCGCCATACAACTCTGTCTTGGCACACACTCCTTGATTCATTCACATTCATACATTGTCTTATACACACTCTTCTGTTATTCTGATTTTTTTGACTCAAGTAATTGATCCATTTTTTTCAAAAGTAAAAAATCGAAGAACACACAAAAACGTGACTAACCTTTCCAGTTGTCAAAAACAAACCACTAATCCAAAATGGCTGATAATGCTGTGTTCCAACATAACAAAAAAATCGATTATCGAATGTACACAGCCCGCGAAAATTCAAAATTCACCTTTTCTTTTGAACAGGCCATGTAAATAAGATATTATTTTTACGGCGCCCCTCCAGAGATAGCGCCTATATTTTTTGCACAGTTTGAACGTATGGTGGATCCGGCGCTGATAAAATGGAGAAAAGCAACAGTGGTTTATTCATATTTTTGATGCTGACCAGGTTTTACTTGCAACCAACATCCTAGTTGATGAAGCTTTGGTACAAGCAAATCTGGTATATAGCCCAATACAATGAGTATATTTAAAATATTATGTTCCCTGTATAACTGGCTAAATTTTCTTTTAATCCTCGTTACTTACTTACTTACCCACAACTCTGATGTTCCTTTGTCTACTTTCTTACTCTGTTGAAATACGTATAACTACAATATACTATTCGTATCCATTATTGGTAAAGCTTAGACAAATATGCCATGCTAAATAAATATATTGTATTAAATTTATAATCTTACAGCAAAGAGGGCTTGATTTCCATGAAATATTTTAAATTATTTAAATGATTAAATATTAATTCTAGACTTCGTAAAGAGTCAAAAGGTCTTCCCTAAATAAAAAAAATGGATAGTCTATCCTTAACACCACCTAAAGTGTTTTGGGTATACAAGTAAGTGGGCAATTGTTTTAGGGGGCAATCTATAGTTTTATAAGAAATATGCAATAAAAATGACAATATATTGAAAGTTTGCAGTAACTCAGTTGGTAAATACGTTACTCCAGGATAAAGCAGAGGTTCTGAGTTCAAGTCTCGGTCGAAACCTATTATAATTTTTTTTTCTGAAGATTATTAAACTTCTCATTATTCTTTAATCACATTCTCAGTTGACTTATGCTTCTTTCAACACATATTATCTGTCTGTTTCTCTCTGTTCCTTTGTTATAATTTAAATGTAATTCTATTGTTTTCTCATTGTTCCGTAATTTTATTTTATATTTTGTTCTCCCTCTGTATGTTTATATAACCGCACGCTTGGTATTTTTTGTTTAATTCAGAAGTTGGGCGTGTTGTAGAGGGCTCGCAGATACTTCAATAGTACACAACTGCTGACCCTATACAAATCGCAAGTACGCCCCACTGTTGAATTTGGCAGCCACCTCTGGTCTGGAGCCCCTAAATACCTGAAAAAAACCCTTGACTCTGTGCAGAAACGGGCGGTTCGTTTGATAGATTCTCCTATCTTAACAAACGGATTGCAAACTTTGGAGCACAGACGTCAGGTGGGAATGCTGTCCTTGTTCTACAGGTATTTCAATGGAAGACGCTCCGAGGAACTTGCGTCATTGATCCCTTCAGCACCGGTGCATAGTCGGGAAACTCGCCAAACGCGCGCCCAACTTTTGTTCACGATTGACATTCAATACATGAGAACGGGTCGCTTTTACGACTCGTTCTTATGTTCAACAGCTCGGCTATGGAACGATTTGCCGGCCTCTGTGTTTCCTCCCTCCTTCAACATGGGTCTCTTCAAGACCCAAGTTCACTCCTTCATTTCCTCAAAAAGACCCTCCACACAGCATCCCCAAAGATGACATAGGCCCTGATGAAAATTATTGCCCTCAAGGCCTCCTGTGTGGAGTTATTGTAAAAAAAAAATCGTTCTCTTATGATGCTTGGGCTAAGCGAAACTGGTCGGTCATAAAAATTAAAACGATATCTGTGGTCTCATACAAAGTAATTATTGTATTTTAAATAATAAGAATTTTATTCGAATAGTTCTGAAACATGTGTTCGTCGAATTTGAATTATGATTATGACATAAGGTTGGTAATTGTATTGTTTTTAGGTGGTAGCTACAAACATAGAAAGCGATTTCCCAGATGAACGGGCTGAAGGTCACAGTGGGTGGACGAAATGTGCCGACAAGCAGGAAGTTGATCACCTCATCACTGTACACCCGGTACTGTACACTGTGCGAGCCAGTTTGCCAAGGACTTCGTTCGATGATGAATCGATAGAGACTGCTCGCAATAATTATGATGACGCCGACAAAAACAGCGAAACTAATTTTTTATTTAAAAATTTTTTTTTTTTTTTTAATTATCAAACATAATACATAGTAGTGTTATACAAGTTTCATATCAATATATATATTTTTAAATGTAAACATTTCATTATAAATTATAAATTACCCTCATAAAAAAGCAATACTTGTGTGTATGAGGGGGTGTTATTTATTTAGTTACTAATAATTTGCTGAAATGATTTTTCAAAGATATTTATTTTAAGTTTTCAGTGTAGTTTTTTAATTGTGTTTTGAATTCTTTAAGATCATCATTAATTAATCTTATTTTTTCTGGTAAACTAATGAATATATACTTTAAAATAAAAAATACACACATCACCATAAAGATAATATTAGTGTCATTTAATACCCATAGCACAGAGCAATAAAACACCCATAAAAATATTTTTTCCTTTAAAGATATGTGTGATTTTCTATAAATCTAAACTATAAAGCAGCTATTGCTTATTATGAAACAGTAAAAAAATCTCGAACATAAAATTTGCACAGCATTCTCTGTCTAGAATTTCAATGACAACGCAGCTTTTCAACTGGCAACATCGTTTCCATCATGAGCTGTGGATAGAACAAGACGATTTTTTGTTCCACATTTCTATAATAAACTGAAAAAAAATCTTCCTGGCTAATAAAACCAGTAACAAGTAAATTAAATAAATGATTTGTAATTGATTGATGAATCACAAATGGAAATTTAATTTTTAATCAAATCCCTGTACTGTTTTACACATTCAGAAAGCCCACTATTAAACTTGCTCTCTCGCTCTAAAACCGAACAATAACAAAACATAAATAATTTAAATAAATACCATTAATTTTGCAACCGGACAAGAGGGCAACAGGACATGTCCCCTGAGCGTTAAACTGTATTCTTCTCCAAACTAGAAATAACTAAAATAATTGTGTTTATCTGAAGTGACCTGCCAGGTAATTCACCTTTTGTAAATCATATCCGTATATACAATACTAACTATGGGTATAATTCTCCAATGTCCAGAATGTCAAGACTTGTTAACTCAAGCCATGGTCTTGAAATTTTTGGTAGCAGTCTAAATGATTTTCGTCATTCTTTAAGACTCTACCAAAACTTTGACTAGACCATGGCTTGAATGTTCTCTCTTATGTTTATTTTGCCTTATTTTTGTTCATCGCTTCATTTATTTTAATGTATGTGCTATTCCTTCTCTGTTACTCTTTTTTTCTATTTCGTGTTTATTATGTATTTTTGTAATTGGACTTTAGTCCGTTAATTTATAAATAAATAAATATACTATAAATAAATATTAATAAACCGCAGATTATATGTAGTTAGTAATAAGATAGAACTTAGGAATTAAGATTTGTATAGCTCCTTTGAGATTTTTCACTAAAACGGCGCTATACAAATTATCAAAATATTATTATTATTGATTGTGTTACCTCGATGTTAGGTTAAATTAGGTGAGATAAGGTTAGGTTAGGTTACATTCCTAGGACTTCCTTTGGACGTATTTCTAGCTATAAAATGGTGCGCCACACCTGTCAACTTTAGCCCACAAATAACATCCTGCAAGTTACATACGTCCATGGACGCCGTCAAGCCTCACCGAATGATAATATTATTTTAAATGGCAGGTATGGGAAGATTTAATCAATATTTTTGATACCTTTAGTTTCCCTTTCGTATAGCTGTGTTAAAAAGTGGACAGGCGTTTTAACAGCCTTTGGTTCGCGGTGCCATAATACTGTGTGCGAGGGCTTCTCAAACATGCCGGCAATTTATCTGGATTAATTTATATTTAAAAATAAGCTTTTAGTACCTATCAATATATTGTGAGGTGAGGACGACATAAATATGTACTAATATATACGTATGTTGTATATACACCCATGGGACTTTTAAATAACAATTGAGTGTGTTATACGAGTGTGAACGAACAGTTATAAAAAAATGATGTAAGTAAAAAATAATAAAATAGGCAAGAAATAATGTATAATGATAGTTATTTATTTTCCCTTTAAAAAGAAAGACAAACATTCTCTAATTATTATTTAAAACTAATCTTTCAGTACCTATCGATGAATTGTGAGGTGAGGACGAAATTAATAAGTACTGATACTTATATTTTAAATAACAATTAAGTGTGTAATATGAACTCACAGTTATAAAAAAATAATATAAGTTAAATTGGATAGGCAAAAAATAATAAATAAAATAAAGAAATATAATTTAAAGAAATACAAAAATTTTCGGGTTACGAACAACCTGCCAATTTTTAAAAAACTTCTACCGCCATCATAATAAGCGAAAAATGTTGCATATGTAATAATGAAAGACTTAGCTAGCAGAGGAATTGAACCCACGACGCCCGGCTGGAAATCCGACCCGCTTATCCACTCAACTACTAACCGGATGAAGAACTTAATAAACACAGTTTAAGGAGATGAAACAAAATGTTGAATTAAATAATGTAGGTACGTTACTGAGACAACGCTCGTGAATGTACTAAACCGAGTACGAGAAACATACTTGAGATTTACTGCGTTTAGTATCACACAAACATTCGTTCGACAGACAAGCTGTCACGGGAAAACGGGAGCTCTTCAACCGAAATAATGTGAGATAGCGAATGCAGATATACATAGGTGTGTGGAAGACAACCGTTTCCTTACGTCGTACTCTACTTGGCTAGTTGCTCAGTAAGTTCGTCCGAGAAGAGAGATTAGAACAGTAACGCGGGACGTCCATAAAGCTATTCTATCCGTACAGACATATTCTGTTTGGTGGGGCTATCTTTTTCATAAGCGTTATTAGCTTTGTAACTGAAATCAAGTGCGTGCCACATTTATCGTTCGATTTGTATGAATATGACATGTCTTGTATTTTATGTCTATGTTTTGAACTCGTTTGAAACCGGGAAGTAACTAATTGTGGTTTCATGAAAATATATTGTTAACCTTTATTTTTTCAGAGATAATATGTGCCTACTCACCAAAATTAGAAAACATAAATCATGAAAATATGTTTAGATCATTGATCACATGTTACGTAATGAATAGGATCAAGAGGGAGACGCTTAGATGGTTTGGGCATGTAAAGCGAATGAACGAAGAAAGGAGTGAGAAAAGAAGATATGATGCCAAAGTGAAGGGAAAAAGAAGCCGGGGACGGCCGAGGAAGACATGGCACAAATCAAGTGAATCAAATACTTGAATCGGGCCACGTGAAGTCAGAATAACAGAAGGTTATGTAAGAGACGATGTACCTGCGGGGAAACGGCGTGGTGGTTAATTAGTTGAATGTTTAGATATGTGTATAACCGAGCAATTTACTAAAAGATAAGGGTGTAAAAAATTCAAATGAAAGAAAAGGTGAATTTTGAATTTCGCGGCCTGTGTACATTCGATTATCAATTTTTGTTTTGTTATGTTGGTACACATATGTTTATCATATGTTAGCATTATCAGCCATTTTGGATTAGTGGTTTGTTTTTGACAACTGGAAAGGTTAGTCACGTTTTTGGGTGTTCTTCGATTTTTGACTTTTGAAAAAATGGATCAAAGAATATGTATTAAATTTTGCGTTAAAAATGGAATAAAGTGCTCCAACGCACTTAAAATGTGGACTGGCATTCGGCGAGTCTACTTTGTCTCTAAAAAATGTTTATAAGTGGTACAAGCGCTTTACAGAAGATTGAGAAGATGTTAATGACGATGAGCGTCCTGGAGTTGTGAAAAACAAATCATGGATTTTATTCTTTAATCTATTTTTTTCAAAAGCAAAAAATCGAAGAACACACTAAAACGTGACTAACATTTCCAGTTGTCAAAAACAAACCACTAATCCAAATGGCTGATAATGCTAACATATGATAAACATATGTGTACCAACATAACAAAAAAAAACGATAATCGAACGTACACAGCAGGGAAAATACAAAATTCACCTTCTCCTTTGAACAGGCCATGTATGTATAAATATTAACAAATTCGCTAGTGCAAAAAAAGGAAACAATTTTGTAGACAGTTCAAGTGTTGGTACTTACCGAAATTTTGATATAATTTAATCTAAGATTCTTCTTCACAGTTTGGCGTTCACCGATTTTCAATACCTCATCACACCTCTCCTCGAGAATCCACGTAGTCATCACATCCCATTGCGGCGCGGAACAGATCTACGGCAAAAGAACAAAAAAACTATACGAACAAGAAAAAATTAACAACATCAAAAAAAGAACAGCAAAAAGTGCGGTTATGAGGAAAACAATTCCGTAACGAAAAGCACGTGGGGTAATTAATTTACAGATTACAAAAACAAGAGAAATCGATTACTTGTCCAAAATGAAAACATGAAAACCTTTGTGGAACAAATATTGATTGAAATGAAATACGAATACCTAGGAAAACATTAGTGAGGCTTGGTAGAATTTCAAAGCAAAACTTGTGACAAATATAAAATTAATATGAATATTTTTAAATTTCACTCACGTGTTGGATTCATATATTCTTATCTTTAAAAAACAAATTACATTTGAAAAAAAATCAAAAAGTACTAAATATTTAACCACTGTTTTTTTAGAAATTGCACTGTGTAATTTAAAGATATACTTTTTTAGATTTTTATAATTAATACAGCATAAGAGTCCTAACTGCTCCCAACCGTCTAGAGCCAGTGATCCTATGGCATCTCCAATTGGGGTATGTTGAGAGCCTGAAAGTAATGGGGAGGGGAAGGAGATGGAAAAGAGAAAGGTTGGGAAGTACCTGGCTATTCAGATCTGGTCACCAAACATGGGTACAGCCAGTTCAAGCAACGTTTCGAGTCTGAATGATTGAGAAGGGTGAGAAAGAACATTTATTTAATTTATTTTATAGTGAATCAGCATAAAAGTCCCAACTGCTCCCAACCGTCTGGAGCCAATGGGACTATGCCATCCCCAATTAGGGTATGTTGTGAGGCTGAAGGTAGTGGATAGGAGAAGAGGAGAGGAAAGAGGAAGGTTAGGAAGTGCCTGGCTCTTCAGATCTGGTCACCAAACACGGCTAGAGTCATTTCAAGCAACGTTTCAATTCTGAATGTTTGTCTTTCGCCAGCGCGATACTTAGAGTATCCACTGCTGTGGAACGTGACGCGAATATAATATATAAATATATTTTGTACGAATTAAATGTGTTATGACACATATTAATTAAATAAAAGGTATTTGCGCATGCCGGGTTTGAACCTACGACCTCTGAATCCGTAGTCGAGCGTCATACCACTCAACCACGGAGGCAATCAAATATGAAACGTTATGAAAAAATTTCAAATAAAATACTCAACAAACATTTTTCAAAATAGTCAATATAGTCAGATATGATTCGATTGTTTTATCAAAAACACATATTATTACGTATTAACTCAGAGCAGGTGGTATGATTATTTATCAGCCAATGATAATTTAAATAGCGCTACCAGTTCCTACGTAATACGAAAACTGCGATATTTTTTGTTCTATATTAATTATAGACTTGATTATTATTTTTTACTCGTTTTTTTCTGATACTTGCATCGATAGCAAAACCTCATTATTTCACGTTATCGATTAGTTAGTACTTATGCAATATAAAAAAGGTTGTTTAGACTGTCAACAGAGAGCATATACAAGAACTCTGATTAAAAACTAATCAGTATCTACTGACATTTTTGTTTTGCTTTCAGTTATTTACTAACTCCACACAAGAGGCCCTAAGGGAAACCACCTAAGCCATATTTTAAGATGTTAAGAAGGGGGGATTGAACTAGGGTCTTGAAGGCACCCACTTCGTTGGAGGTCGGAAACATAGCAATCAAAAGCCGACAGGTTTCGCAGCCGTGTCATATAAACGATCCGTTTTCATGCGACAAGAAACAACCATGTAAGAATGTCGGGTACGCGTTTGGCATGTATTCCAGTTGTACACAGGTGTCAGTGTCGCTTTTAGTTGTATAATTTTAGACACAATGGTTCTTTTGAGTATTTTCATAAATAAAAGTAATAATCTTTACCCCGGAGTGGTAGATACTTCAAGTATCGCTCTGGTGAAAGATCGCCATTCAGAATCTAAACGTTTCTTGAAATGGTTTTAACCGTATTTACTGACCAACTTTGAATAGCCAGGTACTTTCAAATCTAATTTTTTTACGACGGCCTCCGTGGTCGAGTGGTAAGATGCTCGACTACGAATCCAGAGGTCGCAGAGTTCAAACCCGGCGAGCGCAAAAAAATCTTATTTAATTCATGAAAAATATATAGTGTATTTGCGGCACGTTCCAGAGAAGTAGATACATCAAGTATTGCTCTGGTGAAAGAACACCATTCAGAATCGTAACGTTGCATGAAATGGCTTTAGCCGTGTATGGTGACCAGATCTGAATAGCCAGATACTTATCAATCTTCCTCTTCTCCATCTCCTTTCCCTCCCCACTACCTTCAGCCTAACAACATACCCTATTGGAAATGCCGTAGTCTCACTGGTTCTAGACGGTTAGGAGCAGTAGGAACTCTTGTGCTGTATTCATTTATAAATAATAATTAAATAATTCCTTCCCCACCCTTCTCAGTCTCACAGTATACTCCAATTGGGGATGCCATAGTCCTGCCTACTGGCTCCAGGTTGTTGGGAATTTTTACGGTATTTACATTAAAAAAACATCACCTACTTAGTGAGAATAGCAATCATTATGGCATTATGGTCATACAATAAGAATGAGCTTTATTGTATTTATAAAAGTACCCGAACCTCGTTAGACGGATACAGGTGCCTAATATAAACTATAGGTAGTCTAAAAGTTGAAGTAGCGAAATATTATTATCATTATTGAAATCTTATATCCGTTAAGATTAATCGGGTGCGATCAAGGTCTGTAATATTAATGGACATGTCATGTTTTATTTGTCTTTCATTCATGAAACGGTTTTCAATTTAGGGTAGGTACCTACGGTGTTTTGTTCAGCTTTATAAGACAAGTGAAGTAAAAGTCACTATTTGGATTAGAAAAAAATAATGACATACTGCTTTAATAGCTCCATTTTGCAGAAGTAAAACCAATAAAGGTAAATAATAAGATCCGCATAGAAAATAGACAATTCAAGTCGACGATCATGTTCCCGAAAGTGCTGAAAGAAACAAAACTGGTACTGTTGGTATTTATTTTGATTCTAAAATGCAAATAGCGAATAAAAAAATATAAAAAAATATATAGAGATATCACGGATTGGCAGCAAAGTTAAAAAAACCTGATAACAACAGGAATGTTGGTATGATTAATAAATAAAAAATACCTGTTCCATATTGTTTTTCCGATTATTGCCGATGTTTCTGAATAATTGAATGAACAGTTTTCTTATAAATTTATGATTAAAAAACCTTTGACTTATTCCATCTTCTTCAGACTAGTAACCAGTACCTTTTAAAAAGTGAAGCATGTCCGGTAAAAAATAAATAAAAAGTTTTTTTAAACATAAATTCATATTAAAATGAAATTCTGCCACGAATTACAAGTTATAAAATTGAAAATAATAAACAGTATTCTATTGAAATAGTATGTATGAATTTTCTTCCTTAAAGGTTAACACTAAAAAATAATGCTAAAAGAAACTTTGTAGCATTTATATACAAGTAATACTACAAATGATTTATCTGCATTTTTTTGGGTAGTTAGAAAATTGTATAAGATTTCCAGTGAATACAATTTTAATTTTAATATTTGTATTTTTTTTTAATTCTACGAAAAACATACTAAAATTTCAGTAAAATGTGCAGTTTTAAAACCGGTGAAGGCATTTTTGAACATTTTACCTAAAATTCCTGAATGAATTTCATAAAGAATTTTAATGATTACTGTGAAAGAAATGTATTCACTGGAAACCTGAGACATTTTTCTAACTACCTGTATAGAATTAACAGATACATAATTTGTAGTTTTTTTTTGTACTAGAAAGCCAAGGAGTGTGTGTTTTTGAGTACTGACCCTTAATTTCATAAAGAAAAAAATATTTCGGTTTATGATAGTAATATTTTTTTATCAAATCTATGTGTTGGGTGTTTCTACAACTTTTTTTTTTGCACTTCCCTAAAAAACAGGAATTGTAAACAAACAAAAATGCAGCTGAAAAGTGTAAAGTTACTTAACTTTTTAATTTTTTATTAAAATAAACTAATGTAAGAAACAAATAAGCCGGTAAATTATTGGTGGGTACTGATTGAAAGATTTTATAACTTCCTAGTTATTGAGGAAGTCAAATCAACACTTAACACCGAAATGACAATCCATTCACTGAGGTACCAGGAGAAGTGCTGCCCTCTACACTATCTCTATTCCCATAACAGGTCGGATTCTAATGTTATGCTGTGTCCACTGTGGTCCATCATGAAATTCCCGGACTTACTTGAAAATTTTTTTTTTTTTAATTACGGTCTTTGATTTTGTTATTGAGCAGTGCTTTGTTTTATATTATAATTATTTAGAAGGCAGACCACCACAATAAAGGCATTTGCCTAGTTTGAGAGGTCGTAATGTGAAAAAAAATAAAGGGAAAAAGTTAGATAACTTAGAAGCATTAGAATATAGAAAATCCTTAAATAATAAATGTAGTATTTTGAATAACCAAATTAATTTATCTTAAAGTCCTATCTTAGACATATTCCCATAATCCCCTTAATTATCCCTTCTCCTTCCCATTCCAACACCTAAATATGTAAATATTCATATATCTCAGTATTCTGTATTTAAGCTTAATTTTAATATTGTCTCGAAGATGGAAGGGTGCTTTCGAAACCGGTCGACAAAATATTGAAAATAAAAGTGGTTTTAAACAAAGTTTATCTGTTTTATTTATAAATACGGCAAGCCACAAAGTTAATAGTTTTTACAAATATGTAACAAAAACTATGTATATCGTATTTTTGTAAAAAAATACATAAAATAATGTTTTTATATTTCCATACAAAACAATCACTTTATGGTTTGACATATTAAAAGAAAAAAAAAACTTTGTACAAGGCCACAGATATTATTTTATTTTTTATGACAACCGGTTTCGCTTAGCCTAAACATCATCAGGGTACAAAATTAAACTAATAATTAATTTTATACCCTGATGATGCTTAGGCTAAGCGAATCCAGTCGGTCACACAGAAAAAATATATATTCGCGATTTTATACAAAGTTATTTTTTTCATTTCTATAAATAGTTTTCTCTTATAACAACCCTAACAGTAAATGAGAGTCCCAACAAAAAATCTGAGTACCTATCACTTAACGCGCGTTAACGGGACATATATTTTGACTTATTACAACCGTCTGCATAGACGTTAGCGGTAAGGCGCGTAGGTGAGATAATTAATTGCCCCCTGATTGTGCAAAAAAATTAAAAAAATACAATTAGATTTGCCAACATCCGAGAACGAATGCTGCAGTGATCGCTTCATCAAACGCTCGTCTAATCTATGACCCGCACAGCCAACAGCCAGCATCCAACGCGTGCATAATGAATCCCAGCGAACCTTGATATGTCGACCTTAATTGTCGTATTAGACTGAGCGACGGTGGAGTGCGACTGGATGAAAAAAGCAAAGCATATGTAAACAGAATCGAGTGTTGGCTTGACCTCGCCAACAATGCAGCCGAGCGCCAAGGTTGGCCGTTGGCTATTGGCGTGGCCTATTGGAATTGGCTGTGTGGCGAGGAGAATGCAGCGCCTTCGAGTGTTGACTTAGCAAATGTTCTCAGAGTGCGAGGAAAATCAACCGAGAATGTAAGTAGCACCTTAGAAAGAGGTAGGTAGGCAAACAGGAGAGGGCTCTTGGACAGGGTCAGATCTACGACAAATAGTGTGTCTGGTGTAGACTTCCTACGTCACTAGAGCTTGTGCTAGTAAAAAATGATTACATTAATAATAATAATAATATTTGGATGATTTGTATAGCGCCGTTTTTGTGAAAAATCACCTCAAGGGTGCTGCACAGATCTTATTATCTACTATTACATATTAATTCCTAGTTTAAATAAGAAAATATACAGGAACATACTTACCGGTCAGGTCCTATCAGATAGACAGTATCCTATAAGTGTCAGCACCGAAAAATACACAATTTTTGGCTTTCTAATACAAGTAATACTACACATGATTTATCTGTTAATTCCAAACGGGGAGTTTTTTTTTTAGTAAATACCGCACAAGAGTCCCAACTGCTAGCCAGTGAGACTATGGCATCCCCAATTGGGGTATGTTGTGAGGCTGAAGGTAGGGGGAGGGGAAGGAGATGGGGAAAAGGAAGGTTATGAAATACCTGGCTATTCAGATTTGGTTACCAAATACGGCTTAAGCCATTTCAAGCAACGTTTCGATTCTGAATGGTGGTCTTTCACCATGGCGATACTTCGAGTATATACCACTCTGGAACGTGCCGCAAATATAATTTTTACCATATTTTTTAGTTAGGCTTTAGGTTAAATGTCTAAGGTTTCTAGTAAATACAATTATTAAGCAGTAATCTTTTAAATAATTTATAGAATTCATACCAGAATTTCAAAAGAAAATATTTTAATCTTTAAATATCAGTGTTTTAAATGCAGTACAATAGCCCGAGAATGGTCACTTGCTTTGACCCTTGTCCAGATGTGTCCCTTCGGAAAATACATAAATAATGTTTAAAATATTGTTATTGTAAGGATGAAAAAGAACCAAAATTAATGTCAACTAAAATGTACAAATCTTGATTTCATCCTGAATCAACCTAATTTTCATTAAAAATATTTTTTTCTTTCCATACCTTATTGAAAGTACCTCATGAAAGTACTTTCTCCCCTACAACAATTACAAAACCATCTTTCAAAAAACATTCATACAGTTCCTCAGTCATAAAGTGATCGCTTTAAATCATTAATAGTTATGTCAAACCTCAAAATAATTGCCTTCTATGAAATAATTTAACTGTTGTCCAGCTCAAGTGCGCAATATACATTACAAAATGTTTCATCGTACAGTTCGAGTGGCGTTATATAGTAAGTTGCATCAAAATCTTTACTGGGTAGGTAGATAATTTTACCTTTACAAAAAATATGAAATATATGTTGAAAATGTGGATATCCGGAAAGAATGTAAGGCTGATGTGAGCGTAATGAATAGAATCAAGAAAGGGAGGCTTAGATGGTTTGGGCTTTGAAGTAAAAATATAAATAATGTATATTATGTATATTATTGCTCTAAGGTTTGGGCATTTAGAGCGAATGAACGAAGAAAGCAGTGAGAAAGTAAGTATTATTTGAAAGTAATTAGAAGAAGAAGTCGGAGACTCCCGAGGAAGACATGACACGATTAAGCGAATCAAATACTTGAATCGGACCATGTGGAGAGTCAGAATAACAGAAGAGTATGTATGAGACGATGTATGAATGTGAATGAAGCAAGGAGTGTGTGTCAAGACAGAGTTGTATGTCGGTCCGTCCTCTCTGCCTACCCCGTGATGGTTAGTTAGCCTTTTTTTTTTGTTAAAAATATCAACAGAAGATTATTAAGAATTTCACCAGCAATATTGATAATTAATTTATGGTTTTAATGTTTATTTTGTAGAACTCCATTTTAATTTTATTTAAACAATAATTTTTATTATTTTAAATAAAAAAAACAATTTTTAGTTAAAAGCTCTGCGATGTAATTATTTATACGCGTGACAGCTGTTTCGCCTTCTGAGGGCATGAAAATGCCAAATAATTACTAAAATAATTACATCGCAGAGCTTTTAACTAAAAATTGTTATTTTTAAATTTAAAATAAGAATAATTATACACTAACTAACCATCACGCCGTTTCCCCGCAGAGGTAGACAGAGAGGACGGACCGCCATACAACTCTGTATTGGCACACACTTCTTGCTTCATTTACATTTTCGTCTCATACATCAAACCCGATTCAAGTATTTGATTTACTTGATCGTGCCATGTCTTTCTCGGGCGTCCTCGACTTCTTCTTGATAATTATTGTTTAAATAAAAAAAAAATTATATAAATACATTTATATATATTGATAATTGCTTGTCTGCCGTAACTCCCTTATTGCATTTGATGTTACCACCATGATTACCTCGAATGCAGGTTTTTTACTGTTCTCTAAACCAACCCCATCCAAATCAATTTTCCTGACGTACTCAGGTTTCAGGCCCAACCACACTAACCTCCAGACATTAAGTCAGCCTCTCAGAAGAAGTAATACAATAGACAATATACAGGGCTCGCAGAGAGGTACTAAAATCCGTCCAAACCCCTGGGACTGGATACAGTCGAGAAATACGCCAAAAGCATGTCCAACATCTGGACAAAGTTCTCATTTTCGAATGTGTTTTTTTTTAAGAGACATGAAACTGGCAGAGGAAGGATAAAAGTAGACTGAATGCTGTGGAAATGAGATCCTTTGAGACGTATCTGCGGTAAAACCATGTACAAGTATGACCGTATTAAATATGTGGGTATCCGGAAAGAATGTAAGCATAATGAATAGGATCAAAAGAAACGGACGCTTAGATGGTTTGAGCATGTGGAGTGAATGAACAAAGAAATGAGTGTAAAAATAATTTATGTTGCGAAAGTGAATAGAAGAAAAAGTCGAGGACGCCCTACAAAGACATGGCACGTTCAAGTAAATCAAAAATACTTGAATCGGGTCACATGTGAAGTGTCAGAATAACACAAGAGTATGTATGAGACGAGGGATGTGAATGTGAACGAAGCAAAGAGTGTGTGCCAAGACAGACTTGTATGGCGGTCCGTCCTCTCTGCCAACCTATTAGTTATTTAAGAGACAAACATTTCTGGGTTACGAATAATCTGACAATATTTTTTCAAATTCCTGCTCCCCGACGCATTTGTCCACTTGGCTACTAACCGGTCGAGTAATTTCAACTACTCGTTCCTCAACTTTCGTGTTTCTTCTCTCCCAAAACGTGGTTCTTTGAAAAGACCCTCCACACTGCATCTCCAAAAGATGACTCCGGAGATAAAAAAAAAGTGTTTCGTTATTTTTAATAAAGTGTCTGTTATTATAAAAAAAATCAGCGGGTAATACAATCATCTCCGTACGTTTCTTTCGGCCGGTTCGAAGAAATTGATCCATTATCTGAAATGATATGACGTTTTGTCTTACATTATTATTACATGTCCAATCATGGCGCATCATTTGTCAGTGGCCTGATTGATTGGGTATGTATTGCGCCAGTAATGAGGCTGTCGTCACACCGACACTGTGTTTATCTGATCAAAACGGATTTAGAAAACGAAAATTGGAAATGAAAATTACACACGAGCGGTTATCTGGCGGTAACGAGAGCCCGAATAATTAGAGTCTACGAGATCGTTAGTTGTAATTCGCTGGAGCTAGGTACGAGTAAATTATTGGTGGGCATTTCACGTAATTGGTAGACGAATGACCTATTACGCTATTTTCATGAACTTTTTAGCTATCTTCTATGTATATCACATAATGTACGAGGGTCGTCCAGAAAGTAAGGTTACAAGGGAGCTCCTGTGGCCGGGGGAATTTTTTCGTTTCAAAGTTGGCGCATCTGGCGTGTAGGGGAGATCCTAAAGGTCAGTTTGTTTGGTCCCGTGTGTTTGTCGGCCATTTTGTTCAGTCACAGTTAGTAAAATTCTTCCGATGGAGAGGTCTTCGCACGCTCCCGCCACCTCCCGTTCGTGTGAGATCCGTTTTTTTGACTTTGCATAACAATACCGCCATAACAATATCAACATTTCATAACCTAGGGGATAAATATGGACATTTATTTATTCTAGGTATTAACAGATATTCTCACTTACGTGAGAACAATTCAGTTGTAAAAAACTCAATTAGTGTACAATTGTAAAAACCTTGAAGTATCAATATATGGAGGAAGAGCTAATTATTTTTACCTAACCTATACAAACTTGCGATAAATCATTTTCTCCGGATTTTCACGTCGTACACCATAAGAGGAAAAGAGACAATAAATATAATACACCGCTTCTATGTACTGTAACGATGATCTTGGTCTTCTGGATCACAGCGGGACTCCGCCCACTTGACACAATTAAACGGATTTTTAGGTTATATGCTATATTTTTGTTGATTACAATACTGCGAAAAAGTGGTTATACGAATAAACAAAAAACATATGTGTTATGAATGGATGTATAAATACCCAAGCCTTAGTCTTAAGCCACTCCCAGGTCTGCCGAGTCCGGTAAAAATCATCAAAAACTGATTACACTGCCTTGGATAGATACCACTTTGTGTGCTTTAAGGTAAAAACAATAAATTACAAATACATAGGATACATCAAATATAAAATACCAAAAACTCAATCAATGATAAACCACACAAATGGAAGCAAGATC
This sequence comes from Drusus annulatus, assembly GCA_022651775.1. Classification (NCBI taxonomy): domain Eukaryota; kingdom Metazoa; phylum Arthropoda; class Insecta; order Trichoptera; family Limnephilidae; genus Drusus; species Drusus annulatus. Next base: position 251,144 of record JAGWCC010000737.1, read on the forward strand.
CACAAAGAGAGATAAAAGTAATACACAATATAATTAGCCCAATCATTGATACACATTTTTAAACAATAGCAGGATATTTTTTCTGAAACTTTACAAACTATCGACAAAAATGTCCACATTAGTATACACCTTATTATATAGTCGACACGTTTGAGACAGAGGGCTAAAGTAGGCAATATTATTTCTGAATGTACTCAGGTGGAATATGCTATGGCGTCTTAAACAATAAAAATTAGGTACATTTATTTCAATATTGCTAAAACATATTGTAGTATCGAGATGACCGTTAATTATTTTATGTGAACATATTAAATTAGTTATGTGCCTTCAAGTTTTAAGTGAATTAAAGATTAAGTTTTATATGGTATCACAACTTAACCTATCTGCAATACATATTTGAACTTATTTTTTAAATTTAATCGATAAGCATTGATTAAAGCGAAGCACTTAATAAAAGACTTCGACTAGACTTTAGACTAATTCGAATAAAATCCCGCACTCTTCACACTGGTGGCGATTAGGTTAAAATTACCACCTAACGCCAGCCGCCTATTTCAATTTTCGCAAAAACAAACATCGCAAAAAAGCATGTTTCATATTATTTTATGAAGCTCAGATACAAATATTCTAAGGTTTTTCGGTTATACTCTGAATAAATCAATTTGTGATTTTATACACTAAAACAAAATTCGAAAAAAGGTTCGTACCTAAGAAGAGTTGTTGCCATTTCAACGCATTTTTATATGCCTTAAACTTTATTTTTTTCTATGCTTATAAAAAAGCTTAGAAAAAACACCGGTTAAAAGAAGGACCAATTTATGTTCTCGCAATATTTTACCTAGGCGATTATTTTTTTTTATATAAAAAAACCTAATTTTGCAATGCATCGTCGTTGAGCTGTATAAGAGTTTTGCATCGTTTTTCAATGGTCGGCCGCACATATACGAGTATATCACAATCAGAGATACTATAACTCGTTCGATGTAGATATTATTGATTTCAACATTTTGAGGTGCAAAATAAAACATACATATTCACAAGGAGTCAAATGTTTAGTACCTGTAAAAAAAATCGCAATTTTCTTTTTATTTGAATTGAATAAATTCTTCGTAAAAAAATGTTAACAAAATGGAGATAACTAATCATTCACAAAACCTTCCGCGTGTAAAACACTACTTTATTTGCTATTCGCTCAGTTTCACTTGATGATATTTCAATTAGAGTGGGATATACGTCTAACAACGTATAAATATCATCTGAATATACGGTAGGTACGTACATATGTAAAAGCTCTGTGAAAATATCGCAGCAATACAACGGTAGGTACTCACGTACATAAAAACTGACGGTCGTCGTATTTGATACGCCACTGGATAAAATTTACATCGTAGTATGTTAATTGCCATCGCTATGCCGATATTTTTTATCGGAAGGTTCTAAGCCAACTTGTAAACAAGCAAATCGAAATATTTAACAGAGGGAGGTGTAAAATTCCAAATTTATAGGATCGGGTCAAGCGGCCGAATTTACGACTAAAGATAAATCAGATGATAAAACAGAGACTACTAATAAAAATGTACTAGATCAACCAATTTTAAAAAACAAGCACCCCGCACATCACCGAACTTTTTCACATGTTGCCATTTACTAACACAAAAACGTATTGAAAGAAGCAAAATGAAAGGAATTATAAATAAGGTTATGAAATTGAGCTTTTATGTCAAAAGCGACAAACTAGAGTCCTCTTAGTACAAACTTGAGCATGTATTAGAAATGCACATTGTTTTTACTTGCCTATTTGATTCGCGGGTTGTTACCTGAACGATTGAAAGTGTGAATATATTTTTATTTGTATTCTGCTGCGTCAGTAGTAAATTAACTTGTTAGTTGAACCTTCGAAGATGACTGGGTTATACAGGTGATATGTGAGGAAAGTGGTAACATATTTAATTGAATCTAAGGTGGAAAAAAATCTTTAATAGACACACAGCTTATATTAAAATTCGTATTTCGATTTCACGGATTAAATAACACACTTTCAGTGTGGTCATTATTTAGATTTTTTTCTTCGGAAAGGGAATTCCGGTGAAAATTAATTGAGCTAGATAATTTAAACATGGTCAGGCAACACGAAACTAGAAGTAATATGAGCTTGTATCCGAATTTACATGTGTTTCGGAAATGAGAATAATTTCTCAATTTTTGAAGTCGATGTTTGCTGTAAAAACTCTTGAACGAGGAGTTCTGAGGTTTGCAGAACTTTTATGTTTAGAATGTCTAGGCAAACGTAACTTTTTCAGTTCGCAGTGGTTTTTTTTACATATTGTTTTAAAATAATGTTTTCTTTCTCTCAATTTGTGAACATACCTACTTTTTTAAAACCTCAAAATTTTCATCTTAAAATAGTATACTTCAGCCTCCAAATTATAAAAAAAAAAAAATTACAGAAGAGCTCAATAAAAAAAAATTAGTAAAATTTTCTTGATTATAACTAAAAACGTTCTAAAACTTTATCTCTAAAATATGTATATAAGGTTAAGGTTTTAGAGAGGCGCCTATCAAATACAAATTCAAAAGTTAAAAAAATTGTGTCATTTTCTTAATCTTAAAGAGCCGACAATATCCCGATCATCTCCGAGACCGGTTAGTAGTTGAGTGAACAAACGCGTCGGATTCCCACCCGGACGTCGTGGGTTCAATTCCTTTGTTGGCTAAGTCCTTCATCATTGCACAAGCAACATCTTCCGCTTATTATAATGGCATATTATTTGATGGCCTGCGTGGTCGAGAGGTAAGACGCTCGACTTTGAATCCAAAGGTCGCGGGTTCAAACCTGGCGTGCGCAAATAAATTTAATTTAATTTATATAAAAATATATACAGTATATTTGCGGTACGCTTCAAAGTGGTAGATACTCTGAGTATCGCCCTGGTGAAAGATCACCATTCAGAATTGAAACGTTGCTTGAAACGACTTTAGCCGTGTTTGGTGATCAGATCTGAATAGCCAGGTACTTCGCAACCTTCTTCTTCGTCATATCCTTCCTCTCCCCACTACTTTCAACCTCACAGCATACCTCGATTGGGGATGCCATAGTCACACTGGCTCTAGACGGCTGGAAGCAGTTGGGACTCTTGTGCGGTAATCACTATAGCAAAAAAAAATAAAAATAGGAGATTTTCAAAATGATGTCAGGTTATTTGTAACCCGGCAATGTTTGTCTTTAATTTAAAAAAAACCTCGGTTAAGTAGATTCTCTACCATATCGAAACGTGTGGCATTTGTTTATAATTTTCATAAGAAATAAAATAATTACCTAGGAAATAGCTTTGGTGTAATGTTTGGTAATAAAAACTCATCATGCAATACCAACACATCACGTTACTTGATTGTTACTTAAAAATCTTCATGTTCACCAGTGAATATACCCACTTATCTCAAGAATACTAAAATCTGATTAAAGCTGCGATGTGGGGCAGTTTTCAAATAGACTTTAAGTGGGTATTTTTATTTTTTCAGTTGAGTAACAAGGGTATCGCTATGGAGAGTAATTGATTTGGTATGACTTTTTGATTCGATAGGCAAGAACAATTCCAGTACTGAAATTGAAAACTAATTTGGTAGAGGTAGAAACCGAAATAAAATAACAAGTGGGAGGGGTACTCACCAATACAACCCCCCTAACTTATAAACGCAGTTTAAAATTTACGCGTGGCGTAAGGTGGGAATAGCAAAAAAACTTGACTTATTACCAAGGTTTATGAGTACAATTTAATGACCTACGACCGGCTTAACTAAATCAACGCTGAACCGGCTCGTTAAAATGTAATAAGTAAGACGGTAGATGTACATTTTTACTCCATTTCAAGACTGCTAATTTCTAATAATGCACTTAGTTATGTTAGATTTTATTGTTTTAGATTTTGGTTAGTGTTAAAATTTTATTTATTTATTTAACAAGATCTCATCAAATACATTAAGAGATGAATGATATAAAAATATTGTAGATACATGCATACTGTAAAAAAAAAAAATTAAACATTTATGTACATTTCACATATAGACAAGGTATTATACATACAAAGAAGTTATATAAGTACAAAATGAAGTAGTGTGACGCACTATATATGATATAATAACGCAAATAATGTGAGCAAGAAAAACAAAAAAGATAAGATTTAAATAAAAAATGTTTTAGTTTTAAGCCACTTTATTTATTCACATATAAAATTCGACCGGTTTCGGTTAAACTTAACCTTCTTCAGGAAAGTATATTTATAAAACTTTAAAAATTTTATATATATACTTTCCTGAAGAAGGTTAAGTTTAACCGAAACCGGTCGAATGTTATGTGTGAATAATAAAGTGGCTTAAAACTAAAACATTTTTTATTTAAATTATAATGTCAAGCTACAAAGTGATTGCTTCCTTCGATAAAAAAAGATAAGATATAAGAGAGGTTCATTCTTTTACACATATTATGAGATAATTGTTGAATTGGCAAGTGTAAAAAGGTGTGTAAAAAATATATAATTTATTTATGATTATGTAGATTGTTATGTACATAACGGTCATTCTTATACTCGTACGTATGTCGAGAGATAATGACAGAACTCTATATATGTGCATCTAAATATATCTAAGGAAGATGCAGCTTTACATACCTACTAATTGTAGCTTTTATTACCTTTTGGTGAATGTTAAAAAAACATTTTTCAAATTTAATCAGATTGAAAATGCCTCCAGAAGCATACTGACATAGCAGAATTTTTAATAATATATATATATATATATTTATAAACTTCTTTTTTTTTAATTGACAGTATTTATTTTTTTAAACTAAAGAACTAAAATGGAGTTCAAAAAAAATAACAAAAAAACGGTAAATTTGTTTGAAAGATGCTAAAAATGCCTTAAAATCTCTTGGTGAATATAAGTGTTATTTTATTTTTTTAAAACAAAAACGACTGAATAATTAATATGAAGTTCCATTAAATTTACATAAAAAAAAACAGTAATTAAGTTTAAAAGATGCTTAAAAAATCCGTTTTAATTTCTTGGCACATATTAATACTTTACCAACGCGCTACACAAATGACATATCTTAAAAAATAATGCATTCAAACAAAATAATAAGTTGGTACCTTAATATACTAAAAAATGTAGTACGTTTTATATAGATAGGCAGGTAGTTACCTGATTTTATAGATTTTAAGTAGGTACGCTGTTCATCACAAAACGTTCCTCAAACACATTTCCACAGATATCTAACTATAGCTTAAAATATGTTTATATCACTATCATGTACAACATAAATTGGAACCAACTAACGGAAATAAATGGCAAAAATAACGGAGGTCTCATGTGATGACCTGAAAAATATTAATTGTATCCGAATGCTATTTGCTGGTTATAACAAAGTTTAATTGTAATGTTTTACAAGTAGTAATGTACCTATCCTTAACCTTTAATGGGGGGCAGCATCCTTATCTAGTCCTGATTGGCAGATCAGGATGATTATCACGGCATCCGAAGCCAAATCGATTTGGTCCAGGAGTTAGACGAATCAGGGCCAATCTCAGGATCCTAAAGGATGTCCCATCCCGCCCCCTACCCTCTCCCACTCGCTTCCTTCATTCCACCTTCCACCTTCAATCCCAAATCGATGAAAACATTGATGAAATAACTGTTGAGGAAGTGTTACGTTTTTTTCTAAAAAACACAGCAAATGACAAACGGCACTCGGAAAAATAACACTATCTCAATGTATAAGATCATTTCTAATATAAACAATTTATTTTTGAGCATCATCACTCGAAAAATGGCGCAAAACGTCCCTTTGTAAGATTCAAAGACAAGCAAAACTACAAATGATTAAGGATCAGCACCCAAAAATACACACTTCGTATTTTTTTAGTACAAGCAAAACTACAAATTCTTTATTTGTCAATTCTAAACGGGTAGTTAGAGAAATTTATAAGGTTTCCAAAGAATATAATTCTTTAACAGCATTTTTTTTATTCTTAATAAAATACACACTGAAATTTTAGGTAGAAAGTTAAAATATGCGTTTATTGGTTTAAAACTGCACCTTTTACTGATGGCATTTTTTTCATAGAATTTGAAGAATTACATTTAAAAAATTGTATTCACTGTGAACCTGATACCTTTTTATAACTAACAATAAAAAATTTGGAGATAAATCATTTATTGCTTGTATTAGAATACTACTAAGTGATCTTTAGCATCATTCTTGGGTGCTACCCCTTAAGACAATGTCTAACGTTTCTAGTGAATAAAATTATTATCCAGAAACCATTTAAGTTCTATGAAATTTCTGTAATATTTCGAATGTGCTACCTAAAATTCCAGCATATATTTCATCTAAAATTTTTAAAAGATACCGTTTTAGAATTCTATTCACTGGAAACATTAGAAATTTTCCTTACCACCTATATAGATTTAACAGACACAATATTATTGTAGTATTGCTTGTAATAAAATCATACGAAGTGTGTATTTTTCAGTTCCTAAGCAAAAACGCAGTGCAGTTCTACAAAATAACAACAAGAAACAATAAATAAAGAATAACCATCCAATTAGTAAAAAGAGTGAGCGCCCTTGAGGTGAACAAAAATTGTGCTGTAAATTATAAAAGTATTATTAGTGAAAATGAAATCATAAATTTGTATAAGACCACAGATATAGATTTATCTAAACTATTGTTATTGTTCTTTGTGTAACCAGTGTGGTCGTGATATATAAGATACTAGTAGGTAGAAGGAATTACTAAAAAAAAAATTGTGAATGAATAGCAAAAGCAAACTAACTAATGATTGAATGTTTAACAGACTAAGAAAGCAACAATTGGGCTATGTTTTGTTTTGACATGGATTTTTTGCAGCTGAAAGTTATGATTTTATTTAAAAAATGAATAAATTATTACATGGGTTTTATGTTAAGCAATATCTAATGACCTCTAAAGTCGAGTGGTTAGACACTTGACTACGAATCCAAATGTCGCGGGTTCAAACCCGGCGTGCACAAAAACTTTTATTTAATTAACATGTGTCATAACACATTTTAATTCATATAAAATTATATATAATACTCTTACTATCGACCTCGTGAAAAACCACCATTCAAAATTGAAACGTTGCTTGAAATGGCTATAGCCGTGTTTGGTGACCACATCTGAATAGTCAGGTACTTTCAAACCTTTCCCTTCCTCATATCCTTCCTCTCCCCACTACCATCAGCCTCACAACATGCCCCTATCGGGGATGCCATAGTCCTACTGGCTCTAGACGGTTGGGAGCAGTTAAGACTCTTGTGCAGTACTCACGTAAAAAAAAAATTCAGCGGCACGTTCCAGAGTGGTAGATACTCTAAATATCGCCCTGGTGAAAGACCACCGTTCAGAATCGAAACGTTGCTTGAAATGGCTTCCGCCGTGTTCGGTCATCAGATCTGAATATCCAGGTACTTCCCAACCTGCCTCTTCCCCATCTCCTTCCCCTCCCCACTACCTTCAGCCCTCACAACATACCCCATTTGGGGATGCCAAATGTCTCACTGGCTCTAGACGGTTGGGAGCAGTTGGGATTCTTGTGTGGTATTCAACATAATTTTATTTTTTTGATCTCATAAAAACATAACATAAATATAAAAAATCTTAGGGTATCAAGAAGGGTATATAAACAAAACATCGTCAAATTGTCAGTACCTACCTACTGTAATGTGAACTTCTTTCCAGTTTTCTTGATTTAATTAAGAAAAAAATAACCTTCGAACATCTCCAGTTGTTTTTTTCCACGATTCCAAACGAAGTCTGCATCATTCACAGTTGTCTGATACAAATAACTTACATACACATTATAAATTGTCTCTAGCGGCAAAAAATAAATGAAAACAAGCCCGGCCCGTGAAAATCCCATTTCAGACCATTAGTTTACACAAAAAGCGGCTGTGATTGAAACGTTTGCCGATGGCCGGACCCGATATTTCATCGCCGGAGACGGGGAACACTTCACGCTTCATCGGGCACACAATTAGCGCCATCTTGCGCTGCCCGTTCGAGCCGTAGGTCAGGTATGCGCTGGACTAGACCTAAGGTGCCATCGTAATGTCGTCGCTGGACAGGCAAAAGGGCTTAAGCGACACTTTGGTCAAAAATGTGTTAAATATGTAGATTTGATCAGTTTTGTTTTCTGCATGGAAAGCTCTGACTCTCGTTTGATTCTGAAGACTTTTACGGCCCTTCAGCCATCTAAAATATATTTACCAATTGGGAGAAGGCTTGACTCAAGCGACGCAAGTTCGGGACTTTTTAATAACTTTTTGTCGCTTCGGGTAACTCAGTGAGAGCATTGAGTTACCTGAGTTAACTTTTCGTTTGACTCCGAAGACTTTTGTGGCCCTTCAACTATTTTTTACACACAGGAGGCCTTGAGGCAAATAACTTCTCTCAGGGCTTATGTCATCTTTGGGAATGCTGTGTCAAGAGCCTTTTTGAGGACAGAAAGGAGTAAATCTGGGTCTTGAAAAAGCCCATGTTAAAGGAGGGAAGAAACACAGAGGCCGGCGAATCGCTCCACAGCCGAGCTGTTGAACATAAGAATGAGTCGTAAAAGGGACCCATTCTCATGTATTGAATGTCAACCGTGTACAAATGTTGGGCACGCGTTTGGCGAGTTTCCCGACTATGCACCGGTACCGAAGGGATCAATTACGTAAGTTCCTCGGAGCATCTTCCATTGAAATACCTGTAGAACAAGGACAACATTCCCACCTGACGTCTGTGCTCCAAAGGTTGCAATCCGTTTGTTAAGATAGGAGAATCTATCAAACGGACCGCCCATTGGTGCACAGAATGAAGGGTTTTCTTCAGGTATTTAGGGGCTCCAGACCAGAAGTGGCTGCCAAATTCAACAGTAGGGCACACTTGCAATTTGTACAAGGTAAGCAGTTGTGTGCTATTGAAGTAACTAAAATAAATTTACCATTTGGGGGAGAAGGATGACTCAAGCGACACAAGTTTGGGACTTTTTTAGCTTTTTGTCGCTTCAGGTAACTCAGTGAGAGCAAGTGTTCTGGTGTAATCTTCCCAAAAAGCGCTTCAGCCCATTTGCTTTTCCGACGACGACATTGTCTATTGGAGATCTAAATTGTCAATAGGATAATATTGATGTTTAATTCAAACGGAGGAGTGGTTAAATTATATTTTCTTAATTGATCTACATCTTGTATGATCGATGCGCCATCATGTTTTACTATGTTTATTGGGGATCGAATTGTAAATAGCATTGGATTATTACATATTTATGACCGGTTAGTAGCTGAGTGGACAAACACGTCGAATTCCCGCCCGGGCCTCGTGGGTTCAGTTCCTTTGCAAGTCAAGTCCTGCATCATTGCACAAGCAACACCTTCCGCTTATTATGATGTCAGTAGGAGTTTTTCAAACACTGTCAGGTTATTCGTAACCCGGGAATGTTTGTCTTTCTTTTAAAATAAAAATAAATATCTAGGAAGGTTATTTGAGGGTAGATACAGCTTTGTAATACAGCCTCCATAGTCGAGTGGTAAGACGCTCGACTACGAATCCAGAGGTTGCGGGATCAATCCCGGTCTGCGCAAATAAATTTAATTTAATTAATATGTGTCATAACATATATATTTTATTTGCGGCACGTTCCAGAGTTGTAGATACTCAAAGAATCGCTCTTGTGAAAGACCACCATCGAGAATTAAAATGTTACTTGAAATGGCTTTAGCCGTGTGGTAACCAGATATGAATAGCTAAGCACTTCCCAACCTTTGTTTTTCCCATCTCCTTCCCTTCCCCACTACCTTCAGTCTCACAACATACCTCAATTGGGGATGCCATAGTCTCACTGGTCTTCATATATCTGAACCGCTGGATTCGAGGTATCTTCAGAATATTGTTTATTAAAGAGCGAATCGTAAATAAGAAAATATTTATGCATAATTCAAATATAAATGTAACTTCGGATGGTAATGAAGGATTGGATACGGTTGTTCCTAATTGACCTGCATATTTCACAAGTCATAGGAAAGGTATGCGCTGGTCAGTTGGATCCGAGAGATCGTTATAAGATTGTCTATCGAAGGTTGAAATTTTGAACATGATAATATTGATGCGTAATTCAAATGGATGAGCCGAAACATATGTTTTTAACTCAGAGCAATACTATACTGAGTGGGAGCGCTAGTCTAGTCAGTAATGACGCTTTGCCTGACTGGGGTGTGACTGGGGCCAGGGCTAGGGTATTTATACATCCATTCATAGCACATGTCGACATAATGTTTTTGTTTATTCGTATAACCACTTCTCCACGGTATTGATATCAACAAAAATATAGGATATAACCTAAAAACCGTTGCTTTCTGTCCTGTTATTATTATTTTATTTTTTTTACATGAATACCGCACAAGAGTCTCAACTGCTCCCAATCGTCGAGAGCCAGTGAGACTATAGCATCCCCAAATAGGGTATGTTGTGAGGCTGAAGGTAGTGGGGAGGAGAAGGATATTGGGAAGAGGACGGTTGGGAAGTACCTGGCTATTCAGATCTGGTCACCAAACACGGCTAAAGCCATTTCAAGCAACGTTTCGATTCTGAATGGTGGTCTTTCACCAGGGCGGTACTTAGAGTATCTACCACTCTGGAACGTGCCGCAAATATACTTTTTATTATTTTTATATCAATTAAATATGTTATGACATATATTAATTAAATAAAAGTTATTGGCGCACGCCGGGTTTGAACCCACGATCTTTGGATTCGTAGCCGAGCGTTTCATCACTCGACCATGGAGGCCGTCAAATAACAAAACGTAGTGGGCGGAGTCGCCGGTGACGCGGGAGACGGAGAACATGCTTAGATACCTAAAAGCGGAGCTATATTATGTGAGAACTTGTCTTATCTCTTTCTTTCTGACGGTTTACGACGTTAAAACCCGGAGAAAGTGATTTATCGTAAATTTGTATAGGTTGGGTAAAAATATTTAGCTCTCTCTCCATATATACTCGTATTCTTGCTCTGAGATTTTTAATGTTCTGAATTTCGTACTATTGGGTCAGTGAAGTGCTGGACTGAAGGTGTTCTAATGTTTTCTATTGTAATCAAATTGAAAAAAGGATAGCATTAAAGTTATTATTAATTAAAATAAGACATTTTGTGTTTTTTTTATGGGTTTGTGTCAAAACTATTTTTTTTTGAGTAAGCCAGAATAAAAAATAGAGTTAGTGAAAATCAAGTATTGGAATGAAAATAAGTTTGAGATTAGCATTTTCGGATACGTTATTTTAGATAAATTTAACAGGTTTGAATGATCAAGTCAAAAATAACACGAATTGACTTAAGCACTTAATACCAAGCACCAAACAATTTATAACATGTGTGAATACATTAGTAAATTGTTTTAATAAATCAGTGATTTGGTCAAAATTTTGGTAAAACACAACGCAATCATACATCCGTGCAGTGAATACATTGAAAAATAACTCATCAATATTAATCAAGTGCGTATATACTCAAGCCATGGGCCAGGGTGTACACAATTTTTTATCACTAATTAGCACCGTTTCTACAAATTTTATGACTCCATAAGATTGTTTACGTTATTAATTTGTGTATTTGAGGAATAATAATTATGTAAACGGAACAAGGTTCCCGAGTCATGCATCAAAGTGTGGTCACAGGATTTTCCCAATATTTTTGCAATTAAAAAATATTAAATTTATCTGGAAAAATGTTTACTTTAACTTGCATATCTAGAGTCAGAGCAGGACTATATAGGTAAGTACAGGTTTGAAACTCAACTGTGAACATAAGTCTTATTCGCCTTATTCTTCTTCTTCTACTACTTCCAATTCCTTCCGCCTCATAACATTTCTGATAGTGCCACAATATCGTAATATCAAAGCACATTAAAAAAAAACTGTCGGTGAAAATAATTTCATATGTGCAAGCTATAAAAATATCTTATTTTTAAATGCAGCTTTAATAGGTTCCTACCTTGAGGTAACAATATATGTTGAGAGAGCTAATTCTTTTTACCCAACCTATACAGATTTGGGATAAATCACTTTCTTCCGGGTTTTTATGTCGTACGTCATGAGAAAGAAAGAGACAACAAACTTTCCAGAATTATAACACCGCTTTAAAGTATTGTTAGAATGTTCTCCGTGTCCCGCGTCTCTGTTGACTCCGCCCACACGTTATGATACGCGAAATAAATTGACATAACTCAACGGTTTATTAGGTTACATGTTATATATATATATAAAAAATATATATTTTAACAATACTGTGAAAAAATGGTTATACGAATAAACAAAAACATTATGTCGACATGTGTTATGAATGGATGTATAAATACCCTAGTCCTAGTCCAAGCCACGCTCAAGTCCAGCCGAGTTCGGCAAACCTCTTAAAACTGACTACAGCTCTCTCTACGGTGCTCTTTTTTGTATATTATTGCTCCTACCTACCTGTGAGCACAGTTTAAAAAATAATTTAATTGATTCTTCAAAAATGGTAAAAAGTACTTAGTAGCACCATATTTAATGATAATAATATTTGGATAAACTGTATAGTGCAGTTTTTTGTGAAAAATCACCCCAAGAGCACCATACAAAACTTTAATTTTGAGTTAATATTGATTCCTAGTTTATATTAATATTTATTTAAATTAAGTACAGAGAAGTAACAGGTCACTTTATTCACATAAAATTATAGCTGTTATTTATTTTTTAAATTAATATAATGATTTTTTTTCGATTTTAAAATTAAAATTTAAAAAAAAATATGTCTTTTTTCTAGCAGTCCACCATAGAGTGCTTATACCAACCCTGATGTATGGACGAAGAAAGGAGTGTGAAAAGAATATATGATGCGAAAGTGAATGGAAGAAGAAGTCGAGGACGCCCGGAGAAAGATATGGCACGATTAAGTAAATCAAATACTCGAATCGGGTCATGTGAAGAGTCACAATAACAGAAGAGTATGTATGAGACGATGTATGAATGAAAATGAAGCAAGGAGTGTGTGCTAAAACAGAGTTATATGGCAGTCCGTCCTCTCTGCCTACCCCTGCGGGGAAACGGCGTGATGGTCAGTGAGTTATGTCTCTTTTCGGAAGTTGAAAAATAAGTTTAAAACATGCTGTATGCAAGCAATGCACCTGTGTTTTTGAGTCAAAAGTAAGTTGCAAGTACTTAGGTTATCTGTTTAACATTTAAAATAAATAAAGTTTTAAAAGTCCCATCCTGTGCTGGAGGTGTTATCAAGCGCATGTATGAGATAATATTTTGTTTTCACCTGACGGTGTTAATTTAATTAATACCTCCCGATATCACATTTCATTTTACGGTTCTGAGAAAATACACTTAGTACAACATTTCGTACATCAATAAAATTTTAATCTCAAAAAAATAATAATATCTACGTTCCTACATATGCTCTTATGGCAACCGTGAGATTTTATTGAAACCTCAATTTTACGATTAAACTTAATTAATGGTGACAAAAAATTTAAATAAATTATCAAAAAATATAAGATTTTTCACTCATATAAAATATTTTGTTTAAGGGTCAGCACCCAAAAATACTCATTTTTTGGCTTTCCAGTATAACCAAAATTACACATTATTTATCTGTTAATTCTATACGGGTAGTTAGAAATATGTATAAAGTTTCCAGTGAATACAATTTTTGAACAGCAATTTTTTAAATTCTTTATGAAATCCGTACTGGAATTTTAAGTAAAACGTTCAAAAACGCCTTTGTTGGTTTTCAAACTAAACGTTCTACTGATATTTTAGTATGTTTTTCATAGAATTTAAAGGGTTACAGTAAAAACATTGTATTCACTAGAAACCTCAGACATTTTTCTAGCTACCCATAGAAAATTTGTAGATAAATCTTTTGTAGTATTGCTTGTATTAGAATGCTACAAAGTGATGTTAAGCGTCATTATTGAGTGCTGACCCTTAATTAAGTTGTGCAATGTACCTTTTTATTTTATTTTTTATATAAACACTGCACAAGAGTCTCAACTGCTCCCAACCGTCTAGAGCCAGTGAGACTTTGGCATTCCCAAATAGGGTATGTTGTGAGACTGAAGGTAGTGGGGAAGGGAAGGAAATCGAGAAAAGAAAGGTTGGGAAGTACCTGGCTATTCAGATCTAGTCATCAAACACACCTAAAGCCATTTCAAACAACGTTTCGATTATAAATGGTGGTCTTTCACCAGGGCTTAGAGTATCTACCACTCTGGAACGTACCGCAAATATACTTTTTATTATTTTTATGTGAATTAGACCTTTGGATTCGTAGTCGAGCGTCTTACCACTTGGCCTCCATAAGCTCGACTACGTTTACCTACCTTGTTTAAAACAAACAAAAATATTAGGTAGGTACCCTAAATTAACTATAGGTAAATAATTTCCTTTGTGATTACGTACGACCACTACCAAATATACTTTTAAAATCCCTGCCTATAACGTAATTTAGAAGACGTTATTCTATGTTTGAAATGGGTGGATGAAAGCAACTAATATTTTTTCTTATATGGCAATGACCTTTCAAAGAGCGTACTGAAAATATATTTTAAAAATTATTTATGGTATAAAAATACAAAAAAAAATGTTTGTAGGGTATTTGAAAAAGCTATTGAATGTCTTTGTATAAAAATTGTATATCTCAATGAAAAATACCTATAATAAAAATACTTAACCAATCAACTCAGATAAACATATGCTTTGGTTGCACTTACGGTAAAAAATAAATTCCCAACTACAGTATATTTTTAAAGTTAAGTAATTGATTTTTAAGAAATATATTAATATCCATATTTATTGTTTTACAGTGAATACCGCACAAGAGTCCCAACTGCTCCCAACCGCCTAGAGCCAGTGAGGCTTTGGCATCCTGAATCGGATTATGCTGTGAGGCTGAAAGTAGTGGGGGGGGGAAGGAGATGGAGAAGAGGAAGTTTGAGATGTACCTAGCTATTCAGCTCTGGACACCAAGTACGGCTGAAGCCATTTCAAGCAACGTTTCGATTCTGAATGGTGGTCTTTCACCAGGGCGATACTTTGAGTATCTACCCCTCTGGAACGTGCTGCAAATATACTATATATTAATTAAATGAGTAACGACACGTTTTAAATTAATACAATTTATTTGCGCACTTTTGCGGTCTTACCACTCGACCACAAAAAATAATCCGAAGTGCTCTTAGGGGTTATTTTTCACGAAAACGACAAAAAAAATTAAGGCTGATTTTCGGTTTTACCATTATTTTTTATAAGGTTCAGCGCCATATTAGTCTATTTGGCGCCAAAACACGCGTCAGAATTAGAACAAGGCCCACCCGAGCATGCGCCATACATCTTCATCTCTGCAGGCGGCAATATTACCTATGGAATCTATTGACAGGGGACGCCATTGTTTATCCAAATTTAAAAACAAATAATTCATCCCGGCCAATCGGGGTTGACACGAACACCCAATTAGGCGTGAAACAACATGTGGGTGGGGAAAAAATATAAGAAAAAATCAAGGGTTCTGTTGACATGGATGTTATACGGTATTTAGAGGCAGTAAGCAGTAAAGCCAACGTTTGACGTATTGCTTTTATTGGGTGTTGGTTGTGTCTAACATATATTTAAGTATCAGTTTACTTACTTGAAAAACATAATAAAAAGTCAATTTGAAAAATAACCATGTTGTAGATATTTAGTTTCAGTTTTATTTATTTTATTTTACATAACTGACTAACGGTAAATAAATTTTACCACAGGGGTAGGCAGAGACGATTTCATAACTCCAGACGTCATCATTCCTTTGAGTAACAATATATAGAGACCGCTTTGCGAAATTTTGGAACGCAATGACCTGCAAACTATCACAAATTAAGTAAATTAGGTATTTTGTTGTAGGTAGTTGTAAATCATTAAGAATGTTGTATATTTTTTTTTGTTTATTCAAAGATACATTGTCAGATTATTAAAATCTTATTTATAGATAAAAAATATAAACGAATTAAATTATTAGTACAGAACATTTATAATACAAATTATAAATGAACTTCAGTTCCATCAACAAAATAGTTTACAAACAAAAGTAAAATAAAAAAAATAACACGGTGATAACAGATGTTAAATCATTTTCTTAACCTTGGAGTAAGAATATATGGAGAGATCAATTTTTTTACCTATATAAATTTGCGATAAATCACTTTCTCTGCGTACACCATGAGAGAGAAAGAGACACAAAAATTTCACAAAACATGACACCGCTTTTTAAGTATTGTAGGGATGTTTTCCGTCCCGCGTTATTTTGTAAGGAAATTTCGAATGCAGATAATAACAGTGAACTTATATAGCACAGTTTTGTGATATTTCACGTCAAGTGCGCTTCATACTTAATTAATTTAATAATTCTAACTAACAAGGAGAAAATAATATATAATATGTATACAAAATTAAAACTGTCTAAATGCATGATCGTTATCATAAATCATCAGAGAACAGGTTCAGAAATGGGTACAATAGTGCATGTGCACATCAATAGATTTAAAAAAAAAAACAATTAATTAGAAGCTAAGGGTATAAAAATCCAGATGAAACGTATGAATTCATATTAACATATTTGTTAAATCAAAGAAAAGAAATTAGACTGGAATTTGATGTTAGATCCGTAACGACCGAGAATTCTGTAGTTGCACCAATCGTAGATACTCCAAAAAAGATAGTCTTAAAAAATATAATACTTTAACGTAATACGCGAATTTTGAAACTAGAAAAAAAAATCTCCGCATTACACATTACATTTATCTGAAAATTTTATTCTTATAAGTATTGGTATAGTCATTGAATAAAAAATGGTAATCGATGTATTATAAATTCATTTGTTTTGCACCAAAAATTTTAATGGTGGTGTCAAAACTGGTCAAAAATGTGGATGACCATAAAAACCTTTTGTATTGCCGAAGGTACTATCGAATCATATTGAGGCACCGCGAAATCCTTAAGACGGATCTTTAGAAATGTTTTGTCGAAGTGGTTACTTGGGAAATGGACTGAGCAGATTGTGCTATGGTAGGAGTCCAATTTTGCCTTCTCGTAGCACGGATCCATTTTTCTCGCCTTTTTTTTCATCCTTTGGAAATCTAAAAATAATTAAATATATAATAATATTCCAATTTTGGCATAGCCCTGAATTTGGAGGCAACCAAAATCTAAGAGATAAACACTATTCCGTCTTTATCTGTTTGCCAACAATTTAGCGTTAGTATCATGAGAAAGAAAGAGACCGGGATACTTTCGAAGCCGTACGAAAACGGTTCCTGGGAAAAAAGTTCCCCTTTCTAATGGTTTCTAATGTGACATCTCCTAAATATTTTTAAGTTAAACATATTACGAATCCATTAAAACTCATTTCAAACGGAAGTTTATTATATTGGAACGAATAGTCCAAAGATTAATTACATATTGGTGTAAGTTACTAGTTGTTTTGTAGGTTAGGATGTTAAATATTTGAGATCAAACTAAAAAAGTTTAAACGTGAGTGAAGTTTGTGCAGATCAAATAACGCGGACATGGTATTTAGCCCGCCCCAAATCGTGTATTGGTTTCAACAATTGTTTGTCTCTTTTTCTCATATGCGTATAGAACCGAGCATAAAGAGAGAGCTATATTTTGCGAGTTTGTCAACGATTTGTCACAAATTAGTACGGTCTCTTTATATTGTTACTCTGAGCATCATTCCATTAAAAGGTGGTCCCGTATAGGTCTCTCAATCAGAGTTGAGATCAGGGCAGTAGGTATTTACACCTACTCGCACAGATACATAGCTTACGTACAGCGTGTTCTGTTTAAAAATATTTTATTTATACAATTACTGATTATTTAACACTTCAGAGATCGAAACCAAAGCGTGTTGAAGTCAGTTATATAAAAAAAAGTTTTTAACATGTATGTTGTTTTATTAAATTGTAATTAAAATACTGAATGTTCATAAAATACAGTTCTCAATAAAGGACTGAATTTAAAGGAGTATTACAAAAAATAATACAAGGTATCCAGTAATTCGTAGTATTCCCCGATTTGGGACATTCTCGAGCACGACCATGAATGCTAATTGCTATTTATTAAAAACAGATTATAATATTATTTTCAACAGCACCCGGTCGAACTGCATGAATAAGACACGCTGTAAGTGCACTTTCAATATACTAGAAGAATCATCGTAAGCACTTGCTGTCCCTTTTCCACTAGTGACAAAAAAGTAGGCGTAAACAAGATAAAGGGCTCTTTCTTTATGACGCTTCGTAAATACATCGCCACTGGAGCGTATACCGATACACAATACACCCAACACTAAGCGTCTATTGTTTGTTTCAACTCTGGTTGCGTTACCTATACAAGCTTTGCTGCTGTTTTTCTTGGAATTTTTTCGGGTGATTTAAAGAAAAGCAGGTGATATCAAATTGAACTCGATAGACTTTAACCAGGAATTCCTTAGTTTACATTTAATAAAAAATGTTGATGTTATTTTTGTGTCCGGTGATATTTAGATGGTTTTGGTATGTAGATCGGATGAACGAAGAAAGGAATGCGAGAATTATATATGACGCGAAAGTGAATGGAAGTAGAAGTCGGGGACGCCCAAGGAAGACATGGCACGATAAAGTGAATCAAATACTTGAGTCGGGCCATGTCCAGAATCAGATTTTTTTTAGTGAATACTACACAAGAGTACCAACTGTCTGAAGCCAATGAGTCTATGGCGTCCACGATCGGAGTATGTTGAAGGGTTAAAAGTAGAGAGAAGGGAAAGGAGATGGGAAAGATGAAGGTTGAGAAGTGCCTGGCTATTTAGTTCTAGTCATCGAGCATGGCTAAAGCCATTTCAAGCAACGTTTTTGATTCAGAATGGTGCTCTATCACCAGGGCGATACTTACAGAATATCTACCACTTTAGAACTTACCTCAAATATACTAATTAGTATTATTTATTTACTTTAGTAGAAAGCAATCACTTTGTGGTTTGACATATTTAATGAAATGAAACAATAACTTTGTACCACGGATTCAATTTTAATTTTATGTCCGACCGGTTTCGCTTAACCTAAGCACCATCCGGGTATAAAATTAAACTAAAAAAACTTTTCGTTTGTATAATTTTGTAACCTGATGATGCTTGGGCTAAGCGAAACCGGTTGGTCGTATTAATTAAAATGAATCCATGGTTTCATACAATGTCATTGCATCAATTCATTATATATTATTTTGTTTATAATTCAATCTGAGATAACGCATATCGATTTAATTAAAATTTATTTGTGCTCACTAGGATTTTAACCCCCGACCTCTCAATTCGTAGTCAAGCGTTTTGACCACTCAACCGCGGAGGTTTTGTTGGTTTGTACAAATAGAAGGCAGTGCTTTATACATCAATACATACAAAGTAACAGTATGCAGGAAGTATATGGTTAGATAAATAGTTTTATTTTTATTGAATGTAGGTCTTAGTACACAATCGTTGCTTCATCTAATTTCATGTATTTTTCTCCTATATATTATTCTGCTATTCCAATTCTGCGTGCTCTAATAAAAATAATACGTAGCTAATTTATGTGGTGCCATTTTTTGTGAAATATCACAGCAAAGGGTGCTTAACCAAAGCTTAAAAATTTATAGCTAACCATAAAATTATCGGAATACCTAAAGTTTTAAAGCTAGAATCAACGTTTATTTATTGATATTTAAATATTAATTAATTTAAATATGTCGCGGGGTATGAAAAAATTTTGGACCCTTTTGTATGGCACTGACTCAAGTATTTAATTAACTTGACAGTGCCGTATATTCCTGGACATGTCAGGCTTCTTTTTCCATCCACCCTCGTGCGGATTAAATATTTCCTTGCTCTTTTTTATTAATTACCCACCATTTATGTCCAAACCATCTATAAAGTATACCTTTCTTAACCTTGTTAATTGTGCTCACATCGACCGTGCATTATTTTAAGACCTTCGCAACATGGTTGTGCGTGGTTTAACCGTACACAGAGTTTTTGATCAGGGTAGGTAGTAAGAAAAACAGCGGATTATTAAAAGATATAAGTACCAACAAATATCATTGATTGCTATTGGATTTGTTCTGTAAAAGCACTGACTTAGACACTAACAAAGATACTAACACAAACGAGCCACTTGAACACGCAACAGCTCACAGCATACATATTTTATGTAGTCTAGTGAACATAGAATAACCTACTCTTAACGTTGACGGCGTTTAAGCATATGTGTTTACTGCTTTTGACACGTTATAGTAGGAAGGTCAGTGGGGCGCTCGCGGCGGTGCGATTAGCTACATTTTGCGCTTGTTTTTGAAAGTGAAGAAATATTTTTTGTAATAATTTTTTATTATTTAATCCAATATTATATATATGTTTATAGAAGTATAGCAGAGTGGGCAGTGCTTAGATGCCTTTATGGAATGCACGCCTCTGCATATTTAAGGATCTCATTTCTAGAAACTTTGGTCCTTTCTCTGCCGGTTCCACCCTTTCCTGCATTTCATCGTGGTTGGAATCAACTAAATCGTGGACTGCCTAACCTTACCAAAACTAGGCATCAACCAACGCAAAGAAACTAGAAGATTTAATACAAATCTACTTTATCGTACAATCCTCAATAAATAAGAATTTGCAATTGAGAATTTACTTACGTATAATATTTGATAACAGTCTTGACTTAGGACTACAGCCGATTTAATAATTTTCCTTAATGTTATTTAGTATGCAATGGAATAATTTCCTTTGTGAATACGTACAAGTGTGAGCATTTAAAATTCGGAATTGATTAGGTCAAATTTTAAAAATATCTTTTTCAAATACTTAGCTACCTAATAAAGTACCGACCTAAAATGTATTTAGCAGACATTGTTTTATATTTGAAATGGGTGAATTAAAACGAATAATTTTTTTTTGGCGAGTCATGTTAATTTAAAATACCTATCTTCGTTTGTACGGGTACCTACTGACTTAAGTAGGGACCAAAAACTTGATAAACGTTCCGGCATACAAAGATATTCCAACCCAATTTAATTTATATTTAAATGCCGAACGACCATGCAAAATGCTCGAAACATCTCTAACGAGGTATTTATTTGCCCGACAGACGTAATAAATGTGTTCAAATAAGCAATCAAGGATACAGAATTAAGAAATCGGACAGTTCCGCCGGATCGCAGGAGCATCAGAATTATATATGTAATCGTCATTTCGGGTCAAGAACAAGATAAAAAAGGATAAATAAAAGGTAAAATGGCCGGCAGTTAATAATTTGATGCCGGTGGTCCGAGCGACATATAAATTAGCGGCACCGCACGGCGCGTTGCGTGCGGAGCAGACAGCTCCGAAGTTCTGCGTTCTGCAGTCGGCTCCGCACTAACCTCAGAGCAATAATATACCAGGAGGGGGCGCTAGTGTAGTATTGGTGATTTTTGCCTGACTGGGGTGCGGTTAGGGCTAAGACTAGGATATTGAAAGAAGGGTGAATGAAGGAAACTCCATTAATGGAGGACTGAGCGCTGTTGGCGCAAATAAGAAATTGTCCAAAGAAGCGAAGCCAGCAGTCCACAATGGAGTGCTTTTACCAACCCTGATGTATGACAGTGAGGCATGGAACTGGCAGAGGAAGGATGAAAGTAGACTTAATGCAGTGGAAATGAGATCCTTGAGACGTATGTGCGGTAAAACCATGTATGACCGTATTAAAAATGTGGATATCCGGAAATAATGCAAGGCTGATGTGGGCGTTATGATTAGGGATCAAAAAAGGGACGCTTAGATGGTTTGGGCATGTAGAGCGAATGAACGAAGAAAGGAGTGTGAAAAGAATAAATGATGTGAAAGTGAATGAAAAAAGAAGTCGGGGACGCCTGAGAAATACATGGCAAGATCAAATAAATCAAATACTTGAATCGGGTCATGTGAAGAGTCAGAATAACAGAAGAGTATGTATGAGACGATGTATGAATGTGAATGAAGCAAGGAGTGTGTGCCAAGACAGAGTTGTATGGCGGTCTTGTCTGCCTACCCCTGCGGAGAAACGGCGTGATAATTAGTTAGTTAGTTAGTTTCATAGCACATGTCAGACATAATGTTTTTGTTAATTTGTATAACCCACCTTTTCACAATATTATTATAAACAAAAATGTAGGATATAACCTAAAAACTACGTTGAGTTCTGTCCTGTTATGTCGCATAACAAAACGTAGTGGGTGGAGTCACCGGAGATGCGAGAGACGGAGAACATGCTAAGATACCTAAAAGCGTAGCTATATTGTGTGAGAACTTGTCTTATCTCTTTCTCTCTCACAGTTTACGATGTAAAAACTCGGAGAGAGTGATTTATCGTAAATTTGTATAGGTTGGGTAAAAATTTTTAGCTCTCCATATACATTCTTTCTCCGAGGCACTAACACATGTTTTGCCACGGAAATGTGCATATTCGTTCTGATAAAGTGCAGGTAGGTGAGAGGTTTGTTTATGGTTGTCTTTGCGAGAGTTGACTTAGTGTTAATGTGGATAAAAATACACGAGTAAGTTTTTGCTCCAATATTATTTTATAGTAAATAAATTACATCACTCCACAGGGGAAGAAAATGGTAAATTAACTAACACATGTTATTACATATAATTGATTTGAATTTCTAAATTATAGACCTCCAAATTGTGCGTCTAACCTTTATGTATAAGTCATAATATGAGGACATACCTTTTAACTACGTAATTATAATAATAACAGTGAACTTAAATAGCGCAGTTTCGTGATATTTCACCTCAAGTGCGCTTCATACTAAATTAATTATGCTAATATAACTAACAAGGAGAAAATAATATGTATACAAATTAAAACTATCTAAAATCATAATCGATATTATAAATCATGAGAGAAAAAGGTTCAGATATGGGTATAACAGTGCATGTGTACATCAACCGATTAAAAAAACAATTTACCAGAAGCTAAGGGTATAAAAATTCAGATGAAAACGTTGTGAATTCATTGTAACATATTTGTTAAATCAAAGAAAATAAATAAGATTGAGGACAGTTAATTTGTTGGTACTTAAAACATAAATATTCAAGTATTATAAGTAAACGATTATAAAAATGCAAACAGTGTAAATATAACAAGTAACAAAAGAAAATTTTATGACAATGAGTATATGGTTTTCAGGAGATGGTGAAGACATTGAGTTATAATGATAGAAGTGAGAAGAAAATCGAAACAAAGCAAATAACGTAACAGTGTAATAATATTAACAGTGAATTTATAGAGCGCAGTTTTGTAATAGTTTACCCCAAGTGCACTTCACACTAAATTACTAACCTAATATAACAACGAGAAAATAATATTTAACAGATGTGTATGCAAATTAAAACTATTTAAAATCAAGATCGTTATCCGAAATAATGAACAAAATGTAGATGTACATAACTAACTAACAGCAAAGGCATTTTATCACAGGGGTAAGGAGAGACGATGGAGTACAACACAACTTTCTCCTGACATATACTTTTGTCGTTATTCCATTGATAAGTTTTCCCGTACAAAATCTACTGCTATTTTTATTGTAGTTTTATCAAATTCTGTATAGTGGACTGAATGCTGTAGAAATGAGATCCTTGAGACGTATGTGCGGTAAAAACCATGTATGACCGTATTAAAAATGTGGACATCCGGAAAAAATGGAAGGCTGATGTGAGTGTAATGAGTAGGATCAAGAAAGGGACGCTTATATGGTTTGGGCACGTAGAGCGAATGAACAAAGAAAGGAGTTTGAAAAGAATACATGTTGCGAAAACAAATGAAAGAAAGAAGTCGGGGACTCCCGAGAAAGACATGGCACGATCAAGTAAATCAAATACTTGAATCGGGTCATGTGAAGAGTCAGAATAACAGAATAGTATGTATGAGACGGTGAATGGATGTGAATGAAGCAAGGCGTGTGTGCCAAGACAGAGTTGTATGGTTGTCCGTTCTTCTATACCTATCCTTATGTGGAAACGGCGTGATGGTAAGTTAGTTAGTAACGTTTAATTTATTCAAGAGTCAGAATAAAATAAAAGTATGTATAAGACAATGTATGAATATGACTTAAGTAAGGAGTGTGTGCCAAGACAGAGTTGTATAGTTGTCTTCCTGCTCTACCTATCCTTATGTGGAAACGGCGTGATGGTAAGTTAATAAGATTTATTTTTTTATTCAAACAAAAAATACATATTTTTGTCACATGTTGCGACTGGTCATTTAGATAAGAATCTTCCCACTCCCTCCCCGCCCATCAACATTTGAATATTTTTTATTCAAAAGAAAAAATGTCAAAAGGCGCTAAGTACCATAAATTAAAACTGCTTGTAGATGAAACAAAAATACTAATTTGTCAAATAAAATTATATGTAGCACACCTTTTGAAAAAATGATTCTCAATAGTTTAAAGCATTCTCGACAGTTTTCCTTTTTAGAAAAACTTAAATTAATTTCGTTATTTAATTAATTATAAAATAATATAAAAATAACGACAGTTTTTATTTTTTTGGTACTTAGCGTCTTAATTGATATAAATATAATTTATACTAAAAATAAGCTCAAGAATCGATATTAAAATTTGTCGGGTTCGTTCTGATGCACCTTTATATTGAAGGGAAAAAATATTAGTACTCTTTCAGAATAATTTAGAATAAATTTGTCGGAAAAGTATTATTTTGCATTTTCTTTACCCTTCTCAAAAACGACGAATTTTAAAATTATACTCAATACATAAATACGATATTTTCATAGAAAGCAATCACTTTGTGGTTTGACATTTTTAATAATAATACTAGCATTTTATTTCAGTGGAACAGAGCGGTGGGTGCAATACTCTGTCGGCCATATGAATAATAATGCATATGAGTTAAATGAAAACAATGAAAGATAACATTAAAAATAAATAAAAAAATAAAAAATTAAAAAAAATGTTAAGAAAATAACATATAATAATAATAATATAAGAGCAATAAGTTTATGGAAATGAAATTAAAACTTTGCATTATACCACAAATTTTATTTTATTTTTTACGACCAACTGGTTTTGCTTAGCCTAAGAATCATTAGGATACAAAATTTAACTTAAAAAACAACATGGTGTGTGGTTATTTAAATAAAATAGAAGAGAACAATAAGCAAATAAAATAATAATATTCAAATTACAACAAAGGAACAGAGAGAAAGAGACAGATAATATTAAATAAAAGAGGCAAAACGTCAACTGAGAACGCAATAAAAGAATAATGAGAAATTTTAAGAGCTTACAGGAAATATACCTAATATAATATGGACTATTACAAATTTAACTGATTATTATTTGTAACGGATTTCTTTATTTCTAGTGCTTCTAAATTATTTAATCTGTTGCCATGACCATTTTTACGGAGAATATTAGCACCGGTGATTTTGTTGAAGGTACGATCTTTTTCAATAAAATATTTTTTTTTGTTTAGTTTAAATGTCTACCTTGATGATGCTTAAGCGAAAACCAGTCAGTCATAAAAAATGAAATTAAATCTATGGTCTTAAACAAAGTAATTACTTTATTTATATAAATACGACTTTTAGAATGAGATCAAACAATTATTTAATACCCTGTATCATTTAGGTAGGGTGATTTACTTTAATACCTGCGCGTGTAATGGATCGCCCGAGAAATTTGTCAGTATTAAATAAATAACGATTGACATACGATTACCTCATGATCTGATGGGAAGAGGCTGAATCATCGGGCTTATGACGTTATTTATACCAACGGTACGGGAGACGAGAAACCTGAATTTTCACTTATAATCTGGCAACATTTGATAAATCGGTAGTCAACTTGCGTTATTACGAATACGCTTGTGACTTAGGTCCGGTATTTAAAAAATCACAAAATCACTGTGGCAGACAAATTAGTATCTTGAATTATGACTCGACCTGAAGTTTTGTTTTGCTTTTTGACTAACACATTTTAAAATTTTATAAAAAATGTTCAAAACAGATATTTGTTTTCTGTAACTAACTAACCATCACAGCGTTTCCCCGCAGGAGTAGGCAGATAGAACGGACCGCCATATAACATTGTCTTGGCACACGCTCCTTGCTTCAGTCACATTCATACATTGTCTCATACACACTCTTCTGTTATTCTGACTCTTCACATGACCCGATTTAAGTATTTGATTTACTTGATCGTGCCATATCTTTCTCGGGCGTCATTGACTTCTTCTTCCATTCACTTTCGTATCATATATTCTGTTTACACTCCTTTCTTTATTCATTCGCTCTACGTGCCCAAACCATGTGTCCCTTTCTTGATCCTATTCACTACAATAAAATGTTGCTTTTTTTTTACAATAACCGTGTCTGTGTATAAATACCTATCTATAGACATATAGTTTTTTTTAAATTACAACATATAAATGGTGTGATCTATATTAAGATAAATAAAATAAATATAAATAAAATAATAATGTTTTATTTCAGCAGAACAGAGCGGTGGATGCAATACTCTGTCAACTATATAAATAGTACTAAAATAGATGATAGAATATGATAGAAAAAATGATGAAATAAATAACAAATAAAAAATAAAAAAAAATACTTAAAATAATAATAATAGTACAAGAGTATGTAAACATGGAAAGTAAATCATTTCTTTTTTTCAAAATGTTATATTAAAATTAATACAAAAAAAAAAAAAAAATAGAAGTATGAAAAATATGAATAGTAATGCAAAAGAAAAGAAAAAAACTTTGACTTAAAAAAACTCTCAAAACCGTGAACTCTAGCTATATGAAAGTTAAAAAAAATATATCTGTCTGAAATTTGTATATTAACGCAACAATTTACAGCTCGCCAAGTCATTTCCACCATGACTTAAGGCGCTTTAAAAAATCTCTTATAGAGCTGTTAAAATTTTCAACGAGTCGCATTTGACGGACTCCTTGGTCGAGGGGTTAAAACCGTCGACTACGAATCCAAAGGTCGCGGGCTCATATTCCAGCGTGCAAAAATACTTTTTATTCGATTAACATGTGTCATGACGCAAAAGTGTTATTTCACATTTAATAATATATAATAATAAGATATAGTATACTTGTGGCATGTTCTAAAGTGGTAGATACTCTAAATATCGCCCTGGTGAAAAAACACCATTCAGAATTAAAACGTTGCTTGAACTGGCTATAGCCGTAGTTGGTTACCAGATATGAATAGCCAGGTACTTCCAAACTTCCTCTTACCCATCTCTTTTCCATTTCCGCTACCTTCAGCCTCAAGAACATCCCAATTGCGAATGTCGGATGTCTTGACGGTTAGTAACAGTCGGGATTTTTGAATGGTATTCACCTTGAGGTAACAATATATGGAGGGAGAACTAATTATTTTTACCCAACCTAAACAAACTTGCGATAAATCACTTTCTCCGGGTTTTCACGTCATAGACCATGAGAGAAAAAGAGACAGCAAATATAATACACCGCTTCTACGTACTGTCGCAATGATCTTGGTCTCCTGGGTCACCGCGGGACTCCGCCCACATTTTTTACTATGCCACTAAACCTGACACAACTAAACGGTTTTTTAGTTACATGCCATATTTTTGTTGATAACAATACAGTGAAAAAGTGGTTATACGAATAAACAAAAACATTATGTCGATATGTGCTATGAATGGATGTATAAATACCCTAACCTTAGTCTTAGCCACGCCCGGGTCTGTCGAGTCCGGTAAAAATCATCAAAAACTGACTACTCTGCCTTGGATAGATACCACTCTATTTACTCTAAGGCATTCACCATAAAAAAATTAATTAAAAAAATGGTTCAGTCAAAAATGAAAGTTTTGAATATATTGAATGAAGCCGGGAAACAGGTGCCAACATTTTTTTTCATTAAAAATAAATAAAAAATAATAATTAAAGATTTAAATTTTGAATAGTCTTGTAAGTTAAGCAGTATGATATTTTTTCAAATGAAGCTATTATAAACAAGATTAAAACGTTGGTTATTGTAACTCTAGCAAAAAATCATGTCCGTGTATTTTAGATGGGAATCGAACATTTCAATAAATTTGAAACCAAACGGAAATACCACAAAAATGTTCCATACTCTACAGACAAATTCAAACAGCTTCTCAAAATAATACCAAAATATTTCCCGTTCTCCGTTTCACTTCTCAAATAACGGCCAGTCGCTGTCGTCTTTATTTATGGCGTCTAATTAATAAAATTTAAACTTATCTCTCACGTAAAATATATTATTACGAAACTGGTGGCCAGGAGGTTGAATTCTAATAATTTAATAACTTGTTGGTTATTTAATCCAATTTGTTCGTGTCCAGATATGTATCTGATCTCAGCGCAAGGGCGGCACGCGAGGCTATCATATTGTCTGGATAATTATAATATGGTGGCGAGGTTTCGTTCATTATTAAACTGTAAACATTGTAAATTAAGCACGCGGAGTAGTGTAATCTGCGATTTTAAGTCGTTCTCGTTAGTTTCATCTGAATTTTCTCGGTTCTAACGGAATATTATTATTTTGTTTGAGGTATGAGTTATAGCAGATTCATTCGGCAAAAAAAAAGTCGCACAGTAATTGGTTGAAAGAAACCGAAAATTTGAAAATAATTTTATCCTTAAGGAATAAACTAAACTAACTAAATCATTTCATATTGATGGGTAGGTACATATTTTAGTTACGAGCTACATAGTTAAACGGTGAGCGCCCTTTAAGTAATTCAACAAAATTATGGAATTATTTTTTTTTATTATAAAGGTAGCCCAAGCCAAGGCAGTGAAGTAAGTTTTGGACTTGTTTTTGATGATTTTAACATGACTCGGCGCAAATGGGCGTGGCTAAGACTAAGGCTACAGTATTTATACATCCATTCATATATCACATATCGACATAATGTTTTTGTGTGTTCGTATAGCCACTTTTTCACAGTATTTTTATCAACAAAAATATAGCATCTAACCTAAAAAACCGTTTAGTTGTGTCAAGTTTAGTGGAAAAATAAAAAATGTGGGCGGAGTCCCGCCGTTAACCAGCGAAAATAGCCAGCTTAAGATCATTACGACAGTATATAGAAGCGATCCAAGAAATGTGTTGTCTCTTTCTCTCTCATGGTGTACGATGTAAAAACTCGGAAAAAGTGATTTATTACAATTTCGGATGGGTTGGGTAAAACAAATTAGCTATCCCTCCATATATTGTTACTTCAAGGTACCAACCTACCTGCTTAGATTAATTAAATTAATCGATTAATTTAAATTTATTTAAATTAAAATACGTGATTTATTGATGAATTTAACTAAGATGTATGAAATGCTACCCTGGTACACACTTCTTGTCTCATCCACAGTCAAACCTTTTTCAAACCTACACTTCTGTTTTTAGCCAGGTATATAATATGTGCTCAGCTAGAGCTTTCTACACCATACAAAGATGGCAGCCAAATCGGATGAAAAATTGAAAAAATGATATTAATAATCAAATGAAGAATGATGTCGATTAAAGATGCTGGTTTCTTATAAGGTATCGGTGGCTACATTGTCAGAAGCGTTACTTCCGGATAGAGCAGAGGTTCCGAGTTTGGGTTTCGGTCGCGACCGTTATTTTATATGTTTCATTTTTACGTTGAGGATTATTGATATGTTTCAATAATTAAATAAAAATCTATATCCTTATCAACCTTCAGGCCCACGACAAAGTAATTACTAACTACACAACTCATTCACTAACTAAGTAAATAGCTTATGAAGCTTAGTGATTTAGTAATAGAAAATTACTTACTTTATTCCGATTTTTTAATTCAAACCAGACTGGCTTTATCATGTTATTCATCACCTTATAACCCGTCTGCCAAAAGGTAATACAACCACTCGGAATTGCATTCGAATGTAATTGAAAAGCCGCTTATGTCAGCAATAAAACAAAATGCAAGTTCTATAAGATATAAAGCCAATAGCGTCCATTCCGGACATAAATAGTATGTACTGTATACCATAGATTCACTTTAAATTGTACCATTCTGAAGATACCCGTTACGAGATAAAACCGGTCCGGTCTTAATAAAAAAAACAGCGGAACAAAGTTGAAAAAAAAAGGATTATTAAATCATCAAAATGGAATTTTATCACAAATTAACTTACTAACCATCATGCCGTTTCCCCGCGAGAATAGCAGAGAGGACTGATCGCTATAGAATGCTGTTTTGGCAAACACTTCTTGCTTTCTTCACATTCATACATTGTCTCATACATACTCTTCTGTTATTAGTCTTCACATCACCCGACTCAAGTATTTGATTCACTTGATCGTACTATGTCTTCTTCAGGCGTCCCCAACATCTTCTTCTATTCACGTTTACATCAGTCTTGCATCCTTTACGGATATTTACATTCTTAACACGGTTATACATAGTTTTACCGCACATAAGCCTCAGGAATCTCTCAAATTTACAAAATCACCACAAATAACAAACAGTTTAAAAATAAGAAATAGCTAACCTAGTTTAAAATATTTAAAAATGCTTCAAGCGCCACATTTCATTATCTACATATCCCGAGTGGTAGATACTCCAAGTATCACTCTGGTGAAAGCCCACCATTAAGAATCGATACGTTGCTTGACATGGCTTAAGCTGTGTTTGGTGACCAAATCTGAATAGCCAGGTACTTTCCAACCTTCCTCTTCCCCATATGCTACCTCTCACTACTACTTTCAACCTCACAACATACCCCGATTGGGGATGCCATGGTTTCACTGGCTCTAGACGGTTGGGAGCAGTTGGGACTCTTGTGCGGTATTCACAATTAAAATAATTATTATTAAAAAAGAGGCCCCTTTTTTATTCTGTTCATTACGTTTACATCAGCCTTGCATTCTGATGGATATCCGCATTTTTAACACAGTCATACAAAGCTTAACCGCATATACGCCTCAGGGGTCTTAAAAAATTACAAAATCACCACAAATAATAGTTTAAATTGAAGTGCACTTGAGGCAAAGTATCACAAAACTGTGTTATATTCGTCCACTGTTATTATTATTATTTAAAAAAAAAACAGCTAATGCAGTTCAAAAATATTTCAAAAATGCTTCAAGAGCCACATTTTAAAATCTACATAAATAAAATACACATTTTTTTCACGAACCTTCACTGCTGAAACTAACTCCGGTAGCGGAATATGGATGTTAAATGCCTCTGTCTTAAGTCCACGGTCTCCGGACACCTTTCCTTCTCGCTCTGCGGAGACGTGACTGAAGCGGGTGGCGGCGGGGTGAGGGGAGGGAAGGAGGCTGCAGGACCCACTGCGCTGCGGGAAAACAGTGAAATATTACCCAAAAGGACACAGCGCTACAAATAAACGTACCCGCATTAAAATCTTTGGAATGCGTTTATCTCAAATTTGGAAATAATGCGGTCGTATATTAGATAAATATCACGTGTTTTTATTTCATAGTTTGAATTAATGCGTGGATTTAAAAATATTGTCTAGCCGGAGTTTGGAAGGGCGGTTTTGTAGATTTAATTTGTCATAAAGAGCCGACAATTCAAGGGTGGTCTTGTGGTAGCATCATATTGATAACCTTCCTGTTAGAATGCTAAAATAACAAAGTATTTCTCTTCTTCCCCCTACTTTTCTTCACTCTATTTATTCTTTCGCTTTTTAAATATTAATTTACTTGTGTAGATCAGTGAAAAACAACAGAATATTACAGTAAAAATATTTTTGTAGACAGAAATCACTTTGTGGTTTAGAATATTTTTCATATTTGTCCAGTAGTCCAACACTGGGTATATTTCCCGTAAACTCATCAAATTTTTCATTATTCTTCAAGCACCTTCTCAGTTGACGTTTTGTCTCATTCAATTCATATTATCTGTCTCTTTCTCACCGTTCCTTTGTTATAATTTAAATGCTATTCTATTATTTTATCACTGTTCTCTTATTTAATTTTATATTTTGTTCGCCCTCTGTATGTTTATATAACCGCACACTTTGTATTTTTGTCTAGTTTAATATTATACCCCGATGATGCTTGGGTTAAGCGAAGCCGGTCGGTCATATAAAAACGATATAATATCAGTGGTCTTATGCAAAATTGTTTTTTCATTTCATAAAAATATTGCATTACTTTTGTTATAATAATAAATATAATATATTTAAAAAAAAATAAACTGTCGCGGCCGAGAATAGAACCCTGATTAACTGCTCGGAAGCCAACTAACATGACCATTACATCACCAGAAATTGTAAGAACGGCGGCGAAAAATCATTATATGCACTGAAATTAGAATGTTACGTACTCACATCACATCACTTTCAAATTAGATTGATTATAACACAATTATTTGCCTGCTATATTTCATTTGATGTACTAAAATTATCACTATTAGAAGATATTTAAATAGTGACATATTTATTAGGAAATATTTTTTTCTATTTTCTAGTCTTTTTTACATTCAAATTAAATTTTAATACTACCCTGGTGGAAAAAGTTCGTGTTTAAATTTTTTTGTTTATAAAGTAAAATAAAGTGATTTTTTTGAACAATCATTTTTTACTAAAAAAATATACGAGTATAACAGCCCTGAAATATTATTATCAAATAATACCAATTTTAGAAAAAAATGTCTTGACTTTTACTAAGGATTTTTAATTGAACTTTACAATAAGATCCTTAAAATCTTATAGAATAAGGCACTCCATAAAAAAAATAACGTAACCACCTCCAAAATCAATAATCATGATGTAAATTAAACTTTTTTTTACATGTTCTCCTGAATTCAGATGTCCACTCCGTAGTCGGGCGGGTCCCAATCGGACATAAGAATAATGAACGATGTCGATGGAGCGTCCCGATACGGACTAACAAATTGCGCTATGAATACCTCGAACGGGTCGACTGCCCGGCTCAGCTCGCGGCCGCCGGAGATGGGGGAGATTGCGGTCCAGCCCGAAACTGGATTCCGGGTGGATGTTACCAGATGGAATTTGTCTTTCCGCCTAAGACTAACTGGTTGACATTGACTTTGAACAAAATTCTAGAAAAGTCTTACATATAAAATTGTTAGATTGATTAAGCAGTGGGATGGCTGAAAAATATCTAGAGGATCGTCGCTGGAAAGGCAAAGGGGCTTAAGCGACACTTTGGTAAGAAATGAGTTAAATATTATGCAGTTTTGATCAGTTCTTTTTCTGCATCGATTGCTCTGACTCTCGTTTGATTCTGAAGACTTTTGTGGCCCTACAGCCATCTAAAAGATGTTTACCGTTTGGGAGAAGGCTTGACTCAAGCGACACACGTTCGGGACTTTTTTTTTGATTTTTGTCACTTCAGCTAACCCAGTGAGAGCTTTAAAATATTTTTTTTTTTTCAAAATCCAACCAGGAACTGAAGACTTAAGAATTTTATTGGAAAACAAAATACTTTGAAGTGCTCTGGTGTAAACTTTCCAAAATGGCGCTTCAGCCCTTTTGCTTTTACGGCGACGCTATGTAGTAACCGTATGAAGAAATTTTAGAATTTTCTTGGAACTTGGCTTGGGAACAAAACGTGATTTGGGTGCAGGGTGTTTGGTTTTGGTTGCCTCCTTGTTGAACGGTTTTATGTATATTGCCAACTCAGAATCTAACTAACTAACCAACACGCTGTTTCCCCGCAGGGGTAGGCAGAGAGGATGGACTGACACACAACTCTGTCTTGGCACAAACTCCTTGCTTCATTCACATTCATACATCGTCTCATACATACTCTTCTATTATTCTGACACTTGCCTTTGCCCGATTCAAGTATTTGATCCACTTGATCGTGCCATGTCTTCTTCGGGCGTCCTCGACTTCTTCTTCTATTCACTTTCACGTAAAATATTATTTTCACACACTTCTCCGTTCATTCGCTCTACATTCCAAGCCATCTAAACGCCCCATTTTAATCTTATTTATTACGCTTACATCAGTCTTGCATTATTTACGGATATCCACATGGTTTATCGCACATACGTTCATATTAAATACGAATAAAAAACAGTCACATGTAGTACTTGCTTACACAGAATAAAAAATATTTAAAAAAACATTTTGACACAAAACAAATGATTTATATTCTCATAATATTCCTTCTTTTCTGTGATTTTTACCTATACACAACGACAACATGTACGATGCTTGAACACATGAGAATACGAACTAATAATTATACTCAATTGTCGCTATATTTATTTGACATCGTAAATATTTTTCCCCGATATGTTATCAGTTTTCAACATACTAATTATATTTCTATATGTCTAATATTCTTATTCTCAGCAACAGCAAATCAGCAGTAAATCGAATAACTAAGTAAAAGGCTCTGTTTTTCAAAATGTCTCATGAAAATACCTGTTGAAGGACGAAACTAAACACCTGCTCTGCGGGAAGTAGGTACTATCGATAAATTAAATAATACTTAGCTGTTAATCCCCGCAATACAACACCAATAAAGAGCAACATTATCGAAAAGTTGAATAAATTTACTGTCAACTTTAAATATTTCCTTTGTGATCACATACGACCATACGAGTGTGAACTTAAAAAAAATAACTGAACCGATGTTATTTAAAAATGATCAAATAATAAAAAAAAACCCTGTCTAGCTAATGAAGTACCTACCCATAATGTATTTTAGCAGACATTATTCTATATTTGAAATGGTAACCAATATTTTTTTAAACTTTGACATGAAGCACTCACTTTGTGGTAAGACATAATTAAATTTTAAATAAAAGTAACTTTTTTTGACAACAATTTATTAGATACATATACCAACCGGTTTCGGCTCTACCTGAACCTTTTTCAGGGTTGAACAAAGTCCTTGAAGTGAAAAAAAATCCCCAAAAATAAATAAAAGTAACTTACTTAATAAGCAACTAGCTTTATCCAGCAGCTCTATTTTAAATTTGTTCCTCTTCCATCCCCTACCCCCACTCCTACCACCTCTCCCGAACTTAACCCCCACCCAAGTTGACGGGCCTATTTTATGTTTTCTTCAAGCAGTTTAATTTTGTTTTAATTTAATACATATTTGTTCAACCCTGAAGAAGGTTCAGGTAGAGCCGAAACCGGTTGGTATATGTATCCAATAAAGTGGTATCAAAACAAAGTTACTTTTATTTAAAAAAAAAAACAATATTTTTTTCTTGGCAAGAAGTTACATCTCGTGATTCTTCACGGGTAATTAATAGAAAAAGGATTAAAACCTTGTTTTGTAATTGGTGGCATCAAAAGTCTGGATCAATTTGTAGTTTCCGAGTATTTTTTAGTAATTACAAAACAACAACAAAAACCTTGGATTTTGAAATATAATTTTCTTTCGAAAGACAAAACCACGAAAACTTGAATGACCAACTACGAGTATCATCCGTTTGGGAATGAACATTCTGTCTAAGAAAAACGTCATCAAATTAACTCTACAAATATTCACCAAAAATGTACTATACTACTGAATGATATGTATTTATATGATCGGTTAGTAGCCGAGTGAGAAAATGCGTCGCATTCCCATACCCAGGCATCGTGGGATCAATAATTCTTCTGCTAGCTAAGTCCTCTGATCATTGCAAAAGCAACATTTTAAGTTTATAATAATGGTAGTAAGAGTTTTTCTAATGTTGTTCGTAACTAAAAAATGTTTTCCTTTCTTATAAAAATAATATGTGTTACGGAGAGTCGTATAATTTTTCACTGATTATCCTTTTACAGGGTGGCTTCAATTTTGCCTCTACTGAAGATTTGTCTTGTAAGGTTCGGAACCAAAAATATATTTCCAATTTATTTGTGACACACGATATTAATACGGAATGCTCAGAGGATATCGGAAGCTGCTATTTGAATTGAATTTATTTATCCGCCTTTAGACCAGTTTTAAAATTACCTCAAGAGATTTATGGAGGTGAGACATGAGAACTGATACCTAGTTATTAAATAAACTACTTAACATTTTCTATTTCTTGTATTAATTTCACATTTGTGCTGGTTGTATATTTGTCACATAGTAAATCGAATAAGTTTTTTTCTTTTTTCTCATACTTACAACGCCATAGAAAATAAGTTGTTTTATTTTATTTTTTATGTGAATACCGCATAAAAGTCGCAACTGCTCCCAACCTTCTAAAGCCAATGAGACTATAGCATCTCCGATTGGGGTATGTTGTGAGGCTGAAGATAATAAGAAGGGGAAGGATATGGGGAAGAGGAACGTTGGGAAGTACCTGGCCATTCAGATCTGGTCACCAAACACAGCTTCAAGCCATTTTGAGCAACCTTTCTCAAGGATCCTAACCACTCGACTACAAAGGCCGTCAATCACAATTTTTAGAACTAGGTAAGTACCTAATAAATAAATTTATAAATTATATTTATTCACCACTGTATATTAGTAAAAAATCAACTCATTTCGAACACAAACTTGCCACATCAGGGCTATAAAATAATTTATTTAAAAAAATAGAGATAATATATTTATTTAGTTTGAAATACGAAAGAGAAAGGAGTGATAGCAGAGCTTAGATAAGGTAGCGGTGAAAAAGAGATGACACCTAAAGAAACCATATAAACATAAATACATAACACTCCCCCCATACACAAAAGCCCAGCTTTTTTATGGGGGTACATCTTTATTATGAACATTTAGATATAAAAAATAACACATCAGCACAACATTTTACAATATCGTCAGCGGAAAGGCAAAAGGCCATTTAGGGAAATTTACACCAGAGCATCATAAAGTATTTTTTTGTTTGTTTTACAATAAAATTCATAAATCTTTAGTACCGGGTTAGATTTTGAAAAAAGAATAACAAAAGTCAAACCCTCTCCCAAATGGTTAGTATATTTAAATGGCTGAAGGGCCACAAAAATCAAACTAGAGTCAGATCATTTGATGCAGAAAAAAACGCATATTTAACTCATTTTCTAACAAAGTGTCGCAGCCCTTTTGCCTTACCAGCAACGGTATAATGTATTATCTTTGTTTTGTATTATCTAAACATGTGTTTGAAAAGTAAAGAAATCTTTAAAAAAAAAGTAAACAAATTAATAAATAGGTGAATAAATTAATAAAAAAAAAATAAAAAAATTGCAAAAAAAAACATTGTTCTTATCTTTCGTTCAGAGTTCAGAGCCAAAGAGGTCCCCGGAGGTCCTCAATATAATAAAAAAATAATATTAATTGGCGAATAAATTTTTCTAATAGGCTTTCATTCACAAAATCCTAAGCCAAGCTGTGAATATTTCAAGCTGTGAAACCAGTTTCCTAATTGAATGAATTATGGTTTCCTCTGAAACAGCAGACAATGCGGCTGCGTTATAAACAATCTCCATTCACAAGTTCAAACACCTCGGATGGTCACAGGAATCCCGAACGGTAGCAGTGAAGCCCAGATCTCGTGATAACGGATAACTACAAGATATGGGACCACATGACTACAAGGAACACGATACAATGATACAAAAAGTCAAAAGACTTGTTTGTGGTGGCATTTTTTTTAAGCCCTGGTACTCAAACACTCGGCTTTACAACTGTTTTTTTTTTTTGTGAATACTGCACTAGAGTCCCAATTGCTTCAAACCGTCTAGAGCCAGTGAGACTATGGCATCATCGATTGGGGTATGTTGTGAGGCTGAGGGTAGTGGGGAGGGGAAAAATATGGGGAAGAAGAAGGTTGAGAAGTTCCTAGTTATTTAGATCTGGTCACCAAACACGGCTAAAGCCATTTCAAGCAACATTTCGATTCTGAATGATAGTCTTTCACCAGGGCGGTACTCAGAGTATCTACCGCTCTGGAACGTTTTGCGAATATACTGTATGTTATTTTATATTTTTAAATGCGTTTAGACACATACTAATTAAATCAAATTATTTACGCACACTGGGTTTGAACCCACGACTTCTGTATTGGTAGTCGAGGGTTTTATTTCTCGACCACGCAGGCCGTCAAGCTGATTATTTGAAATGATTTGATTTGATAAGTGAACGTAAACTCTGTTTTTTGCATATATTTCCTGGCCATATTAAAGACGAACTTGGTTAAGTGAATCTGATTCAACAAAAAAAACTCTCGAACGGTGAACTCTGACGTCACACAACGTGTATTTATTTTACGTCTTTAATTTATTAGTCAATGCCTTAGAGTATACAAGAGGTAGCCCAAGCCAAGGCAGTGAAGTCAGTTTTGGACTTGTTTTTGATAATTTTAACATGACTCGGCGCAAATGGGCGTGGCTAAGACTAAGGCTACGGTATTTATACATCCATTCATATCACATATCGACATAATGTTTTTGTGTATTCGTATAGCCACCTTTTCACAGTATTTTTATCAACAAAAATAAAGCATCTAACCTAAAAAAACGTTTAGTTGTGTCAAGTTTAGTGGCAAAATAAAAAATGTGGGCGGAGTCCCGCCGTTAACCAGCGAAAATAGCCAGCTTAAGATCATTACGACAGTATATAGAAGCGGTCCAAGAAATTTGTTGTCTCTTTCTCTCTCATGGTGTACGATGTAAAAACTCGGAAAAAGTGATTTATTACAATTTCGGATGGGTTGGGTAAAACAAATTAGCTATCCCTCCATATATTGTTACTTCAAGGTCAATGCTTCTAATTTAAGGCTTTTTAGCTTGTTTTTTATTTACGAGCTTTTAAATTTCCATCTAACTGTAAAAAAGACAAAACTCCAACTTATTTATAGTTTCTTTGTTTATTTTGTAGATCTCCAAATATTTGCAAGTGATTTGAAATTTGAATTAAATCTAATTTTAAAACGTTATTATTAGGGAAGTATTGAAAGCCGTAATAATAACATCATTAAATTTGATTAATGTAAGTAAAAATGACAAGATTGTATTTTTTCACAAATAAAATAAAGATTTAGGAAAGTGGAAGGTGTTTAATTTCGGGTATAGCTGAGTAGCAAAGCTAGCGAAGTTTATAAAAACAATTTTTAAGACAAAGCTAAATAAAACTTCGTTTACTGTTGTAAGGTGTCAGATTTGCAAATAGGTGAGTTAATGTTGAGCATATTTTTTGTATTTTTAAGAAAATTTTACGTGGTATCTTTGGAATCAGAGAAAGTTGTCGAAACAAACTACATAATACAAGTCTAGTTTATAACCTTTTTTCACAGAGCGCCGATCTATTAATGCTATATACTTATACTTGTGCTAAAAAGCACAAACCATTAATTTGTTAGCACAAGCAAGCAAGTTCGTGAATGCATTATTTTTTTTTTCATAAATGCAAATATTAAAAATATATTTACTTAAAATAATGTCCACTTTGCTTATTATAAAAAATTATAAAAAAATATATAAAAAATAAGCAAGCCCATTTTTAAAATCAAAATTGCTCTAAGAATTTTTGCATGTGGGTAAGCTTAATAAATCAGTAAAAATGTATTACTGATAAGGTTAGTAGGCAAATATTGAATTTCTCGGGCCCGGGATAAAAAGGTGGTACGAATATTTCCAAGCCGGGACAGTAGGTGTTACGCCGGGCTCCAGTGACTCGGGCTCCGGGACAGTAGATTACCCGGGACACCCAACGGGGACCACACACGCCAAGGGGCGCGGCCGCGGGGGGCGCCAACATCGTAAGTTGTGGGGCCACAGGGGGGCGGCCTGTGCGCCGATTGATTCGAATTATTTTCATGTTCGTTCCGTTATAATACGTGTCTGCGCTGTCTCGTTGTTATCTATGTAAAATTAAAGTTTGAATGTTGTAACAATATTTCAAAACTTATATTAACATGCAAATAAATTTAAAATAAACTTTTTTTTAAAGGCCAGCGTATGTGAGTTCGTATTATACTCGCTGACTTTAAGCTTTTTGACTTTGGTTAAGAGTTAACAATGGCAAATATTTTATTATAGTACTGGCTGTTAACTGATTATGAAAAGTCCTAGCATGATTCTATTTCTTTAGGGGAATTATTTAAAAGGAATTAGTTGATCAACCTTATCGTAGGTAGGTAAGTGAAAATGAAACATTAACTAACATAGCGCAGGTTGAATTTAGTGGGGAGGGAAAGGATATGAGGAAGAGAAAGATTGTAAAATACCTAGGCTATTCAGATCTGGTCACTAAACACGGCTCAAGCCATTTCAAGCAAAGTTTCAATATGGTGTTCTTTCATCAAGACGATACATATCCGTGTTATGACATATATCAATTAAATAAAAATTATTTGCGCACGCCGAGGTCAAACCCGCGACCTCTGCGTTCGTAGTCAAGCGTCTTGCCACTCGACCATGCAGGTTGCCAATATAATATAAATAACACACGCGTTTAAAGATGACATCTAATTAAACATTGCTCTAGTGATAAAAAATGATG
Organism: Drusus annulatus; assembly: GCA_022651775.1. Classification (NCBI taxonomy): domain Eukaryota; kingdom Metazoa; phylum Arthropoda; class Insecta; order Trichoptera; family Limnephilidae; genus Drusus; species Drusus annulatus. The sequence continues at coordinate 291,655 of JAGWCC010000737.1, forward strand.
TGAGAAAACAACTTTTTTCAAATTAAAGTTTCAGCTTTAAAAAACTTGTAACTGTATTAATAAAATGTGATCATACTAATTTGATGTTGACATAAATAAGTTGTAACAAAGAGGGGGCTGTTTGATTCCGGTTACGTTTGTCTACTTATTTTTTCTAATCATGTTTAAGCTGTGTTTAATAATATACAATGCATCGGCGCACACTCTTTTTGATGCGTAGGACTAAGCGGATGAAATACTATGGTAGAAATGAAACGGAGGCGGCCTCCGCTGAGTTATACAAAACTGAGTTCAGCACCGAACTGCGGCTCGGGAATTTATACGTAAATATTATGCTAGAGATGAATGGAAACTTTCAAAGCTCAGTTCTTATTAAAGCTCCCTAGGTTAGCTTATCTTGAAAATCTAATAAAATCGAAATTATTTTTACCCTTGCGTTGTTGTAGAGCCACCTTTAAAGATACCGCAACACTCGTATCAGGCAGCGCCCATGATTTTGAAAAATCTATGGAAATACATATACTCATGTACATTTTTTTCTTTTAAAAAGAAAGACACACATTGACGGGTTACGAATAACCTAACAATATTTGAAAAATTCTTACTGCCATCAAAAGAAGCGGAAGATTTTGCTTGTATTGTGATAGAGGACTTAGTTAGCAGAAGAATTAAGCCCACGACGCCGGGGTGGGAATCCGACGCGTTTGTCTACCCAGCTACTAACCGGATGATATATCGACTGTGCTTAGGCGAAAGCGTTATTCAAGAGTTTTAAACTGTCGCAAATCGATGATTAGCGCCATTATGATTTTCTTACCGCTACCACTTCAAATAATCGCCTTTGTTAGCCATCGATTTTCGGCCCGTTTCAGCATTTGATCAAATTATGAGCAGGTATCAAGCATAATAGCACGACCGTTGTGTTATCACTAGGGCCTAAATTTCCTTGCATTCAATTATGGATTAACGCCTTTCACCTAAACAGGCGATAACATCGATTTAATAAAACATTTCTTTAACTCTTTTAATTAAATTACGTTTTCAAGTAAAACAATTGCTATCCACAACTAGAATGCATAAAAATATTTTACTTTAAGTAGTGTATGTACCTACCAATCTGAGAATAACCATACCAGGTTGAAACCAGTCCGATCTAACAATAAACAGTGTAAAAACGTTTGAAATTTGTTATATTTAATCTAAGACAAACTTTCCCGGGTTACGAATAACCTGACAATATTTGAAAAACTCCTACTGCCATCATAAGAAGCGCAAGATGTTGCTTGTGTAATGATGGAGGACTTAGCTAACAGAGGAATTGAACGCACGACGCCCGGGTGGAAATCCGACGCGTTTGTCCACTTAGCTACCGACCGGTCGAAATCTACAAAATGGAATCCCACCACGAATCAACGGCTTCAAAAACAGATATATTAAATATATTTTTGGGCCGTACACGTGCTTTGCAACTTACGGCCTGACGAATTTCATTGTAGAGCGGAAAGATTTGATAAGAAGAGGATTTGGTGAATATAAGTATTTGTATAAAACTATTTTAGTTATTCACACTCAGAATCTAAGTGAATTAAAACATTTATATTTTTACAGAAAGCAATCACTCTGTAGTTTGACATATTTAATGAAAACGAAATAATAACTTTGTATAAGACCACAGATTTAATCATAAATTTTATGACCTAAAAATAAATTATGGTCTTATACAAAGTTCTTTTATTTCATTTTCATTGAAAAAAAATAATATATATATATGTATATATATACTCGTATATACTTGAAGTAACAATATATGGAGAGAGAGATAATTATTTGTACCCAACCTATACAAATTTTGTATAAATCACTTTCTCCGGGTTTTTACGTCGTACACCATGAGAAAGAAAGAGACAACAAAATCTCCAAAATTATCACACCGCTTCAAAGTTTTGTTAGAATTTTCTTCGTGTCCCGCGTCTCCGTTGACTCCGCCCACACGTTTTGATAAGCGAAATAAATGAACAACGGTTTATTAGATTACATGCTACATTTTTGTTTATAACAATACTGTGAAAAAGTGGTTATACGAATAAACAAAAAGATTACGTCGACATGTGCTATGAATGGACGTATAAATACCCTAGCCCTAATCCTAGCCACGCTCAGGTCTAGCCGTGTCCGGCGAACCTCATAAAAACAGACTACAGCAGCGTTCTCTCTTGTATATTATTGCTTTGAGTATTATATATATATGTATTGTATCACATTTGACAGCAAAAGACACTCGAAGTATTTTCACGTATCGAAGTGTTATGTGCCTAAATTAGCCCTTGGGAGAATATTTGTTAAGTTTTTAGTTTAAAAAAATAAATATATTTAGTCGGTTTTTTTAAATAAATCAATTAATAAAAAATATTTAAATAAAATAACACTTTGTTTTAAACAACGAACTTAATATGTTTTAACGCCAATCGGTTTCGCTTAAATCAAGATTCATATAATTACGTGCCCATAAGTTCCTTGACAAAGGTGTTGATGTTGGCGTTAAAACATAATAAATTGGTGGTTTTAAACATAGTATTTTTTTTTTAAATTTATATAATATCAAAGGACAAAGTGATTGTTTCTAATAAAATAAAATGTTAAATATTGAAGGGCTACATCACAACAGATAAACGTAAATATGTCTCATCTTATTGACCAATAAAATTTGATTTGAAACTATTTTAAAATTATTGATATCATAACAGGTAGGTAGGTAGGTACTCACAAAACAGTTTTGCTCTACATTTTAAATACACGCCCACGAATATGGGCAAATAAAAAAACATGGCTTCACGGCAATTAAATTAATATAAGTAGGTAGTTTAATCGAATCACGGTATCCCATTCAGAAATTTCATTGTCATCAAAACGTTTCGAAGCATTCATTCATCTAAATATTCACATCAAAGTTCATGCGAGTCACATACTGTACTAGAACATCGCCTCTGTATGCATGTATGTATCAGATACATCTTTGTTACCGGTAAGTTACAACTGATGTTATCAGAGTCCTAAAAGTAACTAGCAACACGTCACATCCACAGATATAGGCTACACTAGATGCGCCTCCAAAATTATCGGTATTGGTGCCATGGAAATAATAATAATTTTTAAAATTATTATTATTTTTATTATTTATTATTGCGATTATAAGTAAGCAAGCTTTCACTAAGTATTGTAATAGCAGAGAGAATGAAACTGCACGTATATTTCCCTGTTATTCTGTTGCTATAAACAATTTGTCAAAAATATCTGACCGGTTAGCAACCGGGTGGAAAAATACGCCAACCCGACAATCTTCTGCTAGCTAAATCCTCCATCATTGCATAAGCAACATTTTCCGCTTATAATTATAGTAGTCGGTGGTTTTTTTTAAATATTGTCAGGATATTCGTAAAAAACTTGGTAATATTTGCCTTTAAGAACAACACAAAAAAGGTGAACATGACAAAAGACTTGAATGCCGAAACAGCTGTCACTAAAAATTAAATAAAAACTTCGAAAAAGCACAACTCAACAATAATACTATTAAATTTGATAACATTTAATTATAAAAAGTTAAATATAGGTTAGTTCGTATTGGGTCCAAATAACTGAATTCGACTGTAATACCCTTAACACTAGTGTGTTGTATAAAGTGGCGCACACAGAGTTTTTGATCAACAGTAAAAAAATAGCGGATTAATTGATAATAAAGATAAGTACAACAGATGTCACTTATTGTTATTGCATTTGTTCTGTAAAAGCACTGCCTAGACACTAACAAAGATACTGATACAAACGAGCCACTTGAAGATGCACACAGCTCATGGCATACATATTTTGTGTAATCTAGTGAACATAGAATAATCTGTTCTGACGTTGGCGGCTTTTGGGAATATGTACTTACTGCTGTTGACACCTTATAGTAGGACGGTCGGTGGGGAGTTCGCGGCGGTGAGATTACCTGAGCGTCGCGCGTATTTTTATTTTTTGCAATAATTTTATATTATTTAATCCAATATGGGCAGGATAGGTAGTGTATTATGTATATGGAGTGCACGCCTCTGCAGGAATAATATACTCAATGCTCGCGTTTTCCAACCATCTGGAGCAAGTGAGACTATGGCATCTCCAGTTGTAAGGTTAAAGGTAGTGGGAAGGGGATAAATATGAAAAAGAGAAAGGCTGGGAAGTACCTGAGTATTTAGATCTGGTCACCAAATACGGCTAAAGCCATTTCAAGCAACGTTTCGATTCTGAATGGTGGTCTTTCACCAGGGCGATACTTAGTATATCTACCCATCTGCAACGTGCCGCAAATATACTATATATTATTTTACATGAATTAAATGTGTTATGACACATGTTAATTTAATAAAAGTTATTAGCGCACGCCGGGTTTGATTTGCCGGATTCGTAGTCGAGCGTCTTACCACTCGACCACGGAGGCTGTCAAGTTAGGTTAAGGAGTTACCTAGTGTTTTCTAAGCCGACGGTTTTCTAAACAACTGCTGATAGTATCGGTAAAGTAACACGTAACATTCTAAATGTTTAACCTCAGCCGTGACATTTCCACTGAGTTAAATCTCGGATCATCTGCCTGTTGTGACATTCTACGGCTTGGGAAGCACAGAGATTTAATCCCATATCAATACAGGGACTTAAGAATAGACGTAGAGCTGTATCATCAAAAGGAGTTGTCACTGGTGGATAGCGGAACACCCAAACCGTTTTTTTTTGTGATCAGAACGGGTTTTTTTATTAATTTGTAAGTGGAGCGATCTGTGCGGTGGGACAAGGAATATTATTAGTAGTAGAGCTTACTATGGGAAAGCTAGACCGAAGTCTATGTAAAATAACTGTAAGTACTACCTACCTGCGTATTATTGTAGGTGCCTACCTAGAAGTAGGGTGCACAGAGTTTTCGATCGGGGTAGGCAGTAGGGAAAACAGCGGATCAATTGATAAAAGAGATAGGTATAGGTCTCTCAATCAGAGTTGAGGCCAAGACAGTACTCACACCTACTCACACAGATATATAGCTTACGTACAGCGTGTTCCGTTTGAAGTTTCAATTTTTTTAAAGCAATTACTGATTATTTAACACTTCAGAGATCGAAGCCAAGGCGTGTTGAAGTCAGTTATATAAAAGTTTTTTTAACATTTTTCTTTGTTTAATTTTATTGTTATAAAAATACTGAATCTTCTTAAAATGCAGTTCTCAATAAAACAATGAATTTAACGAAGTATTAAAAAAATGAAAGTAAGGTATCCAGTAATTCGTAGTATTCCCGATTCGGGACATTCTTGAGCACGAGCATGGATGCTAATTACTGTTTCTTCAAAACAGATTCTTATAATATTTTCAACAGCACCCGGTCGAACTGCATGAATAAGACACGCTGGAAGTACACTTTCAATATACTAGAAGAATCATCGTAAACACTTGCTGTCCCTTTTCCACTAGTGACAATAAGTAGGCGTAATAAAGAAAAAAGGCTGTTTCTTTATGACACATCGCAAATACATCGCCACTGGAGCGTTTACCGATACACAATACACCCAAGATTTAGATGTATTGTTTGTTTCAACTCTGGTTGAGTTACCTTTTCCAACAAATGACGGTGATTGCTATTGGATTTTTTCTGTAAAAGCACTGCCCTTGACACTAACAATTATACAAACACAAACGATTTAGTTGAACGCGCAACAGCTCACAGCAAACATATTTTGGGTAGTCTAGTGAACATAGAAATATCTACTCTGACGTTGACGGCGTTTGAGTGTAAGTAGTTACAGGTTATAGTAGGAAGGTTGCTAGGGCATTCGCGTACTTTCGAATGTGTAGATTTATTTTTTGCAATATTATCATATTTTTTAATCCAATATTATACATATTTGTATGCGATTACGGCAGGGAAGGCAGTGGTTATGTACCTTTATGGAGTACACGCCTCTGCTACCTAGATGCTTAATTTAATTTGGTATTTTTAGGTAACTACAGCGGCAAGGAAGAGGTAGTAGTCAAAATAAAGATTCTACAAAATAAAGATAAATGTCTACAATATATTAAAAATATACTAAAATCAATTAATAAAAAACACAAAAAAAACATTTACTCAGAATACAGCTTCTGTTACTTAAGTTGAGGTATTCCACATGTGAAATCGTCAATTTTATTCTAGGCCCGTTTGAGCTTTTAAGGTTAGAAAGAATCTGGCTATTCAGATCTGGTCACCAAACACGGCTAAAGCCATTTCAAGCAACGTTTCGATTCTGAATGGTGGTCTTTCACCGGGGCAATACTTAGGTATATACCACTCTGAAACGTGTCGCAAATAAGCAATATGCAAAAATATCAATTAATTGTGTTAAAACAGATATTATTTAATTTTAATAAAATTTATTTGCGCACGACGGGTTTGAACCCGCGATCTCTGGATAATTAGCTGAGCGTTATACCACTCAACTACAGAGGCCGTTATCTATTTTAGCAGACATTATTCTCCATTTGAAATGGAACAAATATTTTTTATAGGCAAGTCTAGTAAAAACCCGTGATTTTTCACGGGAGAGAACTAGTTGCAAGTAATAACGAACGTTTGTGTAACGCGTTAACACGATTTAGAATGGCCCGCTTCGATCGCGCGTGGGTGGCGCTGGAAACATATATGGAAATCATTAATTAATGCATCCATTGATCAAATCATCAAAAACAATTGCCCAGTACGTAATGCTATTCATTTTTTCCATCCGGCCAATATTGCGGTGTTCATCGTTTGGGCGGCAGAATTGATTACGTACGAGTTGTTTTGTGTGTAACGAAAAAAAATCGACATTTGTTGGGCAGTCTAGTCGGTTAAATTAATTGGATCGAAATTAATTATTTGGATGTGATTGAGAACTTTTCTAGAAGGTTGTTTTAAAAAAAGGTTTTTGTAGACTGATCAATTTTTTTACACAAGATTTCCCTCCCCACCGGCATAACCATCGACAACTTAGTCCTGCAAGCCGGGAAATAAAACAGAAAGAAATGTCGACAAAACAACCACAAGGAACATAAAAATGAATGCTCTCCATCACAGAGGTTTTGGACCATCCACGTATCAATGTCTGAAGAAATATGTAGAAATAAAAAAATTAAAATCTAAAGAAATGTGTAGGAATCTATACATTCCTTCTGACCCCTTGATAATATCTTCCGAGCATACCCAAGAGAAAGTTGACAGGATAGAGCCACGGGTAGTAACCAATAATAATAATATTTGGATGATTTGTATAGCACCGTTTTTGTGAAAAATGGGGCGCTGTACAGATTTTATTTTCTATTATTAGATATTAATTCCCAGTTTAAATAAGAAAATATACAGGAACATACCTTCCTGGCAGGTTCCATCAGATAGACACACTTATTAACATAAAATTACAAGTATGATTTTTATTTTTTATTTCTTTTTTCCAATTTAGGGCATGGGGGCGAAATTAAAAAACAGACTTTCTGAATTTTTCGTACAGTACAGGATTTGGTAAAAAAATCGTATATCTAAAAGTGATTCGTCGAGAGACAGATTATGTTAAGATTATTTTAATGAATTTAAGGAAATGAGAGTCTGAAAAGGCAAGTTTTCAGTTTGGACCGAAATTTTGTTGGGCTCGTTATACACCTTAGTTCCAGAGGGAGTTTATTCCAAGCCTTCGGCCCCGATACTCCTGCAGCGCGATCTCCAAACTTAGTATTGGGATTGCGTTTGGGTTCTATCAGCCTTACGATAATCGATGACTAAACAGACTATGAATATGAATAGTAACCAAAATCAGAAAGGAGATGGAATGTTGAGGATATCTAAGTACCTACCCGGCAGTAGACGGTAGATCTACACAGTTATTATATCGTAAGCCAAATTCACCAAACCATCAAAAAATTTAATTCAGTAAGAGCTTGTGTTCATTTTATTTTTATTTCTTCGCATATTTTATTTTATTATGCATCTCAATGAGAAGTCTAGCCCACGTGGTCGAGAAGTAAAGAACAGCATTTATCACTACTCGGTCGCAGTTCCTTGCCGATAAGGAGATGACTTGACACATACAAATTAAAAAATGATCCCGTAAAAAACGTAATAAATTCAGATGGATTATTCTCATTAAGGAGCGGAAATCTCAAAATTCACCTCGCTCGAATGAAAAGGACGTAACAACATCGGCAAAAACGTCCAATGCCAACCTTTGTTTTTAAACACAATAGAGATCATTTTGCTTTGAATGGATCTATGAATTTAGTTCAGTTTGTGAATGAAATATGTGTAATAGTTTTAATTTAGGCGATCACCTTAACAGTATTCCCATCGATCTCCCGCAGAGCAGATCATCAATTACAGAACCACATTCAAAAGCGCTCTAAGCGACCCGTTAGAGTCTAGAGTTTATTCTGGGTGCTTGGGCGTTGAGATGAGGTGTTCGTGCGGTGATGTATTTTTGGTTTTTGAGCGCAATATTAGGGGGGTATAATAATCTAGCGTTAAGCAGCTGACATAACCTAATTGATGGTCCAAGCTGATCTGGAGATAAAACTGAGATGTTAATCTGTGATCTGGTAACAAATGGTTTGGCGTTGAAACATGAAACGTAACTCGAGACCGCTCCTGCTAGAACGTCGGAAGATCGGAATTTAGCTGCAAGGAAGTGGTATGAGGATTTTAAACAGAGCCTTGCAACGTAAAGTATAATAATAATAATACTAAGCCAATTTAAAAAGCGCCATTTTTTGTGAAATATTACCCCGAGGTCGTTTAAAAAAGCTTAAAAACAATGGCTAAATTTATCGAAACACCGATTTTTTTTTTTTTACTTGAATATCGCACAAGAGTCTCAACTGTTCCCAACCGTCTAGAGCCAGTGAGGCTTCCCCAATAGGGGTATGTTGTGAGGCTTAAGGTAGTAGGGAGAAGAAGGAGATGAGAAAGAGGAAGGTTGGGAATTATCTGGCTATTCAGATCTGGTCACCAAACACGGCTAAAGCCATTTCAAGCAACGTTTTAATTCTGAATGGTGGTCTTTCACCAGGGCGATACTTAGAGAATACTGGAACGTGCCGCAAATATACTATATATTATTTAACATGAATTAAATGTGTTGTGACATACATATATATCGTATATTCATTAAATAAAATTTATTTGCGCACGGCGGGCTTGAACCCGTGACCTCTGGATTCGCAGTCGAGCGTCTTGCCACTCGACTACGGAAGCCGTCAAACTGAGGCTAGAATTAACTTTAATTTTTTCATATTTACATATGTATTTATTTTATTTTATATGTTTATTTTAATTTAAGTACATATAACAGGCATGATGCCCAAAACATATATACATGAGTGGTTATTTAATCGGAATATTTAACAACAGTAGGTAATCAACTAAAAGTTAATGAAAAATGCAAAAGTAAATGAATAACAAACAAAATCAAAATTATAATATTATACGAGGTAGAACATAAATAAATAAACGATTGGCACCTGTACTGAAGAGATGCCTATTAGCCGTTTGGTACTTGGTACTTCATATAACCAGTCTATAACTAAAGGACATCATTACAATAGCAGCTTGATATGACTGACAGAATTTTTTAAAAAATTGATTTATCGTGTCATTTATATGTTGCGGGCTGTGAAAAAGTTTCGGACTTTTTTGTATTTTTTTTTTTAATAGTGAATGCCGCACAAGAGTCTCAACTGCTCCCAACCGTCTAGAGCCAGTGGGACTATGGCATCCCCAATTGGGGTATGTTGTGAGGCTTAAGGTAGTGGGGAGGGGAAGGAGATGGAGAAAAGGAAGGTTGAGAATTACCTGGATACTCAGATCTGGTCGCAAACTGCTTTGTAGTCATTTCAACCAAGCATCTTTTCGATTCTGAATGGTGGTCTTTCACCAGGGCGATACTATAGTATCTACCACTCTGATTAGCAGTAGATCGAGAATTCGCCAACTAGTGCATAAAATTCTATCACACTTATACATAAAGAACAGAATTGACTTAATTGAAACAGCTAGGCCAACCCGTTAGCATCTGAACTCACCAGTATAATAATATCTTTTCATGCAATAATCCGCGATCTTCAATCCTCAATCTACTGCTAAGCAGCCCGCGACAAATGTACATAACTAATTTGTACATTTTTTTTCGTAAGAAGCAATCACATGGTGGTTGGACATTATATTAAATAAAATAATACTTTGTTTTAAAACCACAGAATTTATTATGATGAAGGCCAACCGGTTTCGCTTGGATCAAGCATCGTCAGGGCACATATAATAATAAGTTATTATATGTGGTTTTAAAACAAAGTATTCTTTTATTTAAAATAATATCTAAATAATAGGTAATTTTATTATTTCTAGTCTTGAAACTCTATTTTAATGATTTTAATAATACCAAAAATTTAGCTTTATTCCACTATTTTTACTATTCGACTGGTCTGAAGTCTAAAGTGCCCATCATAAGGTGAAACCGGTCAGGTCTTAAATAAAAAATAGTGGAATATAGTTAAAAATTTGGCACTATTAAAATCACTAAGGTTATTTTAGCTATAGATTTAGGTATTTAAATAGTTTAATTATAAATTGAGCCATAGTTTTTAAGTCTTGTAAAGCGCCCTTGAGGTGATATTTCACATAAACGACGCTACATAAATTAGCCAAGTATTATTATTATTATACAGGTGAGTATGAATGCTAACGGATTAGTCTAGCTTTACAAATTAGGGCAATTATGTTATTTATGGATATGATTTTCTGAATAGATGAGCTTAGTTCTAAGCTCTGTCGAGTCTTTCATCATTCTCAGATCACGTGGCAGTCTATTCCAGGCTTTAGGACCTGACACTCCTGCAGCACGCTCTCCGAACTTAGTGTCTGGTGTGCGCTTTGTTTTCTTCAACCTTACGATAGCCGAGGACGTTGCCCATTCAAGAGTTAACTGTCGCGAATTGGAATCTTCAGGAATACACAGTTCCGATAAGTAAGCCATTCCATTCCGTTAATTGACTTAAATACCATCCAGCAAAGCTTTCCAGGACATATAAGCCAGGGAAGATATTTGAGGTGCTCTAAAAGATGGAAATATTTAGATACGCCGGTGATAAGTCTTACCGCAACGTTGAAAATTAATTGTAAATTTGATAATTTGGAATACTTGAATATTTCACGTTGTAGTAATCTAGACGTGAAACGACGAACGAGTTCACTAGTAATTTAGTTGCATCTGTTGGCAGGTTTACCTGCACTAATTCACTCACCTTCTTTGTTGCAACTTATCCGGTTCAACATTCCTTGCCGTGGACTCAGAAACAATAAATTGCTATTCCTCAATCATCACAATACTAATTATGGGTATAATTCTCCAATGTCCAGAATGTCAAGACTTGTTAACTCAAGCCATGGTCTTGACATTTTTGGTAGCAGTCTAAATGATTTTTGTCATTCTTTACGACTCTACCAAAACTTTGACCAGACCATGGCTTAAATGCTCTCTCTTTATTTATTATATATTATATATGTTTATTTTGTCTAATTTTTGTCATCGCTTCATTTATTATAATGTATATGCTATTCCTTCTCTGTTGCTCTTTTTTTCCATTTCGTGTTTTATATGTCTTTTTTGTAATTGGACTTTAGTCCGTTAATTTATAAATAAATAAACAAATAATTTATCTTAATTACACACGTAGGTACACTATACCTCACTAGTAAATATACGAATGCAGTATTTTTATAGTAGTGTACTAATTTTGAAAGGATGGCATTCCCAATTTGGGAAACGTTGTGAGGCTAAAATGAGTGAAAAAAGGAAAAAGATTTGTAAGCGTAAGTTTGAGTAGAGCTTTGCTATTCAGATCTCGTCACTAAATACGGATTAAGCCATTTCAAGCAAGGTTTAGATATTAAATGGTGGTCTTTCACCAGGACGATACTGAAAGTATCTACCACTCTAGAACTTGAGGCAAATATATAATATGTACTATTTACATTGATTAAATGTGAAATGACACATTTAAATAAAATAAATATAGCTTGAATCTGAACCTTGAACCCCTGGATTCGCAAACAAGGATCTTATTCGCTCAACTGCAGAGTAGGCAGGTGTATTCACCATTCATTAATACAATATAAAATAAAATATAAGAACGGTAAGAAAAAAAAAAAAAACATTTAAGTTATAACCTTAGGTTATTACAAAGGAACAAAGAAAAAGAGACAGATACTATGAAATGAAAAGACAAAAAATCTGTGGCACCAGGAAGTGATTGATTTATACGAAAATATGTTGCTTAGATTATTAGGTTGAACGACTAGATCGGAATAACAAGGCAATTTCCAACCTTCCTCTTACCGATAACCTACTCCTCCTCGCTTTGGTTAGCACTCCCTGATTGGTGGTTGCCATTGGTCCACTGGCTTTAGGCAGCTAAGAATTTGAGGGATATCACAAAAATCTGACTGTAAAAAGGATCTGAGTCAAGCTTTGAGTGGTAAGACCCTCGACTACGAATCCAAAGGTCGCGGGTTCAAACCCGGCGTGCGCAAATAAATTTTATTTGATCAACATGTGTCAGAACACATTTGATTGATACAAAATAATATTTAGTATATTTGCGGTACGTTCCAGAGTGATAGATACTCCAACTATCGCCCTAGTGAAAGACCACCATTCAGAATCGAAACTTTACTTGAAATGGCTTTAGCCATGTGTTTGGTGAGCAGATCTAAATAGTCAAGCATTTTCTAAACTTCCTCTTTCCCATATCTTTCCATTCCCTACTACCTTCAACCTCTCTATATTTCCCCGATTGGGAATGTCATAGACCAACTGTTTTAGACGGTTGGGAGCAGCTGGGATTCTTGTGCGGCATTAACTTTAAAAAATAAAAATTAAAAAAACGTTATTTTAGAATGTTTTTGATGTAATGTTGTAAATAATTTACTTTTTGATTATAAAATGAACGTGACACTTGTTATGTTGGATTAAATGCGTGTCTAATTCAGTTAACTTCTCCCACTAGCCTCATCACCTGGTGGGTGAGTTGTGTGAGGCGGGTGAGGCGGGGGCACCCGGCGGTGCCTGCAGCGGAAACGGAGATGAGGTAGCTGGATCGTGGCTGGGTAGGGCCATAGCAGATTACACAGAGGAAGTGGACCTCCGCACTATACTGATATACCACCTATACCTATGTAGATGCGAGTACATGCAGTAATGGTGTCCTCAACGCTCTCTCCACGCTCTGTTGTCCCGGGACGTAGGGTTTTGAAACCAGCCAAAACCGGAACTGATTAACTTGTTATTTTGAAAACCTCACAATGGACAAAATAAAAAATTCTGAATAAAGTTTTTTAAATTTGGCTGATCCGATATAAAAGCATTCTCCAACAAAAACAGTTAGTATTGCAGTTGGTGAATCAGTTTGCCTAATTTAACTATATATTTATTTGTTTTATTTATTTATAAACTAACGGACTATTGTCCAATTACAAACAAAATACGTAACACAAAATGGGAAAAATAGCAACAGAGAAAAAACAGCACACATATAATATTTAGTGAAGCAATTACAAAAAAGGACAAAATATACACAAGAAAGAACATTCAAATCAAATCCAAGGTCAAGTCAAAGTTTTGGTAGAGTTGTAAAGAATGACAAAAATCATTTAGACTGGGACCAAAAATGTCAAGACCATGTCTTGAGTTAACAAGTCTCGACATTCTGGACAGTGGAGAATGGTACTCATAATTAGAAGAGTGATGATTGAGGAACAGGAATTCATTGTTTATGAGTCTACGGCGAGGAATGTTGAACCGGATGAGTTGCAACAAAGAAGGTGAGTCAATTTTACAGTTAATAATTTTGAAAATGCAAATTAAATCGAAGTCTTTTCTACGCTTTTCTAATTAAAAAAATTTCAATGATTGTGTAATTTCATCATATAAATAATCGTGAATAATTTATAGTGAATAAATACTATACAAGAGTTCCAACTGCTCCCAACCGTCTAGAGCCAGTGAGACTATGGCATCTCCAATCGGGGTATGTTGTGAGGTTAAAGGGAGTGGGGAGGGGAAGAGGAAGAGGAAGGTTGACAAGTACCTCGCTATTCAGATCTGGTCACCAAACACGGCTGAAGCCATTTCAAGCAACGCTTCAATTCTGAATGGTGTTCTTTCACCAGGGCGAAACTTAGAGTATCTACCACTCTGGAAGGTGGAAGATTGTTCACGAGGAACGTATGAGAATTACGGATGGTCGGCACCAGATGTAAGATAATTATCTGGCGAGATCAATAGCTCACTGCGGCCTCCATGGTCGAGTGGTAAGACGCTCGACCACGAATCCAATGGTCGCGGGTTCAAACTCGGCGTGCACCAATAACTTTTATTTAATTAATATGTGTCATAACACATTTAATTCATATGAAAATAATAAAAAGTATATTTGCCGCACGTTCCAGAGTGGTAGATACTCTAAGTTTCGCCCTGGTGAAAGACCACCATTCAGAATCGAAACGTTGCTTGAAATGGCTTTAGCCGTGTTTGGTGACCAGATCTGAATAGCCAGGTACTTCCCAGCCTTCTTCTTTCCAATCTCCTTCCCCTCCCCACTACCTTCAGCCTCACAACACACCCTATTTGGGGATGCTATAGTCTCACTGGCTCTAGACGGTTGGGAGCAGTTGAGACTCTTGTACGGTATTCATATAAAAAAATAAAATTTAAAAAAACTGCGGAGTTGTTGTTGTGGGGTTGGGAATCTTGTGCGATTTTCACACATGAGAAAGGTGTGCTAAGGGAACACATCGTCGGGCAATCAAATATTTGAACCATCAAAACTTGTGATCGGTTAAAACCGGTAAAGATCGGTTAGTTGGAAGCCCTAGCTGGCGAGCAGGTACTGGGTGTACTGTATGGTAATGCTGGGGAAGTCGCGCTTCGTGAACATGGAATTTGTTAGCAGGTATGTCACTGGATCAGTCGTTTGCATAAATTAACGTCACCCGCCGCCATTACGGGCTGTTGTGACGTTAACATTTGATAATGACTGCGTTTTTTGCATTTTGACAAGACGGCAGATTGAAATGAGAGTTGCCCACTTAATTCGCGTTTGAGATGCAGGCGAAATGTCATATTAAAGCAATTGCTCTATTGAAAAAACACAGCGTTGTAAAAATGTTTTTATTTTACTTTAGTAAGGAGGCCCTGAAAAACAATACTTGAAATAATTCGACCGGTTAGTAGCTGAGTGGACAAACGCATCGGATTCCCATCCGGACGTCGAGGATTCAATTCCTCTGCTAGCTAAGTCCTCCACCATTGCACAAGCAACATCTTTCGCTTATTATGATAGCAGTAGGAGTTTTTCAAATAATGTTAGGTTATTCGTAACCAGAGATAGTTTGTCTTAAAAAAAAAATGTTTATAAAAATTCTACGTGCAGTTGGAGGATCAGGTCAGATCCGATGATTACGCGATAGCTTCGTAGTTAGAGTAGTCGCCCGGTTAGCGAAAGATCTTGGAGTTCATTTCAATTGTGAAAATAACCCTTTTCTCGTATAATTTTCCAATGGTTAAAATTGGTAATTAACATGATGTAGGAATGAGATCTCTGAAACGTATGTGTGGTTAAACCAAAAATTGGCCAATATCATTTCTTGTGAGTGCAAAACTGTATCTTTCTCCAAACTAATCTAGAAATAACTGAAGCAATTGTGTTTATCTGCTGCCAGGTAAGGATGCATAATATAAACACATATGAATATGTCAAAGATTAATTATATGTAGTTAATAATAATATAAAGCCTAAGATTCTACAACGCCCTTGAGGAAAACGGCGCTACGCAAATTATCCAAATAATATCGAAATATAATAATATCTAATAATATATGACCACGTTAAAAATTGGAAGATCTGGAAAGAATGCAAGGCTGATGTAAGCGTAATGAATAAAATTAAGAAAGGGACGCTTTTATGGTTTGGGCATGTAGAGGATAATAATAATAATAATAATTGGACGATTTGTATAGCGCCGTTTTTGTGAAAAATCACCTCGCTGTACAGATCTTATTTTCTATCATTACAAATTAATTCCTAGTTTAAATAAGAAAATATACAGGAACGTACTTACCTGGCAGGTCCCATCAGATAGACACAATTATTAACTTAAAATTATGCTTATTATTTGATTTTTTTTTTTTTAGGAAATGAAGGAAAAAAGAATTGTGAGAAGAATATATGATGCGAAAGTTAATGATAGAACATGTCGGGGAAGCCCGAAAAAATGCGATAACTAAATCAAACACTTGAGTCTGGCCACGCCAAGAGTCAGAATAACGGAATATGTAGTACCTATGTTTGAAACGATGTGTGAATGTGAATAAATTGATGATTGTGTGTCAAGACAAAGTTTTTTTTACATAAATTAATAAAAAAAACCATTTTTTGACGGTCTCCACGGTCGAGTGGTAAGACAATCGACTACGAATCCAAAGGTCGCGGGTTCAAACCCGGCGTACGTAAATAACTTTCATTTTATTATTATGTGTCATAACACATTTAATTCATATAAAATAATATAAAGTATATTTGTGGAACGTTCCAAAGTGGTAGATACTCTGAGTATCGCCCGGGTGAAAGACCACCATTCACAATCGAAACATTGCTTGATTGAAATGGCTTCAGCCGTTTGTGATCAGATCTGAATAGCCAGGTACTTCCCAACCTTCATTTTCCCCGTATCCTTTCCCTCCCCACTACCTTTAGCCTCACAAAATACCCTCATTGGGGATGCCATAGTCCCACTGGCTATAGACGGTTGAGAGTAGTTGGGATTCTTGTGCGGAATTCACTAGAAAAATAATGTTATGAATATAAAAAAATGCATTTTTATAGCAGTTTTGTGATATTTCACTTCAAGTGCGCTCAACTAAGATAACATATTTCTTACCCCATTTGGGAGGTCATGTTTTGATGTACCATAGTTCTCCTTATATGGACGAAGTTAGTTAACATGGACACTGAATGGGCATTAATATAATTTTCGATAGTTATATTATGTTATCAAGACGTCATAAATTACTATGAGTACTCTGACCGAACGAATAACACTAGAGCCATCACGAGTGACCTCCAAACTTCAGGAATTACCGCTTTTATGGTGGCAAAAAACCTAATGAATTTTCTGTTATTTTATTTTTCTTTTCGGTGACCTTCGCGTTTTTGCCACCGGTTACTTCTATTTAAATGCTGTGATTTTAGTTTGTGTGTTTTTTTTTTTTAGTCAAGTACATAAATATATAAAACAAAAAAAATCAAAATGACGAATGTATTTCAAAAAATCTAAAGTTTTTATTATTTACCTATTTTTCATATGAAATGATTTTAACAATTTTTTTGTCCAAATAAAAAAATAATAAAGGATAAATGCATGATAATTTGGTGCTAATTTTTAAATTAGTCAATTATAAATGTAGTGTTACAGCTACGAACAATATATATATATATATTTTATAGTGAATATTGCAGAAGCTTCCTAAATGCTCCCAACCGTCTGGCGCCAGTGAGACTATGGCATTCCCAATTGGGGTATGTTGTGAGGCTGAAAGTAGTGGGGAGGCGAAGGAGATGAAGAATAGGAAGGTTGGAAAGTACTGGTCAAGAACTAAGATCTGGTCGCCAAACAAGGCTAAAGCCATTTCAAGCAACGTTTCAATTCTGAATGGTGGTCTTTCACCAGGGCGATACTTAGAGTATCTACCACTCTGGAACGTGCCGCAAATATACCATATATTATTTTATATCAATTAGATGTGTTATGACACACATTCGTCCGAACCCGCGACCTCTGGATTCGTAGTCGAGCGTATTACCACTTGACCATGGAGGCCGTCAAAATCCCGCTAACCTCAAGAAAATCCTTCAAATATTTTACGTAGCATTTGATTTTATGAATGTATCAACTGCTTCTAACTATCTGGAGTCGATGGGATAGGGAATGACATGAAGTTAAGTAAAAAAAAAATGGCATCCCCAGTTGGGGTATGTTGTGCAGGCTAAAGGGATGGGAAATAGATGGAGAAGAGGAGGGTTTTGAAGTACCTGGCTATTCGGTTCTAGTTACCAAACACTGCTAAAGCCATTTTAAGTAACGTTTCGATTCTGAATGTTGATCTATACTGAAAGTAAGTACCCCTCTGGAACGTGATGCAAATGGACAGTTTATTATCTTACATCAACTGTACGGAGAATTCGCTCTGAGCATTACCATTTTATTGTAACGGTCAAGTTAAATGAAACATCAATGTAGGCAGCCTTTCCCATATCCACTTCATCCGCGGTGGCAACATCCTACATCCGGTGAACGGATGACTTCCGACCTCTCCCATTAAACTGTATTTAATTTACGATTCATTAATTTATTCAGATCGGATTATTTTCCCAACATGGCTGGACCTACGAATTAATTAAGATGGCTCCGACCGGAAAGCGTCGAGTTGGTGGGTAGGTACCGCGGTCGCATCCGGAAACCTGCGTCATTTCCGGAACTGATCTAAATAAATCAATTTGCAATTTTGAATTATTATCACCCGATTGGGTTATTCTTGCATCACGTGAAGTTTAATAGTATGAGGATTTGTGATTTAATGGAAATGAAATAATAATTTTGTATAAGACAACAGGTTTATTTTTCATTTTTATGACCGACCGGTTCCGCTTAGCCTAAGTATCATCAGGGTATAAAATTAAATTGTAGTAACCGAATTTATGGGGCACTTGCAGATAAATGGCTTGTTACTGTACAATTAATTTTAATCCATAAAAAGACGGTGGTCTTTTACTTAATTTTTTCTTTATTATTTCATTTTCATTAAATCTGTCAAACCACAAAGTGATTGTTTTCTAAGAAAACATTTATTTGTGATTTGTTTTAATTTTTAATGTTCTAACTGTTTATATTATATTTGGATAATTTGTATAACGCCGTTTTTTTGTGAAAAATCACCTCAAGGGCTCTGTACAAATCTTAATTTCTACTTAATATTAATTCCTAGTTTATATAAATATACAGCAACATTTTTACCTGGCAGGTGACTTCTGGCAGGATACAATCACCATATCATGATAATAGTTTTTCACAAAAACGGCGCTATAAAAAATATTAAAATATAATTATTTAAAAGTCTTACACCTTAAATAAAATAACGTATCTAAACAATTAAAAACTATTTGAAAAACTTATTACGCACAAAGAATAAGATGAAACATGGAAACATGTACCACTTTGATAAAATATTTATAAATGTATATATATATATGTATATACATATATAAATATATATACATATATATTTACATGTAACATTATATATATATATATATATAATGTTACATGTTTATAAAGTAAGTAGTTAAGCATATAAAACAATGAAAATAATCAACAAAATTATAAACCAAAAGCTCTGGACAACATTCAAAATACAAAAGTAGAACGTATCTACATCAAATCCTCAATTATCCAAAACTGCAAAGAAAATAGCATTAAACTGTGAAACCAATATGAGATAATAAACCGATATACCAAAAATTAATGCTAAGTTAATGCAAAATTGCGCATTCGAGTCCTCGAATACGCGACGAACTACTGTTTGCTGTGAAGGCTTTCAACAAAAGGAACAACGACAACAAATTGAATCGCAAACATCTCGGATTCGCGGATTCCTCTCCTATTTATGTATGCGAACATCTGTCACCGCAAAACAAAAATCTTCATGCAGCTGCTAGACATGCAGCTAAAGACCTTCATTTCAAATATGTGTGGGTCAGAAATGGGCGCATATATGTAAGAAAGAATGATACATCGGCACCGGTTTTCGTAAAAAGCAAGGACACACTGTTTATGCTAAAAGATAAGTCTTCCCCTAAATAGTTAGTTTTGACTGGCTCACGATTAATTCAATCTTCTCAAACATGGCTCTCTCACTATACTACCAAAATGTCAGAGGTTTAAAAAGTAATTTGAACCATTTGTATTGCGAAGTCTTAAGCTGTTGATTAACTAAAATAAAATTGATAAAAATTGATTAACTTAAAAAATATAATACAGTGAAAAATAAAAATAATTTTGTGTCATTTGCCTGCAACACTGTTTTTGATGATTATGTTTTATTTGTTTGGCCGCCATGTCATTATTGTTGTATGCATCAGGTGTCAATTACCTAGGCACAATGTTACGCGTAGTGCAGCGTTTGTGTATTATACTGTTAATTACAATATTATAATGTATGCTGTGAACATATTAATTTTGAAATATTTACAGTCATCTCTCTATTTGATAATACTTTTAACATGTTTATGTAAATATTTTGTTTATGTTCCTAATAAAATAAAATAAAATAAAATAAAACAATTAATGTTTATTAAAAAATATAAAATTTCAAATGTAATTAATAAAATGATATTAGGGGTAATTATTTGTATAAAATATAGTCGTAAAATTATGTACCGCGCTCTTAACTAACTATGCTATAACTGTATGGGAAGGTGCTTTCGATATATTATGAACATCTAATTCTTTTTATTATGATAAACAAAAAAGTCCCACCAGAAAAGCCAGATAGGCTACATTTAAAAAAGTTTGGATGAAAACACATTTTGAAGATCACCAGTATAAATGTGTAAAAAAATGAAACTCAACAAATAATGAATCAATAAAAAGCAATGTACCCAATTTATACGCAGGTACTTACTTTTGTTAAAAAACGAATTCCAATATTTTTTCAATTATCTTGCTCATTTCCATTGTATCGACAGTAATCCAAATGGTATTGTAGTTAGTTATAAGACAATGAAAAGACCAGTCGCCAAATACACTGAAACACGCAAAAAATCTACACATACGATTGAAAATAACAAAATTATAATCGAAGCGTTCGAGACAACCGGGAAAACATGTGCAGTACGTTTTTTTTTTTTTTTTCTTATGTTTTTCTTTGAGAATCATCTGTTATATCACTATTCAATAATAGATTCACAATAACGTCAAAATCTAATACGTACGGATGGAGAAAAATGCGCTCATGTCAAAAACAAAAATCTTGTAATTTCTCAACTCATTTGTTGATATTTCCTTATATTCCAATTTCTTCGAATTTTATTTAAGAATCATCTGTAATATAACTATTCTGTAACAATTTCACAATAACGTACAATTCCGACAAGGGACGGAGAAAAATGCGCCCATGTCTGAGGAAAAAAGAGTTCATTTTAACCACTCATTTGATGAAATTTCTTAATATTCAAATTTCTTTTGTTTTTATTTGGGAATCATCTGTCACATCATTATTCAATAACAGATTCACAATAACGTTTAAATCTAATATGTGAGGATGGAGAAAAATGGGCTTATGTCAGGAACAAATATCTTGTAATTTCTCAACTCATTTGTTCAAATTTCCTTATATTCCAACTTCTTTGGCTTTTATTTAAGAATCATCTGTAACATGACTATCCAATAACAGATTCACAATAACGTTCAAATCTAATACGTAGGGATAAAGCAAAATGCGCTCATGTCAGTAACAAAAATCTTGTAATTTCTCAACTTAATTGTTGAAATTCCCTTATATTCCAATTTCTCTGGATTTTATTTGATAATCATCTGTAACATGACTATTCAATAACAAATTCACAATAATGTACAAATTCGACAAGAAGGGACGGAGAAAAATGCGCCCATGTCTGAAGAAAAAAGGGTGCATTTTAACCACTCAATTGATGAAATTTCTTAATATTCAAATTTCTTATGTTTTTATTTGAGAATCATCTGTGACATCACTATTCAATAACAAACTCGCAATAACGTACAAATCCAACAAGAAGGGCCGGAGAAAAATGCGCCCGTGTCTGAAGAAAAAAGGGTGCATTTTTACCACTCAATTGATGAAATTTCTTAATATTCAAATTTATTCTGTTTTTCTTTGAGAATCATCTGTAACATCTCTATTCAATAACAGATTCACAATAACGTTCACATGCGTCTCGTATGGACGATTTTACCTATGTAAGATATTTTTTAAAAATAAATTTTCATAATGAACTAAAATTTTCAAATCGACGTTTTGTGTTTATAGATAATATTAGCTGTCAAAATGCATTTCTTTCGACGTTTCATTATTTTCTCAAAAAGTAATGCTACCGGTCGATCTACAAGTTAAGTTAGAAAGATAAAGGCATGACGAGAGCCAGAAACAGTGGAGCGAAGGGAAAAAAACTTGAAACCGATCGTGTTAGAACATCTCAAGCCCGTTCTTTTCAGAAAGACGAGCAAAGGGTTATTTGTTTTTTTTTTTCAAATCTGATTCGCAGTGGAAAACTAAGAGCTTAGAATTCGAATGGCATATTTTCAGTAATCATTGGGATGCGTGACAAAAATATATCTTCTTTTCTAAATTTTATATTTAAAATTGTAGACTCGATAATATTTTTAATTATCTTTTTCAATGAAAACCTGTTCCGTTTCAAAGTCTTTTTGGATTTATATTGGGGAAGAATCATAGGCAAGCCAATTTGGTAATTATGGCATTAAGTATGCCGGGTATTGGGTTTGCTAGTCTTACATAAATGTTGCATGAACGAACTAGGATTAATATTTTGCTCTGCCTAGGTTTTTTGTAATTTTATTTATTAAACTATTTTAGGCGAGTTGTACGTACCTATAAATTTAAATTCTACCCTGCATAGTGTTAATTACGTCACTATCACTGTCGTCTGCTAGTATAATAACTTCAGTGCCTAATTCTATTGTATTGAAATTATAAAAGAAAAAAATACTAAAAGGGTGAAAAAATAAATTTCATATAAATAAATAAAAATACAAAAACAATACATTTGATAAGCAAATGTGAAAAATGATTAAAAATATTCAATGACGTAACCCTTGTGTATATTTTGTTTTATTTTTGTCATTACTTCATTCAATTTTACGTATGTGCTCTTCTTTCTCTGTTGATCTATTTACCCATTTCGTGTTATGTATTTTTTTTGTAATTGGACAATAGTGCGTTAGTTTAGAAATAAATAGTTAACATCCCGTAATTGGAGAGGCCACAGTCTCACTGGCTCTGAGGGGTTGGGAGCAGCGGGACTCTTTTGCGGTACTCACTATAAAAATAAAATATTTACTAAAAATAAAAAATAAATATTCCAACGATGGCTAATATTGCCATTGTTACCTTATCTTTACCCAAATCGGAAATTGATATCTTGTTTGTCAAATCCCCTCGTCAAATCGCACTAATTTGCATTCTTAACGGTTTTGTGAACACATTATCATTGGCCCCCTTACGAGGTATATGGATTTCGGTATACTGTTGTGGCTTGCCAATAAGTTACCTAGAAACTGAATCTACAGGGCACTTGCAGTTAATTGGCTTGTTACTGCCATATTAATTTTAATCCATATTTGTGGAAATACAAAAATTTAATACACAATTAAGGGCGGTTCAAATGAAAACAGTCATACTTAATAATTATTTTTAAGAAGGCATAGACTTGATACCAATTTTTTTTAAGAACAAATCTTAGATTAGAATTATATATATTTTTTCAGAGCAATAATATACAAGAGAGAGCGCTGCTGTTGTCATTTTTGATGAGTTTTGCCGGACTCGGCTAGACCTGGGCGTGGCTAGTACTAGGGCTAGGGTATTTATACATCCATTCATAGCACATGTCGACATAATGTTTTTGTTTATTCATATAACCACTTTTTCACAGTATTGTTATAAACAAAAATACATCATATATCCTAAAAAACCGTTGACTTATGTCCATTTATGTCTCATTTGAAAACGTGTGGGCGGAGTCAACGGATACGCGGAACACAAAGAACATCCTTACAGTACTTTAAAGCGGTATGATCATTTGGGAAAATTTGCTGTCTCTTTCTTTCTCATGGTGTACGACGTAAAAACCCGGAGAAATTGATTTATCCCGAATCTGTATAGGTTGGGTAAAAATATTTAGTTTTCTCTCCATATATTGTTGTATATTTCCATGTTTGCGTTAAAACAAACCTTTTTTCCACCTAACGAGGATGATCGACCGAACTTTACAATATCAATACACACCCATTAACATCTTAACTCACCAGTTTAATAATATATTTTCATGGCATGATCCGAGATCCCCAATCCTTGATCTACTGCTAAACAAAAAGTTCCATATTTTTTCTCAGCACGCGACAAATGTAAATAACTAATATGCAAATATCAATAAGGCAATTTTAGCTCTAGTTTCAGGTGCTTAGATAGTTTATGGTAAATTTAGCGATAGTTTTTAAGTTTCGTAAAACGCGCTTGAGATAATATTTCTCAAAAATAGCGCTATAAAAATAAGCCAATTATTATTAACAGGTTTATTACCAAAAAAATGCACTTCCTAGCTTTTTAATACAAGCAATACTACAAATGATTTATCTGTCAATTCTGTTCGAGGAGTTAGAATTTTTTTCAAGGTTTCCAGTGAATGCGTTTGTTAAACAGTAGGTAACGACCTCCATGGTCGAGTGGTAAGACGCTCGACTGCGAATCCAGAGATCGCGGGTTTAAACAGGCGTGCGTAAATAAATTTTATGTGATTAATATGTTTCATAACACATTTAATTCATACAAAATAATATGAAGTATATTTGTGGCAAGTGAAAAAAAATAAAGTTATCTTTTAAATTATTTATTAAATGCATACTGGAGTTGTAGGTGAAACATTCCAAAATGCCTTCGCCGGTTTTTTAATTGCACATTTTCTGACATTTTTAAATGTTTTTTATTGAATCTTTGGAAACCTTGGACATTTTCCTAACTACTCATATAAAATTTACAGATAAATCATTTATAGTATTGCTCGTATTAGAATGCTACAAACTGAAGTTTTTCTTAAAAATCCACACTAAAAAAAAAACTACTAGGTAATGTAGGTACATCTCCGTGAATTGTAATCTACTTTTTTATAGTTTTTCTTTTGTGCAATTTTACGCTTATCTCAATAATCAATATTTGAGTAAATCGGTAGTCACTGTGAGGTTTGAAATGGAAACGTCCGACTGCTAATCGAGTAGAAACTGACCACCTTTGTCCCGCATTATTAAATCTGAAATTCAAAATAAATGTTTCAAGTTATTTAATTAAATATTTAAATAATAACAATAATCTACCACCCAAATATGAAGCAGAAAAAGCTAGAAACTAAAAGAACAATGGTCACGACTGAGACTCGAACTCGGAACCTCTATTCTATCCGGGAGTAACTCTTCTGCCAATTGAGCCATCGAGAAGCCATTCCCGGATAGATTAGAGGTTCCGAGTTCGAGTCTTGGTCGTGACCATTGTTGATTTTAGTTTCTGGCTTTTTCTGTTTCATGTGTGTGCTATTGACTTTTGAAATTATTTAAATATTAAAAATAAATAATATAATAATAAATGCTTTAAAGATAATTCAAATTTTAATTCAATTAGAGTTTTAAGGTATTATGTATAATATGGTAATACTTTTTTAATGTTCTCGAGGTAAGATTTTCATAAAATAACCACAATGAATAAAGAGCAAGCATTTTTAAATAACTACTATTACAAGATATAAAAAAATATTAAAATACCTTTGGAAACTTGGTACATTGATTGCCATCCAATTATTGGCAACTGATTTTCCGCTGCCTTGACAACACCCTAACATCCAATTCGAAACACCATTAAAACATGACCACAGAATAGATTGTTTAGCAACCGTCCACTCCATAAAAGGGTGGAATCCAAATCGATTCTTCCCCAAAATGTACTGATAAAATATTAAAAGTTTTTTGCGATGTGGTAGAATTTGAGGACCCCTTTTAAGAAATGGAGCTCGTTTGAAGTGGATAATTAGCGTTATGATATGAGTTGGCCACAATGAGCGATATTGTGTGGTAGATTACGGCGGCCCTAAATCCCGCTTGATGGCCAATTATCTCGTTGTGATCTTCTACTCCGCGGAGTGGGATGCAAGTGGGCTGAGGAACGGATCAGGCAGGGGAGGGGGACGGACGGACCCCCTTTCACCAATTAAATATAACCGTGGGTATAATAAACCTACTTATATTTTGATTTTTTATAGCAGTACAACAAAGGGATGAGACTTTTAGGTACATTTTGTTATTATTTATTTTTGGTTCCATTTACTGAAGATTAGTTGAAGAAAACCACGTCAATCTCTACAACCTGACTGAAAAAAAAACTTCGATTCTTTGGTCACATCGCAAAGATGAGAGAGGAGTCTGGAGATATGTATCTAAGTAGGGGCTGTTCGAAGACCACGAAGATATCTCATATCATTAATTAACTAACTAACCATCACGCTGTTTCTTCGAAAGGGTAGGCAGATAAGATGGACCACCATACAACTCTGTCTTGGCACACACTCCTTGCTTCATTCCCTTTCATACATGCTCTTCTGTTATTTTGACTTTTGACTTGGCTTGACTCGAGTATTTGATTCACTTGATCGTGCCATGTCTTCCTCGGGCGTTCTTGACTTTTTGTTCCATTCACTTTCGCGTCAAATAATCTTTTCACACTCCTTTCTTCGTTCATCAGCTCTACGAGCCCAAACCATATGAGCGTCATTTCGTTGATAATATTCATTATGTTTACATCAGCCTTGCATTATTTCCGGATGTTTACATTTTTAAAACGGTTTTTACGCACGTACGCCTCAGAGATCTCATTTCTACAACATTCAGTCTACTTTCATCCTTCCTCTCATACATCATAATATCATAAAACAACAATCTGTGTGTGAAAGGATGAAAGGAATGAGTAAAAAAAATCAAGTTTTGAGTTAATAGTATAAGTAATTAGTACGCAGAATTGTTCCTTAGATACATATCTAGAAAGGAAAAATGAGATGTGTCAGAAAATAAAATACTGTGCTATTATATTTCGAAAAGGGACACGTGACGTATGATATGATTACATACAAAAAAAAACTTAAATTTTGTTTTGGCTCTCCTGAATATCTACGTTTATTGAATCATTCCGTTCTTACTTGCGAACACAGAAATATATCAGCCATACGTTTCGTCAAAATTTAATTTAAAACATCCAAATTAGCAATGTTGAAACAATAGCATACAAAAGTTCTAAAAATTCAATTACCAGTCAAAGTTAGAATGAGAGGACAACAACTTTGACCACCAGTAAAATACCTACCACATGCTTATTTATTTCAAACTTGTAAATTGCAATTATCTGGTAAAAAAGCGATACAAACAACAAAAACAAAATCGTGATAACCATTTAAAATTTATAAAAAAGGTTTATTGTGAAAAACCTCTCAAAATTATCAGTTTTTCGCCATACTAAATAAATAAAATAATTAACAGGTCGTGTTAAAAATTTTACAATCTTTGCACCTGCCAATTTAGAAGATTTTTATAACTTTTATTTCATCTCATTATAAATATTTACCTCTTATAAAAACCCGCTTACCGCAATTAATACTTATTCTGAATCACACGATTATTATGCAATCGGCAGCTCAATTAATTACCCATTTTAAATGACTGATGGTTTATAAATTATAATTATAATCATCGGAAGACTTCAAAGAAGAATTTGTAGGTGTCTGCAGCGAGTCAAAGCTGGTTGATGATTGATGGATATTATTTGTTGCATAGTGGGACATTCACGAGACCTACCCAGAATCTCGCAATCTCTGGTTATATCACGCTTGCTATGTGAGTAACTTTAAGTAAAATTAAACATATATAATAATAATTACAGTGAGATTATATAGCGTAGTTTAACCTAACTTAAAATAACAAGGAGAAAATAAATATACGAGTATATACAAATTAAGACTATCTAAAATCATAATTATTTTCATAAATCGTGAGAGATTTAGATATGGGTACAACAGTGCATGTGTACATCAACAGATTGAAGAAACAATTTACTAGAAGCGGTGTAAAAATCTAGATGAAAAATATGTACATGTATTCATATTAAGAAATTTGTCAAAGCAAAGAAAAGGAAATCATATTGAGAACAGTTAACATGTTGGTACATAAAAGCATCAATATTCAAGTATTATAAGTTAAAGATTCTAAAAATGCAAACAGTGTGAATATTACAAGTTACAAAAGAACAATAAAATATTTTATGACAGTGAGCATATGGTTTTCGGTAGACAGTAAGAGTGGTAGATACTCTAAGTATCGCCCTGGTGAAAGACCACCATTCAGAATTGAAACGTTGTTGCTTGAAATGGCTTTAGCCATGTTTGGTGACTAGATCTGAATAGCCAGGTACTTCCCAACCTTCCCCTTACTCATCTCCTACATCTCCCCACTACTTTAAGCCTCACAACATACCCCTATTGGGGATGCCATAGTCTCACTGGCTCTAGACGGTTGGGATCAGTTGAGACTCTTGTTCGGTATTCACGTAAAAAAAAAGTAAGCAATGTTTATGATGAAAATACTATATTTCTACGGAATATAGAATTGAAAACCTATTATATAATTTATTGGCACACAGTTGAGATCCAGAGTCAATGAAATTCTTGTATCGTTCTGTTGTGAGATCAGCATTTCGAATAGGAATCTGTTTTTTTTTTTAAGTGAATATCCCACAAGAGTCCCAACTGCTCCCAACTATCTAGAGTCAGTGGGACTATGGCATCCCTACTTGGGGTATGTTGTGAGGCTGAACGTAGTGGGTATGTTAAGGAGATGGGAAAGATGAAGGTTGTAATTACTTGGCTGTTCAGATCTTTCACCAGGGCAATACTATCACTATGGAACGTGCCGCAAATATACTATATATTATATTAAATCGATTAAATGTGAAATAGCACATATTTACTATTCATACTCTGGATTCGTAGTCGTAATATTATTTCCACCTTATTATCCTCCTGCTTTGCGTATAATTTTTAA
This sequence comes from Drusus annulatus, assembly GCA_022651775.1. Classification (NCBI taxonomy): domain Eukaryota; kingdom Metazoa; phylum Arthropoda; class Insecta; order Trichoptera; family Limnephilidae; genus Drusus; species Drusus annulatus. The sequence continues at coordinate 320,685 of JAGWCC010000737.1, forward strand.
TGTGTTTTTTAGTTAATATGGTGATATTTTTTGTTAGAAGATTAACAAGGAAGTCATTTTCAGGAGTTGAAATTTCTGATGGTTTATCAAATACTTACCTACTAATACTTGGCTAATTTATATAGTGCCAGTTTTGTAAAATATCACTTGATAGGCGCTCTTTTTAAAGATGTGTAACCTAATAAATAGAAATAGAATCAATGCGGCAAAGCAATGTTATTATTAGATAGATGTCTTGCACAGCTTTTTAAAATTTGTTTAAATTTCGGTTTTTTAAATATTTCGTCCAAATAAAAAGCTTTTAAAAACATGACTTCAACTTTACCACTCGGCGGGAAGCTGGAATAAAAGTAAAGCTCTAAATAGAAAAGCCGTCTGCCGTAACTTACCGTAGGACAACGCCGTTCGATAACGAATGCCGTTCCCAGTAACGGCTTAACGGCCGTCGTTATATGGCTAATGTGGCAAATTTATAACGCCCTAACGATTCGTTAGAATTCTTGCGGCCGGATTTCAAAGGTAACCCTTTTAAAGGTAGATTTATGTACAGGGTAAGAGGAGAAGTGAAAGAAAAATAATTACGCGTTTCGGGGGTGAGCTTTCGGCGACCCTTTTTGGGGGAATGGATTTTCAAGTCCCAATGAAATAAGAATCATTACATTTAAAAAATATTTTATTTGAAATTATCGCGTAGTAAGTAATATCCGAATTTAGTCAAAGAGGATTATACCATATACACAAAAAGATCATTGCACTTACGCATTAACCTCACAAAAGGTACAACTTTGGTCGTACCTTGCAGACTGTAATTTCGTAATAACTCACTTGTGTTTTACCAAATGTTTTTGTCAATCTTGCTATCTTCTCAGAAAATGTGTTTTTAAAATGGTAAACGTAGTTTTTCTGGAATAGCTACTTACATTCGGAGAATTGATTTTTACTCCCTCATGTCACTAAAATAAGTTTGATTATTATTATTAATAATACAAATTTTATGGCACTACCCTCCTTCCCTTCCCAAATACTCTCAGCCTCAAAAAATACCCCAATAGGGGATGCCATAGTCTCACTGGCTCTAGACAGTTAAGAGCAGTTGGGACTCTTGTGCAGTAGAAACTGTAAAATAATAAAATATATATTCGAGCTACAATAAAAAAGTTTTATTCCAGAGGGTATGCAGGAGTAGTTCAATGCAATACATTCCATAATTGATAATAATACAAAAATAAAATAAATGTTATAATACATACTCGTATGTACACAATAATAAAGAAAAAAAAACATTAATTATTGATAAGAAAAAAAACATGTAAAAATTTTAATAAAAAAATGTAAAAATTTTAATTAAAAAATGTGAAGATTTTTTTGTCGCTTTATTGCATTTTTTTATAAAAAAAATTGCATGAGGTTCTCCCGTAAATACAAACAGTAATGTCACTTTAAAATCGTATTTTTTTTCAGCCATACCGATGTGAGTAAACATCAAATATTTATAACTCGACTTGTACCAAACTAAACGCAATGCAAAATATATTTATGGATAGATTATTTCATCGACAAGTTAATATGATTAGGTTAAATATGCGGACAACAGGTTATAAAGGACAAAAAACTCCTTAAAAGATAATGATGACTGCCCGGGTCCTATAGGACACTCCGGCACACTGGAGATAAAATTTTAGCAAAGCGGAAACAAAGTGAAATAATTTAATTAACAACCGGAAAATCATGAAAAAATATTTACAATACAAATACAAATCAGGGTACACCAAATGCATCTAACTTCATACCAATCTGAGAGCAACTGTCATATTTGTTGTTTACGGGTTGCACTCAAAGTGAAAGTTAAAAAACATTTTTTTAAAGTAACCAAGGAATATTGTTAGACGTTTCTTTATTGTATTCGATATTTTCTATAGCTATATTCATTATTTAACTATCAACCGATATGTTGGTATAATTTTTAGTATTAATTGTTGCATTTTATTCGAATCCCGTTAAATTCTTCACACTTGACTACTTTCGTCTTTGGCTACGAATCCAGAGGTCACGGATTTGAATTTTATTTTGATATATCGCTGTGCTAGTTCAATACTATAAGAAGTAAAAAAAAATGACCTTGAGAAAACACCAATAAGTAAAAAAAGAAATTCACTTGTTATAGTATTGATCTAGCACAGCGATAAATGTGTGATTTTAAATAATATTTATATTTTTTTATAATACGTAGAATTTTTGCGGCACGCTTTAAGTGGTAGATACTCTCAACATCACCCTAGTGAAAGACAACCATTCTGAATCAAAACGTTGCTTCAAATGACTAAAACAGTGTTTAGTCACCAGGTCTGATAGCCAGATATTTCCTAACAATTCTCTACATCATATCCTTCCCATCTCCACTTTTTTCAGTCTCACAACATACGCCAAATGGAGCCACTAGGACTATGTGTGTATGTTGTGAGGCTGCAGGAAGTGGGGAAAGAGATGAGGAAGAATAAGGTTGGGAAGTATCTGACTATTCAGATCTGACCACCAAACATGGCTAAAGTCATTTCAAGCAACCTCTCGATTTTGAATGGTGGTCTTTCACGTGGGTGATACTAAGAATATTTATCACTCTAGAACGTTTCAAAAATTAACTTATTTAATTAATTAATGAAATGAAATTTATTTGTGCACTCCGGGATTTGAACCCCTGAACTTTGTATTCGTAGTCTAGGATCTTCACCGCTCGAACACGGAGGTCGTCAAAGCTTAAGTTTAAGGAAAGAAAAACTTAATCGGAAAACAGGTGTGATTTTTAGCATCTTTAAAGCTCACGTGAAAATCAAGGGCAGCCACCCAACGGATATCTTTTTTTCCTTGATATTTGACTGGAATTATCTTTTGAGTATGCCGATCCGAATATTGTTGCTAAATCGTCGATTCTCCAAACTCATTCTGACATTATGTAGCGTTGTAGGCAGATACACCTTTATAGACAATTACATAAATTTAAACCAATTGGGATTGTTCTGTTCGAAATACAAATCTCTTTGGCAACAAATGAATAAAGAACAATCTATATTTCGCAATGCTTTTGTTGGTTTCAATTCGCGGAACTTCTTGAACTCCCCTGCAGTAGAATCACAGAGTGTTACCAAAAAGCTTTACGCGAGTGCAGTTTTATGCAAAGCTTTAAAAAAACTATTTGTTTGAGCTTATGTTTATTTGATATATTGTTTACATGTTAGTGATATATAATTACAAAAAAAATGACAAAAGATACACGATATCAATGAGAAAATGTAGGTACAATCTATCCAAGTAGGTGACTACAGTGAATTTCCCAACGGAAATTTTGTTCGATTTATAGCCTTATTTAACAAACGAGTTATTTAATTTATTCGTTTCATTGAAAAATTAAAAATTATCTTTAAATTTCTCTAACATTATGGAAGCCAGGTATAGAATAGGTACACAATAAAAAATAAAAAAAATCTTAGCTATTTGGCTTTTAATTAAGTTTGTTTTGCTAAAGTGGTTCAGAGTTAAATAAATGAATACATAACACAATACATACTTAACGCATTATTAAATACAGGCTTAAGTGCTCATTTATTGAAAATAACAGTGCGTAAATCCTATAAACGTATTTGTCTATTTCTTAAAAAAATATATCCGGCCACATTTTAAAATTAAAATTAAATTAATTTTAATAGTTTTACGTTCACTTACTAACTAATTAACCATCGTGTTGTTTGTGATGGACCATCATAGAACTCTATGTTGGCACACGCTCTTTGCTGCAATCCTATTCGTGCATCGTCTCTTACACACTCTTAATATTGATTATTGAAATAAAATTCTAATTGAAAAAGACGCAGAAAAAAAATTGATCGAGACTCGAAATAATTACCCCCATTTTATCCGGGAGAGGCGCTTCTATCAGCTCTGCCATCATAACCTATTCTTGAATACTATTATATTTTTATTTCAATTTTCCCTTTTTCGATATTTTAGCAAAAAAAGGGTCTGTTGAATTGTCACCACCCGTTACCAATACAAGACGCATTGCAATAAATAAAGCAAATGTTCAAGCCATTAGCGAAACGGCATGTCACTTCCCATCAGGAGAGACAGAGATCAGCCCGCCAGATATTTATGTGACAACAAACCCCTTTTGAGTCCGCGCCGTTCAAGCAATTGGCACAAGCCAATAACTGTTACAGTGACTCTATCTTAACCCCACTGCGACCATAAAGCAAACAATAAAATATATTTCTAATAGGCGGAATAAAAATATATTTAAATGTCATTTAGTTAGTAACAAGTAGATGTCTAGTTTTAGGTATTAGTTAAATGGCTGATAACTTGTGATTTACTAAAAAAACATTATCAAAGGTTTAAAAACAATATAAATCCAACGAAAGAAAGTAACAAAAAAAAAATGGTTTGAAAAAAAAGTTATTATATGTGCCCTGACAAAGCTTGATCTAAGCGAAACCGGTCGGCGTAAAAACGTAATGAATTCATGGTTTGAACAGTGTTTAAAAGTGTTCTTTTATTTTGGTAAAAACATTTTAATATGAAACACAATAGCTTTAAAAAAAAGATGAGCACAAAATTTATTATTTTTCATAAAATTTAAAATAAAATCCGTAAAAAAAGTTATAGTGTCAGTTCATTAAATATATCAAACCACAAAGTGATTGCTGTCTACGAAAATACAAATTATCATTGTTTTTTCGCAAGCCAATGATAAAATATTAAAAAAAAAAACAGTACACAAGAATATTTTTGGGAAATTTTATTATTATTATTTATTTATTTTCAAAATTCCATACATTAAAGATTATACTGGCGAATAACGAAAAACACTCGTTTGTCATACATATATTAATAAAACTCATCAGCGTGTCTATTTGCCTAAATGTTACCCATTCAATTTAATTTTAAATTAAGGTAAACTTTACTTAGGTACCTTAAGAGAAAATTTCGTAGAGCAAATCAGTGCTGATTTCAACTTTCTTCCGAATTAAACTCGCTCAGCATATTTATTGGTGGTATCGGCCGGGTTGAGATTTGAAATGTCGTCCAATCGAAAAGACGATCAACGAATTGATCCGGGCCCATCAAGAGCAACGGAGCGGGTGAAAATATCGCTCCGAAGATGGCCTTTTGTCAGTGGATGTGACAGTTCTGTCAGGCGCAGTGCGCATGCGCCGATAAATAAATACGCGCCAATCAGCGCAAAGACGCGGCGCAGGCGTTTTATCGCCATCCCGATATTATTTACGGCAGTTCACGTCAAACCGATGGGAGATAAATTCAAATTGGATTGGAACAGGTGAGGCTTTCGACAGGGAGGGATTTAGGTATTTAAAATCACCCTGTATCTCTTCCTTCTTATCGCATAAAATTTTGTTTGTGTTTTTGGTGAATACGGTGAAATGAAACGTTAATTGACCGGTTAGCAGCTGAGTTGACAAACGCGTCGGATTCCCACCCGGGCATTGTGGGTTCAATTCTGCTAGTTAAGTACTCCATCATTGCACAAGCAACATTTCAACATCATAATATGATGTTAGTAGGCGTTAAAAAATATTGTTTTTTTCTGGTTATTCAAACTTATAAATGTTTGTCTTAATTTATTTTTTAAGTATTATTTTATAAACAATAAATTTATAAGTGTTATCAAAATATTTTTTTAAACTTTCAAAGTTGGTATTTATGTATTAATGATAAACTGGACCAATTAAATTTGATATTTAAAAAATCACAAGAACATAAACTCAATTCCCATAGTAACAAATGAGAAGAGTGTAAGTAAAGGTGGTGTAATTTAAAGAAAAACAAAGAAATATGGTAAAGAGAAAGTAAGTAGGTACTTATAAAATAAAATAAAAAGTTAAATATATAAAACATAGTAAAAATCCAGTAAAGATAAAGTAAAGAGCAAGTGGATACTTGTAAAATAAAACCAATGTTAAAATATAATACAGGCAATAACAATAAAAATAGTGAAATGCTGAACAATAAATGTTTTCATTAATTTAACACATGCTTCAATGTACTGATTTTTAATTGATCAATCGATATATTGAGGTAATCAGCTCATTGACATGAACCAGGATTTTATTTGCAAAACTGCAGTATGAAATATCAGGACACTCAATAATGGTGTTTAAAAAATTAGGTACACATTCCTGGGACAAACTTTGCCTTGTTTCATTTAATAAAAAATGTACAATTTATGAACTCTATGGGTATTGTCATCTTATGGTAGTTGACATATCGTAAAAAAATACACTCTTTCCAAAGACAGCGAATGATTGTCGTAATGTGGAGACCATACTGGTGAATTATATTCTAGACGGCTCTTCACGAATGCACAGAATAATATTATAATGTTGGTATAATATTGTACAAGCTATCCGTGCTTAAATTATTCACGGTATTTTTTTGTTTTTCCTGATGCGGTCCTGGTTCAGTTCTCGGATACGATATGGATGTGTGTCTCGGATGAGCGGCACTGCCATCTGTGATGGGCGCAATTAACCAGAACTGGATAAACCGTCGCCTTATGAGGGCGCTTTGGAGAAATTATCTTTATCTGGCAACACCGAATCAAATGGCCGTAATTTTATTTTAATCAGACGGCTTAAGGTGTTTTATTTAATGGGGGTCTCTTTCCTTAATACGTGTCTTCGTAAAATTCGGGAATGGAGGTATTAATGGATTCAAATGTGATTGGATTTATTTTTTGATATGTTAAATGTATTTTTGAAAGGTTGTGGTCGAGTTTTTTTGTAATCTTTGGGGCGGGCGATACCCCATACTGTGACGTCTATGTTTTTATTTCGATTTTGTCTAATCACAATCAATATTGTATATTTTGTATAGCAATGTGTGAATATTTAATTATTGGTTTTTGATGAAAAATTAATTAACCTAAGAAGTTTTAATATTCCGTTTTAAATGCGTTTGTATTTATGTGTGATCGAACTTGTGCAGATTGCAAGAGAGTAAATCTGGGAACCGGTTTTAATAAATAAACAATAATTTTCTCCAATAAAGTGATTGAGAAATTGGTTCAATCAACGTTCAATCGTTCGACCAAGGTGAATATTCATGAATCTTTGCTGTAATTGTGTCATTTCAGCTAACTAGGTTGTGTGAATATGAAAACAGGTACTTTTATACTCAATTCAACTAGAGACATGTCTGGCTTTCTACAATGGCGAGTGCACATCTTTTTAGGTCTGTTCCCTTCTCCGTGTTTTGTCTTTTTATAGTTTGTATGATTTTGTCAGGGGGAAATGTATTTTACTTAGGTTAGTTGGTGATATAAATCAGTGATGCACTCACTTTTATACAATACAAGTAATGAAAAGAAATCACACTACGAGAAAAGAATAAAGCCAACACACAAAACAGCTTACTTTATAAAGGGATGAAATATTTATAACGCGCTGCCGGAAACCATCAAAATTATGCCAATCAATAAATTCAAAATATCATGTAAGAACTATTTAAAATACGTATAAATTTAAATTATAAGTATAATATAAGTTAAAATATAATAAGTCATTTAAAAAAAATAATTAGATACTTTTAAACTTTAATGTACAAGTAACTAATATAAAATAAATAAAACTAAAACTTTTTAGTAAAATGACCACCACCGAATTTGGAGTGGCCAGATTTTTGTTTGATTTTATGTTACTGGAAATTTTTTGAATTTGCTGTTGGGGGTTGTGCACCAAAATTCATCAATTGAGATTTCTGAGAATTGTTTGATTTTTCTGGTGGGGTGGGCGAGGGGGGAGCAAAATTGATTTATATTTTAAATTTCGTTGGGGAGGTGGGGTCAACGAAACTCTTTATTTCAGAGTATTTTTAAAACATTTGGTTATAAATCTAAAAATGAGCATTACAACCACGTGAAAAATCTTGTTGTAATTAGGATATGAGGTATGGTTTAACTAAGAATTTTTACAAAATTCAGTAATGATACGCCGAACATTTTTTTTCAACGAAATGAGAGAACGTTTTTTTCACTATTTCTTTGGTGTTACGTTATGTACCACTATTCAAAAATGTTGCTTGAAATAGCTTTAGCTATGATATGTAACCAGATCTGAATATTCAACGTTTTTGAAAAACAGTGTCCTTATTTTTTGCGGGAGCCGAAGAACCTGAGAACTCCTGACCGCAAGTTTGAACTCCTGTCTATTTAGACTGCCTTGTCTATGACGGCCTCCGTGGTCGAGTGGTAAGACGTGGTAAGGTCGCGGATTTAAACCCCACGCGCGCAAATCACTTTTATTTGTAATAATTAATATGTGTCGTAACACATTTAAGTCATATAAAATAATACATAGTACATTTGCGGCACGTTCCAGAGTGGTAGATACTCTAAGTATCACCCTGGTGAAAGACCACCATTTAGAATCGAAACGTTGCTTGAAATGGCTTTAGCCGTGTTTGGTGACCAGATCTGAATATCCAAGTATTTCCCAACATTCTCTTCCCCATCTCATTCTCGTCCCCACTACCTTCAGTCTCACAACATAACCCGATTAGGGATGCCATAGTCTCATTAGCTCTTTACGGCTAGGAACAGTCAAGATTCTTGTGCGGTATTCACTATAAAAAAATAGTTAATAAAAAATGCAAAAAAATAAGAAGTCGTGGAGTATGGTGAATAAATTAAAAGGCGAAAAAAAAATAGATTGTTAAAATGTGAGGATGACAAAAATCCAATGAAGCAAACCATTTACTTTGAAAGCATTAAAAAATGTTTTTATTCTTATTTTGCATGCTAGGTATAATTCGACACGTTTTATATTTATTTATTTTTCAAGTGAATTAGAGAAACTCGTTCTAAGAAAGATATTAGATAAATTTTCCAAAGAAGCAAAGCTAGCAGTCCGCGATGGAGTGCTTATACCAACCCTGATGTATGGTAGTGTGGCGTAGGACTGCCAGAGGAAGGAAGAAAGTGTACTAAATGCTGTAAAAATGAGATAACTAAAGCTTATTTGCGGTAAAACCAGGTATGACCGTGTTAAAAATGTGGATATCCATAAATAATGCAAGGCTGATGTACGCGCAATGAATAGTATCAAGAAAGGGACGCTTAGATGATTTGGGCATGTAGAGCAAATGGGCGAAGAAAGAAGTGTGAAAATAACGTATGACGTGAAAGTGAAAAGAAGAGTGAATGTCGGGGACGCCCAATATAAAAAAAGATATGGCACGTTCAAGTGAATCAAATACTTGAGTCGGGCCATTTGAAGAGTGAAAATAACAAAAGAGTACATATGAGACGATGTATGAATGTGAATGAAGCAAGGAGTGTGTGCCTAGACTGAGTTGTATAGTGGTCCGTCCTGTCTGCGGGGAAACGGCGAGATGGTTAGTTACAATAAGAATCGATAGTGCATTTTGTTTGGTGATTTTGACCCACCTCTAAGCACTAGGTACACCTCTGTTATTGAACATTGATGTCCGGTGAACGGAATAAGGAATAACCTTGGAGTAACAATGTATGGAGAGAGAACTAACTATTCTTACCCAACCTATACAAAATTGCGATAAATCACTTTCTCCGGGTTTTTACGTCGTACACCATGAAAGATAAAGAGACAACAAAAATAACACACCGGTTTTATGTACTGTAAGGATGATATTGGTCTCCTGCGTCTCCGGGGACTCCGCCTACATGTTTTGTTATGCGACTAAACTGGACACAACTAAACGGTTTCTTAGGTTATATGCTATCTTTTTGTTGATAACAATACTGTGAAAAAGTGTTTATACGAACAAACAAAACATTTTGTCGACATGTGCTATAAATGGATGTATAAATACCCTAGCCCTAGTCCTAGCCACGCCCAGGTCTGCCGAGTCTGGAAAAAATCATCAAAAACTGACTACACTGCCTTGGATAGGTACCACTCTATGTACTCTAAGGGAATAACAATATCTGGAAAATCAGCAAGCCACCACCCGCACCACCACGCGCTACCCCGCACCGCCCGCACCTCCCGCACCGCCCACTCCCAGAGTATCCAGAGGCGGGTGACGCGTGTCACGCACAGGCCCCCATTTCCGCAAGGCCCTGCCCGCTGCCTGCCCCAGCAGCCTGGGGACTGGACACGTCACTGGACATTGGACATCCGATAGTGGACGTGTCGTTCAAACAGCCATGGGCGTAACGTGGAAAACATTTATTATGTTTGCGATTGATTTGCTAGTTTTACTAAAATTCTGTTGTAACTGTGCACAGCTTTATCACTTTACTGAAGTCATTTGAATACTCGCTTGTACCTAGATTGCATCCAGTGGGTAATTATTTCGCTGAAATAGTAGATGCATTCAACTGCACTGAATCCAGTTACAAGAAGGCTATAATAGCATACCTCTTTCAAAAATACTACTGTTAATTTGCAATATAATATTTCTATCAACTTAATTATGTTTTTGGGTGCTAATCATTGTTATTTTTATGTCACTATTATTTTTTGTTTTATATCATATGTTATGTAAAAGCCCATGAGATTAAACAGATGAGATTTACATTAAATAAAAATAAAAATAAAAATATTTTATGAACATCTAGGATTACTTGCATAACTCAATAAGTTCGTAGGATGACTGATAAAACTACTTTTAGGCAAAATTTTATTTTAGTCATCAACATAGTCTCCTTCAAGAGTGATACATTCATTTCAACACTTCTCATTTGTCTCTTCTTTTTTGTAGAACAATTTATCTTTGGCCTCAAAGTACGAGTAGGCTTCAGTTTTGGCAATCACTTCTTCATTAGAGTCAAATCTCTTTCCCTGGAGCATTTTGTTTAGGTCTGCAAACAGGTAATAGTCGCTGGGAGCCAGATCTGGAGAATACGGTGGGTGAGAAAGCAATCCAAAGTGCAATTCGTGCAATTTTGTCATTTTTGCGATCGACTTGTGACGCTCTGAATCGTCGACGCGTTGTTGTTTTTGATGCAACTGTGAGCAAACGCGGTACCCACTTCGAACAGAGATTTCTTAAGAATAAATGTTGATATAAAATAGTGAATACATTGCCTCCTGATATACTTAAGGTGTCAGCTATTTTACGCCACTTCAATTTACGATCAGTCAAAACTACAACTGCCGAATTTGGGCGACCAGAGCGTTCAGCATTATTGGTGTTTGTACAACCGTGCTTATAATCAGTAAACCACTTCTCTTCCATTTGTCTCGATGGAGCAGAGTCCGAATAACACTGTCAAGCCATTGCTTTGCTTAAACTGTATTTTTTTCCCATTTAAAAGCAATGCTTCATCAACAAACGAAATTCAGATTTTTTCATTGTGTTGAAAATTACTAAAGTAGCATCACTAAAACCATTGTAAATTGTGAACTAAACGTCAGATTGTTATGAAATTTTGACACGAATTATTTAAAGATTGGTGAATTTTAAAACACATCACTTTATGGCATCCTACGAACTTATTGAGGGACGAATTATATGAAAGGATCTATTCGAACGCAGATTAGTATTGTTGTATTGTAGAAGTGAGATGTTGGTGAATTCTTTTAAGGTGTTTAAAGGACCGAAAAGGTGATTAATTTCTCTGTTTGCTTGCGTTTATAAGATTATGAGAACATTATTTCAATGTAGACTTGTACGCCTTCGGTTAAAAACTGGATAGTATTTTATTATCAACAAAGTTATCATCTGCGTGGTAGAAGGTAGAAAAATATTCCCAAAAGTAGTTCTTATTTTGCGGTAACATGCAGCACCAGTTTTTTTCTTACGTTAGAAAAAGTTCACAATATAAAAATATTTATGTAACCAATACCTTCGAAAATTCATGAAAAATGCTATCTTGTTGACTCGTTGTTTGTCACACTTTGAACTATGCTAAACATCCGGCAAAGCTAGCAAATATCCGCAATAATAAAAAAAAAACTCCAGATGGCTTTCTTAGCTTAGGAAAAGAAACGGAGTCCACCCATATATAAGAAGGGTTGACGAGTCAAGGGGACTGCTAACTTCAGATGCGTGAATCATAGTAAGTTTTTGCAATTTCAAAAGTCGACTTTTATGGGACTCTTGTGCGGTATTCATTATAAAAAAAGTCGTAGAAACTGAAGATATCTGAGTTAAGTCAATGTATAAAGAAAAAGAAAAATAAAATTTTATTTATAGTTGATTACTGAGTGTGTACTTGTTACTTGATATATAAGGAAGAAGGTTGTTTAATTAACGACTACTTCCAGGTCTCCAGGGTTAACAGCCCACTAAGAAACCTTTCTAAAGAATAATGCAAAGTACTGCACTTTGATTCGAAGCAACCTCAATTCTTATAATAGTAAACAATAAATTTATATGGCGCAGTTAGTGATATTTCACCCCGAGTGCGTGTTACGCTAATTGATCAACGAATACATTTGGTTGGTATGTATACATTTACGTTGTACTGTGATGAAACAGTCAGGGTATGAAGAATAATTTTGGATTAGCTTCATTAAAAAAATATTGTCTTAACTTAATTGGGGTAAATAATAAGGGAACCGATAGAGGGACCCATCTGGCCCTTAAAATAATTCGGGAATGTGGTAAGTGCCTTCAACTAAGCAACGAATACACAGTGTTTGTGAATTTACTTCTATGTACATATCATGTAGGTATGAATGTTTCTATTACATAAAGACACCGTGAATAATCAGTTCAAAATTAAGTGTCTCTCAAATTTTCCCCCAAAAATACAAAAAAAAATTTAATACACTTTAGAATTTGAAATGATGATGAAAACACGCATTAATAACGTGTCATTGCCACCGTCTCGTCGGTCCCGGAAGCGGAAACGAATCTCGACCACGTGGTGGTGTGGGAGGGGGGGTCCGTTCCGCCATGTTGCTTTCGCCATGCCGGAAGTTCACCATCCCACCGCCCATCTCTCACTGACCGGAAGCTGGCCGGTCATCACTTCGAAACGTCTAAACAGGTGTTTTTGATAAAGTTATGCCTGAGTTAGGTAGGCACCTTGTAGTTACAAACAAACTATTATTTATATTTATATTAAATATTACAATGTATATTGAAACCTTCCATGGGCTTGTAACTTATTTGACACACTTTTATAGAAATTGTTATAGAGTTATTTACTATGGTCTAAAGAAGGTAAAAGTGAGACATAAAATACAATTGAAAATACATTGATTAATGTTAAAAATACAGTAGTAAGCATAAAAAAATATTGTTGTAATTGTTTTTTTTGTTAAACTATGTGACTGGTTATATACTCTACGGTTACTCGTGTACGTACACCAAAAGATAATCTCAAAACTCCTTTCTTATTGAAAAAATTAATAATACGAGACAAGAATACTATAAATATATATAATAATACTATATACTCTATAGTTCATAGATGAAGTTGACGTTACAAGTTGAAAAAAGGACAGTGACTTAGAAGGTCCTGGAAGAAAGTGCTATGCAAAGAGTTCGGATTGCTGGTTGAAAGTTTCTTTATTCTACGTAGTAACATTAGGCAAATAAATGATCCCAGACTCAATTGACAAATAAAACGCTGTTCAAAAATATATATAAATATATATTGTCAGATATGAACCGTTTACAATTATAAGCTTTGGATAAATACCTACAGCTAATTGAAATCTACTTATAAATAGAACATATATACTTTGTTTTTAACCACTTTTTTATTTAATATTTTGTCTACCGGTTTCGGAAGTACCCTTCCATCATCAGGACAATATTAAATTAATCTTTAGATAATAACTTCATCTCTTCTGGAAGAAACATATGTGGAGATAAATTCTGTACACGATCAAAAAATGTATGTTTTGAAGTATCTGGAGAATGTATATTAGTATTCATTTTACAAAGATTTTGAAGTTTATAAACTTCAAAATCTTTGTAAAATTTTCTAAAAAATGTTTCTTCTAGAAGAGATGAAGTTATTATCTAAAGATTAATTTAATATTGTCCTGATGATGGAAGGGTACTTCCGAAACCGGTAGACAAAATATTAAATAAAAAAGTGGTTAAAAACAAAGTATATATGTTCTATTTATAAATATGGCAAGCCACAAAGTTAATGCTTTTTACGAATATAGAAATCTACTTACCTTGAAAAAAAATACAAGTCTTTTCACAAGGAGTAGAATGTATCAATCAGAAAAATTATCACCTAGGGATATAATCAGGACCCTTGAGGGCCTCCGTGGTCGAGTGGTAAGATGCTCGACTACGAATCCAGAGGTCCCAGGTCCAAGCACGGCGTGCGCAAATAAATTTTATCCATATAAAATGTGTCATTTTTAACACATTTAATTCATACAAAATAATATATAGTATATTTGCGGCACCTTCCAGGGTGGTAGATACTCTAAGTATCGCCCTGGTGGAAGGACACCATTCAGAATCAAAACAATGCTTGAAATGGTTTTAATTGTGTTTGGTGACCAGATCTGAATAGCCAGGTACTTCCCGAATTCCTCTTTACCATTTCCTTTGCCTCCTCACTACCTTTAACCTCACAACATACCCCGATTGGGGATGCCATAGTCTCACTGACTCTAAGTGGTTGGGAGCATTAAGACTCTTGTGCGGTATTCACTATAAACATCATAAGTCCTCCATCATTGTACAAGCAACATCTTCCGCTTTTTATGATGGCAGTAGTAGTTTTTTTTAAATATCGTCAGGTTATTTGTAACCCGGGAATGTTTGTATTTCTTAAAAAATATATTCAATATATATATATATATATATATATATATATATATATATATATATATATATGTATATTGTGGGAGTAATTTAAGAAACATGCTCTCCGAATAGAATGGCAAAAACTTTTTTTTAAAGTTTATTATAGTAGAGTGCACTTGACGCAAAATATCACAAAACTTGCTATTTAAATACAACGTAATAATACAAAATGAAAAATAAAATTAAACAATTTTAATCCAACAGAAAATCACAATTACTCGGAAAGTGTTATTAATACAAGTAGCAGTTAGAAACCTTGAGGTAAACAACGCAGTTTAAAACACATGAAATTGATTAGATTTGCGCGCTGCTCGTTGGTTTACGACCCCTTGATTTAACACATCACTTTATTCAACATTGTGGATATTAACGTGTTAAATCAAATTATATTGCTGCATTAATACAAATTCTTGAATCTAAATATTGGGGTATCTCACAAAAATCGTCTTGCAATTAAAAGCCTTAAGTCTTATGACACGAAGGTCTAATACACTGTCCAATGAAATCGGATGATGCTTGGTTTTGAGCACTTGTCCGAGTGATAAAGCTTGGTTTTCACATCTATCCGATAATCAATCTAATGCATTAACACATGGATGTAAAAATAATGGATTACTCTTATGGAAAAATGATTTTAGATTTTTTAAATAAAAATAAATATTAATAGTTTGAAATAATTGAAAAACGGTTATTCAAATTGGTTTTTGTTACCATAAACGACCTGCATGGTCGAGTGGTAAGACGCTCGACTATAAATCTAGAAGTCGCGGGTTCAAATCCCGACGTGCGCAAATACATTTTATATAGTTAATATGAGTCATAACACATGAAATCCAAAATTAAATAATATATTGTATATTTGCGGCACGTTTTAAAACAATTTACTAGAAGCGGTGTAAAAATCTAGATGAAAAATATGTACATGTATTCATATTAAGAAATTTGTTAAAGCAAAGAAAAGGAAATCATATTGAGAACAGTTAACACGATGGTATAAAAGCATCAATATTCAAGTTTGTATTATAAGTTAAAGATTCTAAAAATGCAAACAGTGTGAATATTACAAGTTACAAAAGAACAATAAAATATTTTATGACAATGAGCATATGGTTTTCGGTAGACAGTAAGAGTGGTAGATACTCTAAGTATCGCCCTGGTGAAAGACCACTATTCGGAATTGAAACGTTGCTTGAAATGGCTTCAGCCGTAATTGGTGACCAGATCTGAATAGTCTGGTATTTCTCAACCTTCCTCTTCCCTATCTCCTTCCCCTCTCCACTGCCTTCAACCTCACAACACACCCTAATTGGAGATGCCATAGTCTCACTGGCTCTAGATAGTTGGGACTAAAAATAAAAATAAAAAACTTCTTAACTTAACTTTTTTTCTCCTCATTCTCTTTCCCATTTCCACTTTTCCTTGCCTTTTTTTTAATTGGAGGTGCCACAATCAATCAATTCATTATATTAATTGAATAATCAACACTATCATTAGACATGATTGGCGAAACTGTATTCGTATCCGCAATACGACCTATTATCAAGTGACAAGTAAGTGTGGATGAGCGATCTCCTACGGGTGAAATCTCCGTGCATTAAAAATTTTAGCGACGCGGTATATCGCATTGAAGATTGAATACTAGCCAAGCGAGTTTGACCCTCGGTTGTTATCAAGTAAATTAAACAATTATAGTCACTATTGCATTAAAAGATTAATGAGGAATTCAAATGTACAGTCGCGGGAATACTTAATTAACGCAAATAATTGGATTCTGCTACGTAAATAATATAATCGAGCGAAACAAATTAATAATATTGCAAGTAATAATTGCGAGTTACAAAATGTATTACATATTATCGTGGTATGACAAAAAAAAACATTAAAATAAAAACGTTTTTAATTTTTAAAAAATATATCATTTGTTTTTAGAAATTAAGAAAAAATATATCACCAACGATAAGACACTAATAGAGAAGAAGAAGCAAAACCTATTACAAAAGTAAAGTTAAACAGTAAAGTTAGACACATAGCGTTGTACCCACATTTTGTGTTTGTGATAAGAATTAGTTAACGGTGTAGTGACATTTTGAAATGTATTATTACTTAATTGTATTATTGAAACGCAATCAATAATTTTCAACGAAATGTGAAAAAGAAGAAGACAGAAATTGAGAAGATTAGTTCACAACCAAATCTTTTGAATTTAAAATAAAAATATATTTTGTATAACACCATTTTATTGAAAATAGTTTCGGTTCAGCTTGTATCTTCATCAGGACTGTACGAATATGCAATTTAAAAAATACATGTTAAAAAATGTTTCATAAAATATTATTTTTATTGATTTAATAATTAATATCGAGGTTTGTTCAAAAGAAAAGGTGAATTTTGAATTTTCGCGGGCTGTGTATATACGATTATCGATTTTTTGTTGTTGTTATGTTGGTACACATATTTTTATCATATGTTAGCATTGTCAGCCATTTTGGATCGGTGGTTTGTTTTTGACAACTGGAAAGGTTAGTCACGTTTTTGTGTGTTCTTCGATTTTTTACTTTTGAAAAAAATGGATCAAATTTAATAAGTTAATCCTTTTTAAATACTTGAGCACACTTATTTATGATTAAAACAAAAAATAGTGAATATTGCACAACACCCACCTGCTCTCAACCGTCTGGAACCAGTGGGACTATGGCATACTTGGAATATGTTGTTAGGCTAAAGGTAGTGGAGAGGAGTTGTACAAGAGAAAGGTTGGGAAGTACCTGGCTATTCAGATCTGGTTACTAAACACGACCAAAACCATTTCAAGCGACGTTTCAATTCTGAATGCTGGGCTTTCACTAGGGCAATACATAGAGTATCTACGACTTTAAAACTAACTAACCATCATGCCGTTTTTCCGCAGAGGTAGGCAGATAGGACGGACTGCCATACAACTCTATCTTCGCACACTCCTTGCTTTATTCACATTAATACATACTGTTCTGTTGTTCTGACTCTTTAGATTTTTTTGTGTATTACAGAATGTGTCCATTTACAATACGCATCAAAGAAAAGTTTTAAGAGATATTGTTAACATGTCTCTTGAAATCTTTAAGTTTTATGTTGAAGATATCAATACACATGTTATTTAGTAGTACCATACCCCTTGTCATGCTGTGCTGAGCCAACACGTCTGTTCTGCCATGTGGAATACACAGCAGATCGCGGTGTCGCCCCTGGCAGTAGTTGTTAGGCACAGACCAGTAATTCAAATTCCAATTCAAATTTAAATTCCAAGAGGTATGGATTGTGTATCAAATTATGTAATATTTTGTACGCTGTTACTCCAAGGGCCCCACTCCTTCTCGACTGGAAACTTTAGTAATGCGTCTCAGAGAGAAAATCTTTATGATGCATACATTTCGGGTACTCGCCGTGGATTCTTATATACAAATACATACGAGACATACGTAGGTACAAAAAATACTATTGAATAATTTATAGCGTTGGTCCTAAAATGTCCCTGTGGAACACTTTTGGTTATTTTTTAAAGAATCTTCATTCTAATTTGTCGATCGTAAAATTTAATTTAAACAGATCTTGCAGATTTATTTTTGATTCGTATTACGCAAATATACTATACATAATTTTATATGATATACTTTCACTGTCATTATTTCCTTTTTACAAAGTGGTGCACTATAGCCATTTAAGGGGATGCAGTTATTAAAATAATGTGAAGCCCCTCTTTACCTTTCTTACAGTTTTTTTATTCATCAATTTAAGACTTCGAATAGTCATAAATTGTATTATATCTGCATGTTTATGAGTGACAATGATTATTCCAATGAAATATTACCCAGACGGCCGTATTAGGATTAATTTATATTTATTTCGACAGCAGTAAAGAGTTTTTGCACTTCGTCAACTTATCGAATTGCTTTATCTCGGCATTTCTCATACGCTAAGCGCCGCAGAAAGTTTTTAGTAAAAAAAAGAATTGTGTACCACAATAGATGGGCACATAAACAAAGTTTTTCATAAACTAGTTAATTTGTGAAAGAACTTTAAGTTATTGAAATTAAACAACATATAATTTGTCGCTGGAAAAGCAAAAATGCTTAAGCGACACATTGATCAAAAATAAGTTAAAAATGCTGTTTTGATCAGTTTTTTTTTTCAATAATTGAATGCTCTGACCTCGTTTTGTACCATTTGGAAGAAAGTTTGACTCAAGCGACACAAGTTTGGGACTTTTCTTAGCTTTTATTCGCTTCAGGTAACTCAGTGAGAGCATTGAGTTACCTTTTTTTTCAAAATCAACCAGTTACTGAAGACTTATGATTTTTATTGTAAAACAAACAAAAAACTTCGAAGAACTCTGGTGTTAACTTCCCGAAATGGCGCTTCAGTCATTTTGCCTTTCCAGCAACGATATGTATACATCATACAATTAGAGATAAAGGTTAATAGGTTTTGAAAAATATTGTGCCCTCTTCAGAGCAGTATAATGTACTAAATGAAAAATGCAAAAACACAAGTAATTAAAAATATGTACTGTGATATTATGCTCGTACTTTGTATTTTTTTAGTAACAACTTTGCTTGTTATGTTTTTAATCGGAAGTTCCAAAATTGATTTCAAATATAAAGAGACAAAATATGTTTTTTAGATTATCTAATCATACGAGAATTCTGGGAGAAAAGGCTGTGAATTTTTTTTTTCACGTAACTATCGATAACCAAAGGTCATCAAATGTCAAATATTTGACAGATGACGTTACGAAGGTATACTATAGTACCATAAGTAAGTGAATGTAAGGTTCTTAAAAAAACTCAACACCATTTTAGGAAAGTGCATAAAAAGATATTTGCGAGTTTAGAAATGATTTAAATCATTGAAAAAATATGTCTATAAATGAAATTTAGACAGATTTTCCTTGAAGCTTTATCCTTTCCTAGTTTGACTTCTATGTAAAAAAAACTTTCCGTCGAAAGTTTGCACATCCAATAATGCAATTTAAAGCTTCATTCCGAACCGCGTGGCTAGCAGATGAGCAATTCCAAACTAACAAATAAGTTAATAAATCGTTGAACATTTATGGAAAGGCCCGAATATATTATTAATCGTGATTATTGTTTTCGTCCACTTTTTTTGGCCCTTCTGACTAAAACAATATCGATTTACTGAATTTTGCGGGAATGATTTGGGTGGGTTGCTGCCGACTGTCTGGACGAAGAACAAAATACGTTTTGAAAAATTGTCGTGAGTAGTTATTTATTTCTTCGGATTGTCCTCTGTTGCCCTCTCCTTTCAGTTTTGTGTGCTTTATTTAGAAGTAGGATGAGATTAATTTTTTGACTTTTTGAAATATAATATTGGAAAAAAAAAAGTTGTTTAAGTTTCCACCAGAAAATAACTGCGTATAAACAGCGTTCCTACCAAAAAACAGTTAGGACAAAAGGTTCAAATTTGAAAAAAAACATATTAACCGTCAATTTTAAAAATTATAAAAATAGCAGGTAATAAATAATTTCAAGAAATCCATGATAGTACTCCCTTCCTAAGCACGAGAACTTTCTCAATTAGGAAGGTAGTTATCATTAACTAGAAACTAGATATTTTACATTAATTCAATGTCAATTTATATTAGCAGGTGTCGAGTTCAGGTGCAACAAATCTTTTAGTGTTCAATTTTGACACATTTCATAACTTTAACAAGGACTTTTCATGGTACAGTTTGAACGCAATATTTAGGGTTTAATTATGATACATTTATGGTTTTCCTGAAATGTCTTCTTCTTATGCAGTGAAACGCGGTTGAACTTAGTAGAACGGTGACCACTAAAATTGCAGAATGTATAAAAGTGACACAATATATTCACACCAACTAGAAGTACCCACGGTAAAGATTAATTAGGGGAAATGCCAATTTCATTGTCCGGCTTAATATTTTTGGAGCAGCTTCAATTTGACCACTAGTTCAATATTAAATGGCTGGTTAGGTACCTCATTCTAATGAGCGCGATGTTCTTAAATACATCCTTCAGAGAAATGCCGCTCATCCCGACATTGATGTAATGTGATAAATTACATTGATTTATTCCGTACTTTTAAGCAGCGCAAAGCATTCACAAGAATCGTTAGGCCACCCAGGTTCAATCTTCGAATCAATCGCATGGTGTTTCTATAATATTTATTGCGAGATTTCATATTATATGAGATGGGTGATGGATAAATCTTTATAACAAATGGAGCATTTGAACGAAAAATAGAAAATTATGAGCCATCTTTAGTCTACTAGAATACACGTTTACAACAAAGAATACCCCATATTCAAATAGAGAATAACCTTGGAGTAAGAACATATATGGAGAGAGAGCTAAATATATTTACCCGACGTGTACAAATTTACGATAAATCACTTTCTCCGGGTTTTTACGTCGAAAACCTTGAGAGAGAAAGAGACAAGACAAGTTGTCACATAATATCGCACCAGTTTTAGGTGTAAAAGCATGTTTTCCGTCTCCCGCGTCTCCAGCGACTCCGCCTACTGCGTTTTGTTATGCGACATAACTCAACGGTTTTTGAGGTTATATCGTATATTTTTGTTGACAACAATAATGTAAAAAAGTGGTCATACAAATAAATAAAACATCATATCGACATATGCTATGAATGGATATAGAAAGGTGTGTCCATGAAAACCCTAGCCACGCCTGAGTCACGAAAAAATTAACAATCCTGATTACACTGTTTTGCAAAGCTGTATATTCCCTCCCGTATATTATTGCTCTGAGAAAATAACCCATATGATCCCTCCGGCATGCGGAAAACACGTCTAACGCGCGCCCGACATTTGTACACGGTTGACATTCGTCACATGATAACGAGTCGCATTTTTGATTCGTTTTGTTGCTCAACAACTCGGCTGTGGAATAATTTGCTGACCTTTGTGTTTCCTCCCTCCTACAACATGAGTATCTTCAAGACTCAGCTTCTCTTCTTCATTTCCTCAAAAATACCCTCCACTCAGAAACCCCAAAAATGACACAACCTGGAAGGAAAAATTTAGAGAGCCTCCTGTGTAGAGTAAATTAATTGTTGGTAAAATACGAGAGGTATAGAAGAAAATATTGGAAAAGTTTGTTTTCAAGTGACAACGAAAAAAAAAACAAAATGTTCTGTGACAGTAGAGTAAATAAATCTGCCATTTAAGGATTTCTGTAAGGCTAAATTAAGGGTAAGGAGAAAGAAAAAAGCGGTTAAGACGTAGTATTATAGAAATTATAGATTATCGGATCTACAGACAAGTGTTAACTACTTATAGAAGAAAAATAAGTTTAAAAAAAAGCTGTAATTAAGCCAATGGGAAGTTTTCATAATTATTATTTAGGCCATATTCAATTCATTGCTGAATGATGGCCTCTTTAGGTGTCTTTCACATTCCTTGCTAAGGTAGGTTGTTACTCAGGTCGAAAGCTTAACTAATTTAAAAAATAAATCTTAATAAAAGTTGGTATCATTGCATCAGTGTTTATTCTTACTTCTTCCAGAATTCAACTCAACCAAAAGTGTAACCTTTCTGCAATTATTTACGTTATGTAAATTAAAATATCTATGCTATAAGCTGAAAACTAAACGAGGATATTTAATATACACTGAGACAAAACGAGAGATAACAATTCACATATTTGCAAAACAATCTCTCCTAAGACGTTCCTAGAATCAAAACCCTATGTTGTAACGATTCGATTTGTATCTAAGGTAATATGGTCGTTGGAAAAGCAAAAGGGCTTAAGCAACACTTTGGTAAAATATGCAGTTTTGATCAGTTTTTTTTCTGCATCGAATACTACTCGTTTGATTTTAAAGACTTTTATGGCCCTTCAGCCAACTAAAATATATTTACCATTTGGGAGAAGGCTTGACTCAAGCGACACAAGTTTGGGGCTTTTTAAGGTTTTTGACGCTTCAGGTAACCCAGTGAGAGCACTGAGTTACCTGAGTTAACTTTTTTTCCAAAATCCAACCAGGTACTGAAGATTAGTGAATTTTATTGTAATACAAATAAAACTTTTAAGTGTTCTGGTGTAAACTTCCCGAAATGACGCTTTAGCCATTTTGCCTTTCCTTATCAGATTATTAATCAAATTAGTTTACAAAGTACCTTAGCAATAGATTAAAACAACTGTATTTACCAATTTGGGGATATTTTTTTAATGTAAACGAATAAAATTTACTGTATAAATTAATTTGTCACTTCATTCTACTATTATAAGAATATATAACAGCAGTTTCTTTTGAAATATGCGTAAAGAAAAAAAGTAACGCTTGACACAAATTTCTGCGTATAAAATAATACGAAAATGTGGACGGTAAGAATTGTGTCATCTTCGTAATACTTTTAATAACGAAGGTGTCTGATTCCAAAAAGTCCCCCTGTATAATCGAATCTTTTACTAATGGGTTCCGAGTAAGGTGATCTGATACTAATGGGGTTATATTTGTAAGGACAAAAGGCGACGTCGACGAGTTTAGGAGTAATTTTTCATACCGTCATAATATCGAAGACGCCTCAGAGGTCTGATCAATAATGGACGTCCGCTTCGCACACCTCTCTTTTAGACTTCGGATCAATGGAGATGAAGCTATGCGAGGTGTGATTGATTCGATCAGCGAAACATTAAGAAATCCCATCGCACTGTTAGAAAATCCTTTTGATTTGTAATTAGATTGGTTCAAGCGAAACAGTGGCTTGCAGAGATATATTTTCAAATGCTGTTCTTTTCTTTAAAATTCTCATTTTCGTAAAATGTCAAAGATGGGTGACTCGTTAAACCTTGAAGTAACCGTATACGAAGGGAGAGCTAATTATTTTTACCCAACCTACACATACTTGCGATAAATCACTTTCTCCGGGTTTTTACGTCGTACACCATGAGAGAGAAAGAGACAACAAATTTCATAGGCCGCTTCTATATACTGAAAGGATGATCTTAAGCTCCTGGTTCACGGCGGGGCTCCGCTCACTTTTTTTAATTATGCCACTAAACTTGACACAACTAAACGGTTTTTTAGGTTATATGCTATATTTTTGTTGATAAAAATACCGTAAAAAAATGTGGCTATACGAATAAACAAAAACATTATGTCGATATGTGATATGAATGGATGTATAAATACCATGGCCTTAGTCTTAGCCACGCCCAGGTGAACCGAGTCAGGTTAAAATCATCAAAAACAGGTCAAAAACTGACTTCACTGCCTTGGATACATACTACTCTACCAACTCTATGCGTTCAACATGAAATATCTACCAACTTTTCTATGGTGGAATTTTTATCCATAGACAATTAATGATTTACCTATCGCAAGTGAAAATGTGTACACATTTGAAAAATGTAGGCATAGTTCATAATTCAGATTCAAGGAATACACTTTAAATTTTTTTAGTATTTTGTTGGTTTTTGTTTAATATACTATGGACTGCGTCCATTTATAATAAATATTCTCGGTAACAATAATTAAAGAACAGTCGGATGGCTCCTGAAACCTCAAAGGTTTATTGGCAATATCATGTTCTCTGAGTAAGTAATGAAAGTAGACTGAATGCTGTGGAAATGAGATCTTTGAGACGTGTGTGCGGTAAAACCACGTATGACCGTATTAAAAATGTGGATATCCGGAAAGAATGCAAGACTGATGTGAGCGTAATGAATAGTATCAAGAAAGGGACGCTTAGATGATTTGGGCATGTAGAGCGAATGAACGAAGAAAGCAGTGTGAAAATAATATATGATGCGAAAGTGAATGGAAGAGGAAGTCGAGGACGCCCGAGAAAGATATGGTACGATCAAGTAAATCAAATAATTGAATCGGGTCATGTGAAGAGTCAGAATAACAGAAGAGTATGAATGAGGCGATGTATGAATGTAAATGAAGCAAGGAGTGTGTGCCAAGACATAGTTATATACCGGAGAAACGGCGTGATGGTTAGTTAGTTAGTTATGTCCTCTGAGTGCAAAACTGTATACTTTTCTAAACTAGAAATAACTAAAGTAATTTTGTTTATCCGAAGTGAATTATTTCTGTACGTTATATAAATAAATATTTATATACCATAGATTAAAAGTAGTTATTATTAAGATGAAGCCCAGGAATTAAGTTTTGAACAGCGCCCTTCAAGTGATGTTTCACAAAAACAGATATTATCAATTTATTATTATATCAATAAGCCTAAGAGATGTTATTTAGTTGCACCATACCTCGTGTCATGCTGTGCTGAGGCGACACGTCTGTTCTACTAGCAGATCATAATGTCGCCTCTGGCAGTAGTTTTTCGGTACAAACAACTTATAGTATTCGAGGAGGTATTGACTATCTATCAAAATATTTATAGCCTTATACCCTGTTACTGCAAAAGCTCCATTCCTTCTCGACTGGAGGCTTTAGTATCGTGTCTCAGAGAGCAAATCTTCGTGGTGCATGAATAGTGGGTACTCGCCGTGCATTCTCATACCTGTATATAGATAGCGGAAAATATTTTTTGGATTTTGTTCCAATAATTTTATGTATATTGCAGTTGACCATAGATTTTATGTAACTCTAATTTAAAAAAAAACTCATAGGCTGCTACTTTTTACTTCTAGATAATGCAGTGATTTAAAATAAACTAAGAAAGCGATTTCAAAACGATCAATGAGAGACAATTATGTTGTTTTGGCGTTTTTACAATTGTAAATACGTTTTAATCAAATAAACAACTATTTTAACCCGAATCTTGGTAGTTTGACTTGTACGTGACAACAACTTTGTTGTCAACAAATAGTAATTAAAAAAAATTGTAACTTATTATATCTTATCTTTATCTTCATATCATTTTTTTACCTTGCCAAGATAATGATCAATAAAAACAATAAAAAAAACAATGATGTTTTTTTTAAAACAAAATATTGAGGAAAAATTTTTAATATTTTAAGGAAATTGATATAAAAACATTGACACGCCACTGATAAGTAGTTAATCTTTGCAATCAACTGATTCAGAGTTTTCAAATGATTTTCACCGTATACGTTATTTGATATATTGTTTAAGAAGTTTCCCAATGGAAAACGGTCTGAATGTGCCAATTTGGGTGATGGTATACTTGTTGCAGTATGACTCATTATTTAGAGCGGCCACCTCCAGAGTAAAAAAAACCTTTACGATATCCGTATCCAACCTCCGGCATGAGATGCACGACGATAAAAAAAAGCCTCTCAAGGGCACTACAAGGCACTAATTATTTTATGCAGCACCACATTAAATAAAATAAAAAATGTCCAGAAACAGTGGGACTATGGAATCTTCTATATAATTAGTCAACTCTTAGATCAGCAACGTCATCGGCTATCGGAAGGCTGATACAACCCAAACGCAATCCAAATACTAAGTTTGGAGATCGAGTTTTCGGAGTATCCAGGCCCAAGGCTTGGAATAAACTCCTTCCAAAACTAAGATGTATAACTGAACTTGTCGTACAGTACAGGATTTGGTTAAAATTTGTGTATCTAAAGGTGATTCGTCGAGAGACAGATTATGTTGAGAATCTCTTAATGAATTTAAGGATATGAGAGTCTGAAAAGGTAAGTTTTCAGACTCTCATATCCCTAAAAGGTATTAATATGTATCATAACACATTTAATTCATAATAAAATAATAAAAAGTATATTTGCGGCACGCTCCAGAGTGGTAGATACTCTAAGTATCGCCTTGGTGAAAGACCACCATTCAGAATCGAAACGTTGCTTGAAATGGCTTTAGCCGTGTTTGGTGACTAGATCTGAATAGCCAGGTACTTTCCAACCTTCCTCTTCCCCATCTCCTTCCTCTCCTCACTACCTTCAGCCTCTCAACATACCCTATTTGGGGATGCCATAGTCTCACTGGCTCTAGACGGTTGGGAGCAGTTGAGAATCTTGTGTATAAATATATATAAACAAAAAAAATTGCACCACCCTCTCTGAGATTTGCATTATATTAATAAAAAATAAATATAAAATTAGGGCTTTAAGGCTCTAAGTATTTTTCACCACGAAACGAAACTAACGTTTCGTAAATTTTATAAAAGTTGTTTTTTTGTGAAAATACCAAATATCCGGAAAGAATGCAAGGCTGATATGAGCGTAATGGATAGGATCAAGAAAGGGACGCTTAGATGGTTTGGGCATGTAGAAGAATGAACGAAGAAAGGAGTGTGAAAAGAATATATGATGCGAAAGTGAATGGAACGAAGAAAGGAGTGTGAAAAGAATATATGATGCGAAAGTGAATGGAAGAAGTAGTCGAGGACGCCCGAGAAAGACATGGCACGATCAAGTAAATCAAATACTTGAATCGGGTCATGTGAAGAGTCAGAATAACAGAAGAGTATGTATGAGACGATGTATGAATGTAAATGAAGCAAGAAGTGTGTGCCAAGACAGAGTTGTATGGCGGTCCGTCCTCTCTGCCTACCCCTGTGGGGAAACGGCGTGATGGTTAGTTAGTTAGTTAGTTACTACCAAATATCTTACTACTCTATCGCAGGGCTCGAGAAATATTTTTTGGTGTATTGTAGTCTAATAATCTGTAATAAACACGGGGGAATCTTCCTCTTGTCAAAATCTGGAGATTATTTTTCGTAATTCTAAATACTAAATTCACATCGGTAACTACCTGAGCTTTTCCCACGCCTCTGGGAATACCTGCGCGAAATAAGATGAAAGATGCGACGTCATCTTCACCGCTAACTACTTGGAGACAAGGCAGCTTGCTTTATAAAAAAATAATTAAAAAAATCTTTGAGCAACGGCATTCAATTAAAACCTTGAACTACGATAGTAAAATGCACATAAAAGAAAAAAAATCATTTAATGTTTTATTAAAACTGCAAAGTTAATTCATGTTCACAAACCCGTCATTATTAATCCTTCGATTCAAATGTCTCATTGATATCTTGTTTAATTATTCATTGGTCTATACGAGTAGCAGTAGATTTAAAAAATATGTATATTTACTTGTAACGAATTATATTGCAAAAAGACGTCGAAAAATTATTATAGAAATGCAAAATTATATTTAAAATTCAACAGATTTTCCTGTTTATTTTTATACGATGATTCGATAAACGACATGAATAATTGTTAAAACACCATCAATTTTCCATTTAATGAATTATAACTTTTATTTTCTCAACGTAGGCGTGTTATAATTATATCATATTCGAAACTATTAAAAAAAAAACACTTCGATTAAATAATATGAATATTCAGTCAATTTGCGTAGCGCCGTTTTTGCAAGAAATTACCTCAGAGGCGCTGTACAAATGTTAATTCCTAGACACCATCTTGTGACTAACTACATATAATCTATAATCATGTAAATATTTATTTATATTATATACAGACATAATATACACAAGCATTCTAACCTAGCAGGTAAACACAATTATTTTATTTATTTCTAGTTTGGAGAAATATACAGTTTTGCACTCAGAGGAGGTGATATTGGCAAAATTATGGTTGGTATTAATTTTAATAATTTATGTTTTTTTTGTTCGATTTTAGGACGCGATGACAAATTTCTTTATGTGCCTTCTATGTAGTTCTACAAACTCACCTTAAAACCATGAACATATAAATTTCATTAAAAACAAGTTGTAATATAATGATAGGCATTAACTTTAAGTCTACGGTATCAGGTATTAGATTTAAAATGTATATTTTTTAACTGTATAAACAAATGCATTCATGTGATAAAATAAATCTATTAATTCACAGACAAACATTCTTCTAATTAAGATTGTTCCGAAATAAAGCTGCAATACTAAAAAATATGCAATATTCAACACATGCTAATTCAAATCATTATTTATTATATTATCTTATATTCCCTTGACCAAAAAAATACCATTAAACATAACATATCATTTGTATGCAGTTTAATGCGTTACCTGATAAACGTCCAGTACCAACAAATTCTTAAAAAAATCGCTAACTAACTAACTAACTAACTAACCATCACGCCGTTTCCCCGCAAGGGTAGGCAGAGAGGACGGACCGCCATACAACTCTGTCTTGGCACACACTTCTTGCTTCATTTACATTCATACATCGTCTCATACATACTCTTCTGTTATTCTGACTCTTCACACGACCCGATTCAAGTATTTGATTCACTTGATCGTGCCATGTCTTTCTCGGGCGTCCTCGACTTCTTCTTCCATTCACTTTCGCATCATATATTCTTTTCACACTCCTTTCTTCGTTCATTCGCTCTACATGCCCAAACCATCTAAGCGTCCCTTTCTTAATCCTATCCATTACCATCAGCCTTGCATTCTTTCCGGATATCCACATTTGTAATACGGTCATACATGGTTTTACCGCACATCCGTCTCAAAGATCTCATTTCCACAGCATTCAGTCTACTTTCATCCTTCCTCTGCCAGTTCCATGCCTCACTGCCATACATCAGGGTTGGTATAAGCACTCCATTGTGGACTGCTAGCTTCGCTTCTTTGGACAATTTCTTATTTGCCCCAACAGCGTTCAGTCCTCCATTAATGGAGTTTCCTGCATTCACCCTTCTTTCAATATCCTTATCAGCCTTTCCGTCTCTTGTAAACATACTTCCTAAATACACGAACTCATCCACTTGCTCCAAGTATTCATCATTCACAACTATATTGCACGCTGTTCTCGTACTCTCTCTTTCAAACACCATCACTTTGGACTTACTTACATTCATCATCAACTCATTTTGCATACATACTTGGTTCATCCTAGACACGAGAAACTGTAGATCTTCCATATTGTCAGCAATCAGCACCGCATCATCCGCATACAATAGGCAACATACTTTCACACTGTTCATTTTCGCGCCCAAGCCCACACCTTTCAATTCTTGCATACAATTATCCATGTACAAATTGAACAACCACGGTGACATTACACAGCCTTGTTTTACACCTTTTGTGATGTTAAACCACTTCGTAAAATCACCGTTCACTCTAACACATGCAACGCTTCCCTCGTACAAGGACGCGATTGCCTGTATAAGATTTTAAGGAATATTCTAATAATTATTATTTTTATTGACCTGCCTTTAAATAATGTACAAAAGCTCTTCATTTTGACAGTAACATATCGTCGCTGGAAAGGCGAAAAGGCTTAAGCGACACTTTGGTCAAAAATGAGTTTAACATGCAGTTTTGATCAGTTATTTTTTCTGGATCGAATACTCTGACTCTCGTTTGATTCTGAAGACTTTTGCGGCCCTTCAGTCATCTAAAATATATTTACCATTTGGGAGAAGGCTTGACTCAAGCGACACAAGTTTGGGACTTTTTAAAAGCTTTTTGTCGCTTCAGGTAAGTCAGTGAGAACATTGAATTACCTGAGTTAACTTTTTAAGACTTATGAATTTAATTGTAAAACAAAAACAACTTTAAAGTGCTCAAAATGGCGCTTCAGCCCTTTTGCCTTTCCGGCGACGATATGGAAATGATAAGTATTCATTTTTCTATCGAAATGAGTTTGTATATTGTGCAATTATTAATTATTTGGATCGTGGTGAATACATTATTTTAAACCTTAGTTAAAACTATTAACATTAAAGCATCAAACTTCATCAGTCTCATATGAGATGCAGAAAACATGCATGAAAAACTGGAAAATAAACACGTTCGTATCTTAATTATTATATGACAACTTGCTATCCGCAAAAAATTACGGGATGTAACTGACTTGCCAAGAATACATATTATTTGTGGATTACCACTCATTTTAAATAAGGAATAATATGACTGTTAACATGGATTATAGGTAGGTACTTCAACATACTATTTTTTAATGTGATTGACAGTTTCAATTTTGAAAAGTTTACCCTAGTATTTGAGCGAGGAAATTATTTATTGTTAATGGACAGTTTAAATCATGGCTTCATGAAAGTGGGGAAAGAGAAATACACACTAGACTTGTTACAGGTAATTTTAGGTTAAAGACAAAGATATAACTAAGATAAAGACGTAATGCAGATGTCTCGACTTAACTGATAAATTAGGCTTTGATTATTACAAACAACCAGTAAGAGATCGCACTACAAGAAAAATAAAAATAATACTTATAAGTTAGAAGATAGATGAATAGTTCTAACCGATTTTCAAGTTCTAAAAATAGATTTGTTTGCGAGATCATCTTGCTCACAGAGATGAATATCTCGAGATGCGTATCGCTTATGACCGGTGTCAATACGCATTCAAATCTAAGTCATGTTTTTCCCCCGAGGCACCTCGCTCCAGGTGGGCCGGTGGGCCGGTGGGCCGGGGGGCTGTCGGGCTGGTAGCGGTGAGGTGATGTAGCGGCGAGGCGGCGAGGTGATTGAAACAAAAAGCTATTAAACCGCACAAATGATGAAGTGTGGAATAACTCGCAGTGATAAAAAGAGCGGTAACACGTCCATCTGACGCTTCTGCATGGCACGCCGAAATGTCGAAACTAACAATCGAGTAGGGACTAAACTAACGAATGATCAAATCAATAAGTTTTTTTAGTCAAATTACACACACAATAACCGCAAAGTTTAAAAAATCACGTGTTTAACTCATTTTTGAAGAATGAAATGCCTTGGTAATCATATTAATATTAGGAACATTTATTTAGCGTCGTTTTTATGAAAAATAACCTCAAGGGCGCTGTACAAATCTTAATTCTTAGACTCCATTTTAGCGTTGGCAAAAACTTCAATGTTTTGTGAATGCTTCACGAACTGCCAGTCCTTTAAAATGAACCCTTCGCAGTGAACACTTCAAGTAAAAAGAGCTGGAACCGGTTCCTTGCCAAAATAAAAAAAGTACTAGTCGGTAGAGATTTGAAAGCGAAAAGATCTGGAACTGGAACCGGTTCTTCACCAAAATAAAAAGTACTAGTCCGTAGAGATTTGCAAAACGAAACGAACCTTCACGTTCCTTTAGTCCTTTTGAAGTCGAACTTGAAATGAAGTACTTGAAATGAAATAATTTTTAATATGCTTTGAAGTTCAACTTTGATACTGAACTGCTGCAAATGAAAGCAGTTCTTTGTAATCTAACTTCCGTTTGAAGTATTTGTTCAATGAAATAAAATGAATGAAGTTTGAACTGCCGCAAAATGAAATAGTTCAAGTTCACACGGGGCAGTCACAACGCTAAAATGAACTACCAACGTCAATTGAAGTATT
This sequence comes from Drusus annulatus, assembly GCA_022651775.1. NCBI lineage: Eukaryota > Metazoa > Arthropoda > Insecta > Trichoptera > Limnephilidae > Drusus > Drusus annulatus. Next base: position 352,692 of record JAGWCC010000737.1, read on the forward strand.
TGTTCAATGAACAATGAAGGAAGTTGGAACTGCTGCCAAAAGAAGTAGTTCTTTCGGAGCGGTCACAACGCTACTTTCTACATATATAACGTATATGAACATGCCATTTGTATTTATATTTTGTACACAGATAATATACAGAAGCATACTTACCTGGCATATTATATTAAAAAAAAAACAATTATTTAATTAATTTCTAGTTTGGAGTAAGATACACCTTTGCACTCAGAGGACATGGCATTGGAAAAATGATGGGTTAGTATTTATTTTAATTATTTATGTGATAAATTGTTCAATTTTAGGGCATGAGAGCAAATTTGCGGCGAAAAAATGCTCAAATATTCATTATGGATAAGTATGTAAATATGGAAATGAGTATAATCCACTGTATTTTGTGCAAAGCATTCGGAAAATATTTGCATCCAAAATCGAGCAATTGAAAAATACATTTGTTTTTTTTTATTGATCGTTTCCCATATATTTTTTTTTATACCATAACGTTATTTTTTTAGATAAAAAATATAATTTTAAAATAATATTGAGTTATTATGTAACTTTCAATTTTTTGTATGACTTAAAAGATTTTATATTAGAGTTTGTGAAAGCAATAAGTTAGTTTTTATGACGTTCTCAGTTGACGTTTTACCGCTTTCATTTCTTGTATCTGTGTTTTTTTCTCTGTTCCTTTGCTATAATTTAACTGTTATTATTTTGTTTTCTTACTGTTCTCTTTTTAATTTTAATTTTTATATTATGTTCTCCCTCTGTATGTATATATAACCATACACTATGTATTTTTGATTTTGTTTAATTTGGAGTCTGATGATATTTAGGCTAAGCAAAACCGGTTGGTCATAAAAATTAAAATAAAATATGTGGTCTTAAACAAAGTTATTACTTCATTTTCAGAAAAAAATATTGTTGTGTTTGTTATCTATGTAGGTGCAAATTATTTATTTAATATGCTCATCCCTGCCTTCGTAGCAATAAAAAAAAACAGTTGCTGGAAGGAGAAATAGACGAAAAAACAAAACGTTAAATACGCCAGCACTTTGATAATTAGCAAATTAAAAAATATATTTAACCTTGAAGATTACCAGGTAAATAATAATATATTTAATATTTTAAATATCTACCAGCGGAGGTGGCTTTGAAGTGTCAAAAAACTACAACAATTATTAATGACACTCGTGCCTCGTTGACAGCATCCATCTTTTAAAGCTAGAGTACAGACGAGTCGGTGTTAGAGCAATATCCCAATCCCAAGGCTATGTCAAAGATAGCATCTGCAATACCTACAGCAAATTCAAAAAAGCATTGATATTTAACTTGATAGATTGGCTATTCTATTCAAAAGCGTGCAACGCAATTAAAAACGAGCACTACAACTTTCGGAAAAACCTGGCTGACTTAAGGAAACTTTTCAGTTCGTGACGGTTTGCTGTCCCCATCAAGTTACGTATTCCCAAAGATGAGCTTTACAAAACGTAACTGTTAAGTGGAGATTATAAATATAATAATCCCAATAAGCATCCCCAAATATGGCATAGGCTCTGGATGAAATGATTTCCCACAGAGCCTTTCGTATGGAATTAATTTAAAAAAATAAGAATATCACTAAAAATTTTCAATACGTACATTTAAATACACTTTTTAGTTATTTTGGACCTAACCGTGTTAAGGATATGGATATCCGGAAATAATGCAAGGCTGATTGATGTAAGCGTAGTGATAAGAATCAAGAGAGAGACGCTTGATGGTTTAGGCATGAAGAACAAATGAACGAAGAAAGGAGTGTGAACATAATATATGAAAGAAGAAGTCAGGGACGCCCGAGGAAGACATGGCACGATCAAGTGGATCAAATACTTGAGTCGGACCATGTGAAGAGTTAGAATAACAGAAGAGTGTGTATGAGACGATAAATGTAAATGAAGCAAGGAGTGTCTACCAAGAAAGAGTTGTATGGCGGTACGTCCTATCTGCCTACTCATGCGGAGAAAAGGCGTGATGATTAACTAGTTAGTTAGTTTTTACATCGTAACTGTGCCCCACTGTTGTTTTACGTTAAAACAACTGTGACACTGCGTAAGAATTGGCAATCCATTTGATAGATTTTCATCTTGATGGTCAGGAACGTTGTTCTTAGAAAAAATATGTCGTGTGGGAATGCTGTGTTTGTTATGCCAATATTTCAATGCGAGGTGCTCCGAAGAAATTGTGTCATCGACCCGTTTGACATTGGAAGGTCCATTAAACGCGTACCCTACACGGTTGACAGACTCGGATTTACGATTTGTTCCTGTGCCCAACTGTTCTACTGTGAACATGTTTTTCTAGGTTTTGTGTTTTAAAAAAAATAATTATAATAAGTGAATACCGCAGCTCTTCAAATGCTCTTAACCGTCTAGAGCCAATGATACTATGGTATCCCCAATCGGGGTATTTTGTGAGGCTGAAGGTAGTGGGAGGGGGAAGAGGAAGGTCAGGAAGTCCCTGGCTATTCAGATCTGGTCATCAAACACGGCCAAAGTAATTTCAAGCAACGTTTCGATTGTGAATGGCGGTCTTTCACCAGGACGATACTTGGAGTATCTACAACTCTAGAGTGTTTCTCCCTCCCTATAAATGGGTCTCCGAATGACGCAGTTCAACTCCTTCATCGTTAAAAAAAACGCTTCCTACGCAGCATCCATAAAGATGACACAGACCCTGTGGATTCCTTGAAAGAGGTTACCATAAAGATACAAAATATTTCTCATAATTTCAGGAATCCGCTGATCTGTGAATCGAAAGACTTAAGCGACGCACTTGCTATCATTGTAAAAAGTGCGAGATTAAATTTACGCAGCATCATAAGTCGTCTTCATCCACAAATTAATTCGTAACCTAAAAAATCGGGGCATTTCTGCGGCTAAACTATTAATTTCAATGCTTCCTACTAGGTCAAAAGAGTCAAAGTCTCGACAGACGTCATGAGAGCTCAAAAACAAAATATCGTTAACTAAATAGCGAATCTTCAATGTCACGTGCATTATCCATCACTGACAGTAGTTTTTGCTGCTTGTCAGTTCGTCTTATTTTTACTTTATCCGAACGGAGTTAAATCGAATTAAGATGGTTGCTTTGCTAAGCTGATAATCCTTTTTATTTAATATTTATTTTTAAGATGGATCTACCAGCATGTTATCATTTAGTTAGTGGATAAATTGCTGGAAATCGTAAAATGATTTTTGTTTAAATATATATAAATTTGTGAAAATAATGTATGATGCGAAAGTGAATGGAAGAAGAAGTCGGAGACGCCCGAGAAAGACATGGCACGATCAAGTAAATTAACTTAATTAACTTGAATCGGGTCATGTGAAGAGTCAGAATAACAGAAGAGTATGTATGAGACGATGCATGAATATGAATGAAGCAAGGAGTGTGTGCCAAGACAGAGTTATATGGCGGTCCGTCATCTCTGCCTACCCCTGCGAGGAAACGGCGTGATGGTTAGTTAGTTAGTTAGTTAGTGAATACCGCACAAGAGTCCCAGCTGCTCCCAACTGTCTAGAGCCAGTGAGACTATGGCATCCCCATTCGAGGTATGTTGTGAGGCTGAAGGTGTAGTGGGGAGGGGAAGGCGATGGAGAGAAGGAAGGTTTGGAAGTACCTGGTTATTCAAACACAGCTAAAGCCATTTTCAAGCAACTTTTCGATTCTGAATGGTGGTCTTTCACCAGGGCGATACATAGAGTATTTAGCACTATGGAACGTGCCGCAAATATACTTTTTATTATTATATAAAACAATAAACTTTGTAAAACACCACTTTATATGAGTTAATCGCCAACCAGGTTTCGCTCTTCTCAAGCTTTGTCAGGGCTTTTACATCAAATTTCAACAGCTTTTACACTAACTCAAATAAAGTGGTGTTTTATAAAGTTTATTCTTTTATTTAATATACAATGTCACACCCCCAAGTTTTTGCTTCCTTCGAAAATATATAATATAGTAGTCGAGCGTCTTACCCCTCGATCATGGAGGCCGTCAATCTATCTTGATTGTTTTGATTTTATCTGTTTTTACATTTTAAAACACAACAAAACAAGAACCCTCAACCAAATAGTGCAGAAAAACAATTAACAACTATGAACTGGAATTTAGGTCGTCGGAAGCAGCGATGACTCTTGAAAGGTGAACTTTAGCTTCATAAACTAACATAAGCTTTTTGTCCTACATCATTAACTCCTTGAAACCTTATTCAGGCTTTGACTTGAATACTGAATACCACACAAGAGTCCCAACTGCTCCAAACCGTCTAGAGCTAGTGGAGACTATGGCATCCCCATGTTGGGGTATGTTGTGAGGCTAAAGGTAGTGGGGAGAGGAAGGAGTTGGTAAAGTGGAAGGCTGGGAAGTACCTGGTTATTCAGATCTGGTCACGAAACACGGGTTATGCCATTTTTAAGCAACGTTACGATTCGGTGGTCTTTCACCAGGGCGATACTTGGATTATCTACCACTCTGAATGTTCTATAAAATGTATGTTTCTGTCCTATTTTTGTCATTGCTTATGCGCTGTTGCTCTTTTTTTCTCATTTCGTGTTATTTTTTTTTTGTAATTGGACAATAATTGTTGAATTTCAAAAAAATACCATTATTGTCGGTTTAAAAATAAATAAAATTTGCACATTTCTTTCAGTCAAAAATTTCTAGATCAACACAACTTTTTTCAACCTTGATGGTATTTCAATCAAAGGCTAAGGAGCTTTTAAATATCTGTTTCGGCATAAATATGCGAAATTCGTTCCATGTTTTTCAATTGGTCAACATGAAAACATACTTCGGAAAAACTTGTCGAAAATCGTAAAACTAATACATTATTCGGTAAAGAAAATGTGATAATTCAACACGTTCTTATGGCAGAAGCGAGGTGTTGAGAGGTTTATAAAAAATCAGATCTCCGAATAAGGAGTAAAGACGACAACCGAAAGTCCAATAAGTCCATAGATCACCGCGGTTAAGGAGATTTGTAAAGGTACAGCAGCCTCCCGGAGAAGTGGCCCGAGGCAACAATGGGCCAGGCGAGACTTTGACGGAGTTCCGAAAGGTTTTTTTGACGGACTCCATGACACCGCGTAAAAAATGTGCTCCGGGTCTCAACTCGCGAGCCATTAGTATGCGTCAGAACCGATTCCAGACCGTCGAACCAGGGAATGTCATTGAGCTGCTTTACAATTGTGGCTTGAATTAAGCTTACCATTTGATTTTCTGTTGATTTTCTCAGCTTAGGTCATATGATCCATTTCGATGGCTCAGATTTTCTGAAACAAAGAAATAAACAAAATTTAAAATAAATCATTCATATTATCAATGGTAGATATGATTTTTTTGTAAAATAAACGTTTGAATAATCCGGAACAAATAATATGGCGTCTTGAATTTTAGAAGGTGAGTGAATATTTCAAGGTCCTATTGGTAGAAAATAAGTTTTAAGTTGAAAATTAGTAGACCAATTTCAGGTAAATTTCCCTTAAAGTCTATTTTTATCACATTCTCATTTGACGTTTTGCCTCTTTCATTTAATACTATCTGCCTCTTTCTCTAGGTTCCTTTGTAATAATTAAAATGTCATTATTTTGTTTTCTTATTGTTCTCTTTTTTGTGTATTGTGTTCTTCCTCTATATGTATGCGTTTATAACCACACACCATGTATTTTTTGTTTAGTATATTTTTTTACCCTGATGATGCTCAGGCTAAGAGAAACCGGTCGGTCATAAAAATTAAATTAAAATCTTTGGTCTTATACAAAGTTATTATTTCATTTTCATTAAAAATGTCAAACCACCGAGTGAATTTTTAATTAAAATTGTATGAAAATTATGTTTTGTTTAATCCGGTTTCAAAGGAACCTATGTATATTAATTTCAAAAGGTGATCCTTATTTTTAAAATATAGCATCAAATACATGTTATTAGCTTAGTGGATAAACACGTTGGATTCCCACCCAGGCGTTGAGGGTTCAATTGCTCTGCTAGCTAAGTCCTCCGTCATTGCACAAGCAACATTTTCCGTTTATTATGATGGTAGTAGGAGTTTTTCAAATATTGTCAGGTTATTCGTAATCCGCGAATGTTTGTCTGTCTTTTAAACATTAAATAAAGCACTTTTTGAAACGCCGGAGGAGATCAGTATAGTGTTTTTTTTTCCATACCTTTGATAACTTCTACACAATATATATAAATATATATGAGGCCTGTAGAAACAAACACGGCTAAGTCCATTAACTACAGTTTTCAAGGAAGAACAAAAAACGTTTAATTAAAAAATTACTTGTGATACTGTCACTAAAATAAATTCGACAAATAGTACTTACTAAAAACATTAATTTTCTTCTTGATACATTAGTTTAACTGGTGCAAAACAAAAAATATATTCAAATTAATAGTGGACTTTGCCGTGTTTGTTGTTCACATTTGACAACTGCCGCTTTTGTTTTCAACACAACTGGACTTTGCCAGTTTTGAAATGAACACGTTTTTTCGTAAGGTTGCAGTCAAAGTCAGTGACAAAATAGTTTTAAATTTAAAAAAGTATTTATTTTGATAGAAATACAAAATAATATCTTACAAAATATTTTGAAAAAGTTTGTAAGTTATGATGACCTAATTAATAATTAAAAAAAAAAAATCGAAAAAATCGAGAAAAAAAATCAGAAAAGAATAATAACTATTATTCTGGTATTTTTATATAAATTTTGTTTTAAAGGTTTAATAAGATATGAATGCTGAATAATATTCAAGAGCAGGAAGATTTCTCCAGTTATCACCGAAATGCTTGATCAAAACATAGTTGACATCTCTCACTTTTAACGATTTCAAAACAACTTTTTCCGGGTTCTATGTTGCGGAATTATCATTGATATATTTTTCATACAGCAATGATTTCTACAATATTAATGATGGAACAATAACTACTAATAAAGTAATCATATTATTCAATAAAACTCTAAATCGTAAGTAAAAACTCATTTATTTTACCACTATGCTGTTTATTAAGTCAAAAAATAATGTCCATAAAAAATAACAAGAAACAAACTTCATTATGCACGTCAGCGGACATTTTTCGGTAATTTGCGAAATTGTCAATATCTCAACTTTTACAAAAACAAAGTGGTAATAACTTCTGTTTTTAGCAATGTTCACCTTCCAATTTTGGGGCTGTTTTATGCGTTTCCTCGCCGATTCTTGTACTACTTCGTTAGGGGCACATTTCATTTTTATAAACTATGCATAAAAATAAAAATAAAATTACGAAAATATAGTAAAAAATACCTAAAAACTAAGCAGCTGAGGAGACAATCCGGTTGTAATGTTGTATGAAACATAAAGAGCGGCCATCTTGAAAACAGCTATTTACAACGCTCCTATTGGTCCGTTTGAAAACTGTCGTCTTTGATTTGGAAAGAAGTGGACTTTGCCGAGTTTGTTATGGACTTCAATTTTAATCCTTCAAAAATAAATAGTTTAGAGCCGTATTTGTTAGAAAGCAACATTGCATCATGAAGCATTTTTTTTACTCTTTCGAACCTCATATTTAACTCATTTTCCATTATTGGTGGACTTTGCCGTGTTTGTTTCTACAAGCCTCATAATACATGGTTAATATATTTTATGGGATGTCTCTCTCGTATATTTTGGACGCTTGAACTCCCCTGCTCTCGCGACTAATTTGTATAGTCAAACTTGATTTTGTCTCAATCTTCAAGGGATGTTTTCAAATCACCGTGAGAGTATTTGCCGCATTCCTGCCAACATACCGGCCGCGGTCCATGGCTGTGGAAACGTCGCATTTACCCCTCACAGTCATCGGAGCTGCGAGGAAGTCATCATCAACATTCACAGCTGATGACCTAGACAATTGGACGCGCCTAGGTGTGGTGAAATGGCAGCTAAAATACAAGGTTATTCTTTAAATATCTCTTTTTTTTCTTAGCCTACCTTACAACGACCGTGATTTGATTGTGTAATCGAGTGGTATGCAGAATCGAAGCAATTTGTTAATCGCTATGCTCGTTTTTGAAACATTTTTAAAATCGAAATTAGAATGAAATTTTAAACCATTAGTGTATATTTTTTTAAAAATATTTAAATAATACAAATAATCAACAACTCAATAAGGTCCCAATGGCTGAATTGGTTGAAGCGTTACTCCCGGATAGAGTAGAGGATTCGAGTTGGAGTCTCGATTGTCACCATTGTCTTTTTATTTTCTGGCTTTTTCTGTTTCATATTTGTGTTTTTAGATTATTGAAATTTTTCAAATATAAAAAAGCATTAATGCTATAAAGTTAATTTCAATTTAAAAAATATTTACACTATGGTGTCCAAGTGAAATTTAGAATGCGAGTAGTCTACCGACCTATGAGTAATGTCAGCAGGCTTTTCACCCATAATTTGTCTCTTGGAGCGACGAATCACACGAATCTATTTATAATCGTATTGTATTAATAGTTTTGTGATTCTTGAGTATCAATAAGAGATTTATCCCTACTTAAACAATTTGGTGTTGGTAATTAAGAAAAATCTTATTTTCCCCCTTTCTAATATTTTTTGCACACCTATTTAATAAGCTTAGATATAAGAGATGAAAGATCCAGTTTACTAAAATATAATCAATACTTCCATCATACTTAGATTTATGAATTCCCGATCTAATGATAAAAAAAATTCACTGGGTTATCCCAAATCCCCGTGTTTTTATTGAAAATGGGAAAATATATTAAAAGTTTGAAATATTTTTA